>JBAWJQ010000529.1:0-18124 GCA_037783105.1 Bactrocera zonata
TGGAACCGGTTGACAGTTTCTATCAAACCTCTGAAACTCTTAAAGCTTGACACATTCTGAGTATCTTAGCCATAATCACTGTCACCAATAAACTTAAGTATATTTGCACATATCCAAGCGGTGCACTTGGGGTCAAGTTCAGCTGCGCAGCCTTCGGTGAATAGAGACCAGCGCGCCGCGACATTTAAGTGCCGAAAGCTGCTCATAAAGCAATGAACCCGTTCAGCGCAGCTTAACGTGCCAAAGGAGATGTGTGTAAGATATACATACACACAAATTTGTACGGAATAAAAATAGAAATCAAAAGTGACGCACCAATCGTCGGTTAAACACCGACAGATTCTTTCTACTATCCGTCTATTTTCACCACTTTTCCCTTATTTTCAGCACTTTTCCATTTAATTTCGGTTTGATACAAATCATTGCGCTGTGGCTGGCTGCCACATTTAATGACACTGTGTTTATGAGTTGCGCTGTCAACAGCGTTTATCTGCAATGACAACATTGGCTCAGTCAGAGCAACAGCCACAACCAACACTTGCTTGCTCAAATACGCGTATGTGTGTGGGTGTGTATGGAGCGGCGCCATCTAGCGCCATTGTTCTCCATATAATTGCACTTGCCACGCGGCCAACAGGCATTGCACTTGCGTTGCATGCAACGTCACTCAGCGAAGCATGTGTTAGCAATAAAGTTACATTCACTTTAAACGACCGATTCACCGCCAGACAGTTAAGTGGGTGCATTTATTTTCTATCATTATACATTTTTGTTGTTTTTTTTTTCTATGTTTGGATTCTTAGTCAGTCACCGTAATAGTCGCCATCTTGTCGATTAAGAAGGAATTAGACTTCTGTTGAAGGTAGCAATGAGCTTCTGACACTCATTTGAAGATTTTGAGATTAAAGTTGGGACATTTTAGAGTCTTCCCTCAAAATTTGTGAAACGCAGTAGAAATTACTGCCAGTTAATCCGCTGGAATAGTCATTCGGGTAGGATTTAAAAAGCTTTTATATACTCTCATAAAATATTATGCCTACTATAAATGATGTAGTTATGCTTTCGGCTTCGTAGGACAGAGACTTAACTTAAGAATCAGCTGCCTTCGATTTGGCGTTTTTCTACAACGCTTATACTTCTAAACCGATATACCAATATTTTAAAGCGAGTCTTTTTCTATGCTGGAAA
Organism: Bactrocera zonata; assembly: GCA_037783105.1. NCBI lineage: Eukaryota > Metazoa > Arthropoda > Insecta > Diptera > Tephritidae > Bactrocera > Bactrocera zonata. The sequence goes on from JBAWJQ010000529.1 coordinate 1,189, forward strand.
TCTAAAACTACAGATAACCATATTTCGCCCCGGCGAAGTCGGTCAGCCTCAACCCATTTGGGGATGTTTCCTCGTGGAGGCTGAATTCACCGACTGTTATGCCAAAGATACCGTCGTTACCGACCCTGGCGTTAAAATCTACAAGCACGATTTTGATATTGTGGCGGAGGCAGCTCTCGATAGGCATCTTTGGTATCATCGTCCTTCTCTTCCGCCGTTCCGTATGTCGCACCTTCCCAATTAAGGGACCAGACATTCCAGGTTCATACCTTTGAATCGTTATCCTTAATTCGTTTGCCATGGTCGTCATCAAAAGCAGATCTCTCATCCTCTTTGGCTACCCAGAGGTCCTAGACCAGAAAGTCGTGAGCTGCATGAGCCATATGTAAAAGAATCGTTTCTGACCACTCACAAGTGAATGGCAATCAAAGAACGTTCTTCACTTGTGTGGACTTCTACACATGACAACATCTTCCAAATAACCCACCCGTTCTGATTTGATTTGATCTGATCAAACATCGAATTTCGGCAAATAACCAAAATTTTAGATCAAATTCAACTTTAAAACAAAAAACTGGCGCTATTTTGTCAGTTTTTAAATTTTTGATATTTTTCGACGGAAAATCACTTTAAGGACAGTTTCTTCGAGTAGATAATTGTTTTATACACGAGTATAGCTGTCATCCACAGAGGTAGCTGGGATAGCTTCAGCGCTGGAGGACCACTTTTTTATTTGGTGGCACCTTACCTTCTTACGTCACAAATATACGAGGTGTGTTCAAAAAGTATCGCGAATCGTAACTGACAGTTTTCTTCGATTGCAGGGGCGCGGTGTATCATGAGTTCTTGCCACAGGGAAGAACGGTCAATAAGGAATATTACCTGCAAGTTATGCGCAATTTGCGCGAAGCAATCCGCCAGAAACGCCCGGATTTGTGGAAGAACAAAAATTGGCTTTTGCACCACGATAAGGCCCCTGCTCACACACATCGTTGCTTGTGCGCGACTTTTTGGCCAAAAACAACACACTAATGATGCCGCAGCCACCGTATTCCCCAGATCTGGCCCCTGTGACTTTTTCTTGTTCCCTAAACTGAAGAGGCCCATGAAAGGACGACATTACGCTTCTCTTGACGAGATAAAGACTGCATCGAAGGAGGAGCTGAAGATGATAAAAAAAAAATGATTTTTTGAAGTGCTTCGAAGATTGGAAAAACCGTTGGCACAAGTGTATAATATCTCATGTTGATTACTTTGAAGGGGACAAAATAGATATTCATGAATAAATAAACAATTTAAAAAAAAAAAAACAGAAAATTCGCGATACTTTTTGAACACACCTCGTACTGCATGTTTGTATTTTAAAATATTAAGGAGAAAACTTCACCCCGACTTACAATCAAAAAAACAAACCTAATTTAAAATTTTCAATCAAAAATTCCCAAACCAAAATATCAGATTTAAAAAAAAATCAGTACGTTTCATATTTGTAGAAATCTCTTCTTCCTTCTGATGGCTTGATACTGTATACATTAGTTAGAAGAAATTTGCTTAGAAACTGAAAAACGAAAAAAGTTAAATTTTTTTTAAACAGGAATCCTTTATTAAGTGCATAGTAAACAACTGTCAAAACAGCATTTTTCTCGGAAAAGCGCTTTATCACGCACTTGAGTAGAAAATTGGCCGCAAAAGTTTGGTACTACATATACAGCCGCTGTATGAAGTGCAGTGGAGCCTATTTCTTCAAAAATATTCGAAGTTAATCAATGAAACTTCGATACCATATTTTTGAACAGTTTTTCAATTGATTATGTAGAACGACAAAATTTTTAAATTTTTTGAAAATTCTAAATTTATTTCCGCCCTTAAATATTACTGTTGTCCCAACATCTTAAGTGGTTTGACTTTCATGAATAAGACATTTAAAGAAAGTACTTTTATCACTCGCATTTGTCGATATGAGGAATATGCATTCTTATCTTTATCCCTCTTTTCCACGTGGAGAAGGTTCTTATTGATACTCAGCTGCAACAAGAATCATCATGACTCTTCGGTGTCAAGAAATGACGATACAAGTAATCAAGAATAACCTGAATGTGCTGATAAAACTACAAAGGAACCTTTTATTAATACTGTTAAGGGCCAACTCCAGTATTTCTAATGCCTTTTAAGATATCAGACAGTTTTTAAGCTATTATAAGCCCTTTTAAGGCACTAGAAGCCCTTCTAAGGTATTGCAGTACTTGTAACTGAAATTTCAAAAGTCCTATGGCTAATAACATCGTGGTGTCATTAGAGAAATTTAATGAACCTTTAAGGCCCACTAATAGAATAACTGACGCACAAACGTGATTATCGTCATTGAAAACGTGTGAAAAACCAAAGACGCCAGCTTAAAGTCTCAACTTGTTTAAATCGGTAGGTAAATAACGACGTGTTTATTGTTATTGGGTTTTTTCGCCACAATTCAGATGCACAGTCTGTGACCGCATAGCGATAAGATGTTAATTAAGCGTGTCTGACTAAAGTCTGCACTTGCCTAGAAATCCAATCACTAATAGAAATATAAGCACCACTGTGCGGCGCATTCGGCAGCAATGGCCGTCAGCTGATGCAAGCCAATAATGTTCGATGAATACTTGTTTATGAGACCTAAATACCACACCGTCGCTACGTTAAGCAACCAATTATGATGTGAGTACCCTCACTGTTGGTATGTATGCGTGTGTTTGTATATATAGCCGTGGGTGTGTGTGTGTGTGTGAGTGCACGTCAAATTAATAAACGAATAATTTGCGCACGCGGTTTTGATTTCCACTTATACTCTTGGCTGTCTAGACGACTTTTTCACATTGATTTCGCGTTTGTTATTGCTTTAGCTGTTGTTGTTATTGTTATTGTTGTGCACTATTTTCACGAGATATTCATTACGAGTTGTAGCTCTTTTTTAATGTCATCAGCAATTATCTGCGATTTTATTGAATGTTGTATGCATGTATGTGTGCGCGTGTGTGTTTCTTTGTGCTCCTGCCGGTTGCACGTGGCGTATGAGTGATGTGCGTGACAACCGGAAGTCGATGGCAATCGATCACTGACAGCGCTGATTTCGCCGTGTAACGCAAACACAGTTTGCCAGCTCTGCGATAATTTATGCAATAAAAGCCAGGCATTACTGTTGGCTTATATTCGCTTTATTGGATTCTTTTTGCGCCACTTCGTAGAAGTAGCGTTCATCCCCTGAGCAAAGTGGCAAATATTGGCGGTGATTTGGCGATGCTTAACGCTATTAATAATATCTACGGTTCCGAGAAGCGAAAGCGCGTTATAATTAATATGAAGTCGCATCTTATTATTGTTGCTTAATTTTTCTTACTAAAAAGGCCGATAGTGTATTCTCTGGAACTTGCTACGAATAGTTAAAATTAAAAAAACAAGTTTCTACAAATGTTTCGTCAATTCAATGCAATTTAATGAAGAAATCTCGCATTCAGGCACTCTTCCATAAAAGACACTGTGATGTGATCTGTTAGCAGTCTTCAGTTAGTCCGCAAGAATGGACTTTTAATTGAAATCGAGAGATTTGTTGATAAAACTTCATCGCGCATAACGGTTGTTTGTCAACACACCTACTGTGCTCACTGCTGACCGTGCAAATTAAAGTTCTGCTCATTTGAGCGTTTGACAAACAAATAAACGAAAGCAAACAATTTAACCAAATTAAATTTATTTGTGAGTGCCAAAATCGCAACGCTAGCCAACCAATAAATAAATAGCAGCGGCAGATGTACGAAAAGCTGTTGGCAAGCTGAGCAACAAATCACAAGCCAAAAACAAAAACAAAGAAGATTTACGCAGAACACAACGCCGCCGGCAGTCGCACTCGAGCAGCTGCTTGGCGGCTGAGCAGCACAGCGGCAGACGGTGCCGAATAATTGGATACCTCTGCGTCTCTGTTAAGTGACGTTAATGACTATTACAACAACAAGCGGTATTGTTTGAATATTTGCAAACACAATTTCGTTTATTATTGTTGCTGTTTTGTTTGCGCGCATCTAATCGGGGAATATGCACGAAGCGCACGTTGCTAATGACATTGTAAGCTGGAAATTGCATGGAAAATTACTCATACGTATTGTTGACAGTTGCCCATATTGTTGCTGTAAATACAATAAAAGTATCGCACAGCTAATGTTTCAAAACAATAACAGAAACATGCAAGCGCGTTTTTGAAATTTCCACGCAAGTGTTTGAAGAGCATTTGAAGAGCGTTTGAGCGCTCAACGCAAGCAAGAGAAACAACTGTGCTCAGCTGCTCAAAATGCATTTGCAACAACAGCAATAAAGTTCGTGTGACGTAAGCAGCAGATAACAGAGGCAACACAAGCACATTGGCTTGTGAATGAGAGCACCCAATCGGCGAGTGAGCGCAAGCTAGAGCGCATAGAGAAACGGCCATTGACGGAGGGGACCTGCGCACGGCAACCAGTCACGAAAATTGCATTTCCTATCTGTCGAATGACGCAATTCGCCGACGAGACGTAGTGTCTACAAACACACATACATACATGCATACATACGTACAAATCTATTAAATGGCACACGTGCAAGGCAATATAATGAGTTTTTACTGCTTGTATGTATGTTTGTGTGATTATTTCACTTTAAAGTCATTGTGATTGCGTGTTGTAAAGGCTCTAATTGGCAGTGCCATAACCTCGGTTGCTGGGATTTATGAAAAATGCCCAGAGGTGCGAGCATCGATAATGCAGAGAGTGGGCTTTGCCTCTTCGCATTTGTTCTAGCATTTTGAGATAAATTTAACTAAACGGTAATGTCACATAGGAATTTCCCTCTCTCTCTCTCGTTTTATAATGCACTTACCGCTTCTTACAGTCGCTGACCAAAAATCAGTTACCATTTGACAGTGATTTTTAAAAGATATGCAAAAATCAAGAGAAAGGAGAGAGAAAGATACAAATAATTGTAAAATTAAAGATGATGATGATTTGTCTCCATTATGTTAAAGCCACGCCTAGGAATATTTTAGACTGTAGTATAAACAGTTTTATTTCTTCACTATATATCCGTTTTTTTCAATGAAAGTTTGTATCTATCTTTTATATTAACTCTATTGCATATGAGCTACAAATCTACTTTTAAAACTATTCTGGGGCTGATCAAAGAACACTCTTCAAAGAAGCTTTTCATAACATAAAAGCTTGTAAAAATAGTGAGTGATAGTTCACTTTGTACCTTTAAGCAGTTTTCCAAACAAAGACTTGTCTTCTATTGGGCAGTTTCTATGGCAGCTATACTATGCTATAGTTACCCGATCTGAACAATTGCTTCTGAGATTGCAGCATTGTCCAAGATAATGATCAGTGTCAAATTTCGTGAAGAAAGATGTCAAATTAAAGGGGTTTCTGCACCAGGTCTTGATTCACAATCGTTTAGTTTGTTTTACTGCTTAATCTACTTGTATAGTAGTCCGGTATCGACGGTTCCGAAAAATGAGCAGCTTCTTGAAAGAAAAAGGTGTGTACAAAATTTCAGATCGTTGCCTCGGAAACCGAGGAATTAGTGCGCCTTTATGCAGACTGACCGACTGGTTGGCAAAGCAAAATCAACTTAGCTCGTCAGTCTAATCATTTATATATGTTGTTGTTGTTGTAGCGGCAGAATTCTGCCGAGTTGACAGTCCTTGGCCGGATAAAAATCCGGGTCCGTTCCGGTTACGTAGACCCGACTGTCGTGGGAACGGCATTTATATATCATATGGTCTTCATGAAAAATTTACTATCTTGTATATATATACATATATGGTATATATTTAAGGAAACCCATCTACCTCCGGTAAAAAAACAGCCTTTTTTCAACAATTTGTTTCGCATATAAAAAAACAAAATATTTTTTTAGAACTTTTTATTATTACAAACATACTCTATTAACAAAGAAATTCCAAAATTTTTGGAAAAAAATATTTTAAACTCGGCTATTGCGACTCCATTTCCGGATAAAAGATGCGCACGCGTTGGCAGGATAACTTTTTACAGGATCATCTAAAGTGAAAAATACGTGTTATAGTTACAACCCTAACTTAGAACTTGGATTAAAGAAAAACAAACCGAAAATTGGGTTTTTGGCAGACATTTAAAAAAAAATACAATTTCAGTGAACATTTATTATTTTTCAAATAGTTGTAATGAAAAAAATTTTTCGTCCAAGTCTTTAAAAATTGTATCTCAAAGACTTGTGTAGAAAGTCATGAAGATCGGTTGAGTAGGTCTTGAGAAATCTTGCCGCCGACTTCAAAAACACAGTTTCGAGAAAAACGCGTTTAAAAATGAAGCACTTAGCCTAGCTAGCCTCGAGCGCAAAAGTTCTCAAGGCTGTATTTCCAAAACTATTACGCGGATCAAATTGAATTTATTTAGGACAATGTTTTAGATGTGTTGTAGAATTTAATAAGACAATAAAAAATTATATTTTTTTAAATCCGTAAACCCATGTAACCCCTTAACTCTTACTGTAAAACCAACTACTAACCCACAAAATTTTTAAAAATAAATTCGAAAATAAAATTTTATTTAAAATCCCTATACAAGCCTTTATTTAGAAACTAGTTTAATGCAATAGTTATTATCTCTTATTTCCGCTCGCTCACACCCTTGCTCCAAAACAAGCGGCGTCCCTAACTTTTGCTCATTACTTTTGTCTCTCCCACTCTCTCAAAAACACATGCTCTCATTCCTTCACATAGGTGCACCAACACTGCCAAAAGTGCGGCGAATTCAACTGCACCAAAGCATAGAAATTTTCGTGCATAAAAATGTTTTGCTTGAGATACTTTTTGTTGCAGATTTGCGATTCTAATTAATATTAATTGAGAGGCATTCAAATCACTATTTTTTCTGGCTCAAGTATTTCAAATATAAAATTAAAGCAATTATGAAATATATTTGCTTACCGCTCGAGCGTTCACCTACAGACAGACAAGATTACATACAGATATACACACACGCGACTGCTCGTAATTAGCCTCGCAGCGGCATGCAACGTCTAGCGCCCCCCTCCCTTCTCTGCAGCTCGAGCGCGGTTTCATCAACAAGCCAACCAGGTGGTGCTGGTGCCACACACTTGCCTCGCACATCAGCTGCTCCTAACATGACTCTGGTGTTGCTGCTGATGATGATGACGTTGGCGCTGTTGATGATGACAGTGGCGAATTGAAATGTCTGCAACATCGAGCGGTGCAACTCAGTCGCTCCGCAGACGGCAAAGCATAAGCTTACGTTTCGTGTACGTACGGTGAGAATTAAGACACAAAAAATGCATCGCGCTTTAATGATTACTCCATAAAAATAACAGAAAATACATAAACACACCCACACACACATACAATCGCATGCAAATTTAAAAGTCAAGCATTGCAATGTGTTTCGGTATAAAGTGGTGACGAAAATCAATTGAAAGCGCAGGCCAATAAAAAATGCCTTCAAACAAAAGCGCAAACTTGCCAACACACACATACACGCAGGCATGTGCATGTGTGCGCGTGTGCGTCATTTGCATACCTGGCTGGAGCTGGGCGTCTAGTGAAAAGTGCGGCGTGTAGGGCAATGTTTGCGAAATACTTTAAAGAAATACGTTAGCAACCACGGTGGGATCGGATAGTGAAAAACCAACAACAGCAAAAACAAAAGCGAAAATAAATAAATAAAGCATTCAACTCGCCAGCAGCTAAGCTGTGTATGCCGGTCGAAAAGCAAAACAACAAAACGGCAAAAAATTTGCAGACGCGATTCTAGCGAAAAGCGGCGGAAAGAGAAAATCGCACTTCAGCGAAAACACACAAATCGAGCATCGAGTGAATAGCGTAAGTAATGCAATGGGCAATAGGAGGGTAAAACAAATGTCATTGTAAAATTGTGTAAGAAAATAATAATTCAATGTAATTTTAATAAAAAATAGTCTCAAGAAGTGCCAGTTGTATACGCACACATACATACGTATATTAACATAATCGCGAGTTCTTGGAAAATATTTATGTTGTGTGTACAGAAGTTCAACGAAACTGTGCAGGAAGTGTCAACGAAAATAATCGTCTTCATAAAGACAGTAGGGCGTTTCAAATGCTTTCGATCGCACATATTTTCAACAACAATATTTCAACGTTGTTGGCTTTGTTGGGTATGATTGGATATTTTTTGCGTGGAAACGAAATTGATATAAGTTTTTATTCAAAAAAATTTAAAAACAAAAATGAAAATTTTGTCGAACAATTTTACAAGTATTTTCGTTTTGTTAGATTTAGTGTCTTTCCGTAAGGATTTAGTGTCACACTGGAATAATCAACCAAGTATTGTGGACCAAAAGCAATTTATCATTAAAGCAGGGCAAGAAAAACCACTCCACAGGCTGATAAGGTTCAACTTTATCTCAAAATGAAAGTCTGTTATTAGAAGTTACCTTCAAAAGTATATTTCGTCAGAGACTTTAGAAAAATAACAGATATGGAAATACTTGACCAATTTTTGAAGACTCTAGTACAAAAACTTGTAACCATTTCTCAAATAGTTCAAGGAAACGATAAAGCAAAGCTTTAATATCAATTCAAAATACTTCATTTTCTAATAAAGTTATCTTTTTAAGGTAATAAGCTAAGTTCTGATGCTCCAAATTGCATCCAACTGGTAACTACACACTTCAGCCAACATAACCTAACTTGACCTAAGCCCAAATACTGCGTTTAAAAAAGTTAAAGCTTAAAGAGTCAGTGAACTTAAAAACTCATTTATTTACTCACCTACATTTTTTCGAAATCAGAACCACCCCTTGTCCAGTCGTTCCATTAATACAATTATTTTTATCTAAACATGAATATCATGATCTATGGTGAAACAGTTTCCCCTGAAGATTTCCACGACTTCAAGCCCTCCTACTCCAAAACCAGTATATACTTAAGTACAGCATTTGAACATCAAGAAAATTGCTCCAAAAAACATAAAGTTAGTTACGTCATAACACGATTCACCATCATCAACGCAATCGGCAAGCAGACTGTTTGTGTGACGTACTCGTAAACGGAAAACAGCAACAACAAAACTCGTTTGGAAAACATAAACAAAGCGACCAGCAAATGTTCAAAGGAAACGAAAAAGCTAACGACCATCGCCACCGAACAATCAAGTGTATGTGCACCTACAGATAGGCGAATACACACGATTGTGTATGCCCTACAAGAAATGGGAGCATTAGCTGATAGTTCTAATGAAAAGCAACTCTGCCGAAACTGCGCATCATATGGTTTTGCTCATTTAGGTTCGAAGGTAGATATTTATAGATGAATAACAGCGGGGTTATTCCAGTTCCCCAACATATTTTCTACACTCAGAGACCATCAGATTTATTTTCTTTTTAAATAAGTATTTCTGTTCACAACAGCACTACAATAACTTACGACCGATCCGTACGGAAGTTAAGTATGCCTCATATTACCTACATATGTCCCTCTTTTCAAAGTCTACTTCTTCCAACATGCAGAAACTTTGTAATAACTGTTCCACTCTATAATGAGAGATCATCAGCCCCCAAATTAATCAAAAACTTTCTGAATGACTTCATGTCTCCGATCGTAAATAAAACTGACAAATTCTCAATTTACGTACAGCAAATTTAGACCAGTATTTAAGAATCTATATACTAGTTGGACGCTATGATAAAGTCCTAATGAAAACTACAGCTTTTCGCTCGAACTAATAGCGGCAAAGCCGATAAAAAAAAACGAGACTATTAAAGTTCTTAGAAGATTTGGGAAAAACATAAATAGGCGCAAGCGGAAATTGCGAAAAAGCGATGGCTGTGAAAAAAGTGGGAGCTAAGAATATTACAAAAAAAAAAAACAATAAAAGCAAAGCAAAGCCGAATTTAAAAGAAAATCTAAAAAAAAAGATGCTCAAGTAAATCATTAAAACGCGCTGAGGTGTGTGAGTATTTATTATGGAAATCAAATTAGCTGGAGAGGGAGAGACACAGAGAGTGTGGTGTATGAGTGAGTGAGAGGAAACAAGAACAACACTAAAAGAGCAGGAAATAAAAATTTAACGGAAATAATGACGAAATAAATGCGGTAAAAGTGGCAACAACCACAACTCAATAGACGAGGAAGTGTGAACTAACAATTCGCAGAGACAAAGACAAAAACAAAAACAATACCAACAAAGTGAGCTAAAAGTGCAACCAAAACACAACTCGCTCAGTTGAAAGAGAGATTTTGAGCAGCGAACACAAAGTGAGAGCGTCAAACGAGTGCAGAAAAAAGCGTATAAAAACAAACTTGACAAGAAAAAGTTGTCAACGAGGCAAATAAACGAACACGACCAGCTGACGACGACGACGACAATCAACCACCGACAACCACCAGCGCATAAGCAACAACACCAATTGCACAGAATAACAACAACAACCACAACGACAATATCAAAGCCATAACAGCAACAACAACAACAACACAACTAGTAACGACAACGCCAGTCTGCGTCTGTGCTGTTGCTCACCAGCACTCATCATCATTATCAGCAACGGAGCCACCGAGCCACAGCGCTACGGAGCAACACAACGACCCGCCATCGAAGAGGCTAGCTAGTTCGGTTGGTTAGTCGCTTGACCGTTTCACCGAGGTGGTTGCTTGGCTCAGTCGCTGAATGCCCGTCAGGCGCGTCGGTTGTAAATTCTCGTGCGCCATTCACATTGCGTATGCCATTTAACGAAAGACGACGTGCGAATAAGAGCAATTATAACACCACTAAACTACTATACAGCTACAGTCAGAGCTTTTGCCATTCACGTACGTGTAAAACGCAATAAAAACGCTCCCAACGCAAAGTGTGTATGATAAGATTAAGGCAAACAAATCAAGAAAGCACCAACAAAAATCGAAAGAGGTAAAAATAAATAATAAATCTAACATTTTCGTGGCGGCTAATGTCTCGTCTGCGTCTACGTCTACGTCTAGAAGCGTCGTCTGGTGTGCGGTGCGTCGTACACTTGGGCTATTTTCGTTAGCTTAAAATACTTGTGCACCGACGTACGAGTAGTTTTGTGCGATAATTTTTAATTTTTTTCGGCCGAATTTTCGTATTTCATTCCGCTGATTTTGGCTCTTGTGTTTTTTTTTCGACTTTGTTTCTCGCCTCTTAACGTCGACGAGACGACGCAAACAACGTCTGTGTTGAAGAATTATCTACAAAAACAACAAATTAGATAAATATGAGTGGCATGAAATAAATATCAGAAATTCCTTTGGTTTTTCGCGTTATTATTATTTACGGGCGTGTGTGTGCACAATATCTTTACGTAATTGCGATGCGGCCAGACAGCGCCAATAAGAGCAACAACAAAAACAAATAAGTATAAAATAATTAAAATATCAACAGTAATCGCAGGCATTGGCGCAAAGCGGTGAAGGCAGACCAGATGATTGCATCGAAATCGAATGAATTGTTGTGATTGAAGCGCAATAACAATAAAATAATAAAGTCAGCGCCACACAGCTGTGGAGTCTAGTAAAAAGTAGGAGATTAATTGTCTGGCAGACTGAGGCGTAAACAATTCGCACAACAAGTGTTAAAACGTGTCAATAAATGCTTCGCTTTTCATGTAAGGAACACGCGAAAACTGATTTTCATGCAAAAACAACTACAAAATAAACGTAAAAATAGCGAGAAATTTTAATTATAGCAAATCCACTAAAATAACGAAAAGGTTATGATAAAAGTCTGCAAGTCAACGCATGACCAAGCAAACTCCGCAAAACAACAACGCGATCAAAGCAACAAAAAACATACAATTAGATAAGTAGTGTATCTGTCTGCGTTCCTGTTAATCAATCATTCCTAAGCTACAACAGAATTAAAATAAATAAAGTATATAAATAAAACAAACAACAATAATAAAGTAAGCACACACTCGCCGGTGCACACAAGCAACAAGTTTCCAAGAAATCGCTAAAAATAAATGCATGTAGATAACAAGGGCAGAAACTACACGCCAGCCTGCACCCAAACATACACACACACACATTTGTGCAAGCGCTAAAAAATTACAAAAAATTTCAAAACATAAAATCATCACTAACAAGCGAACACATTAAAAAAGATATCTCTAAAAATATGCCTGTCGTTAAATATTTATAGATCAACGCACAGCAGTAAGCAGCAATAACAACATACAAAACCTCCAAACAGCAAACGACACTGGAAAAGCATCAAAAAAACAATTTTTAAATTGAAAAAAATTATATAATTTTACATCTTGCGCTTAAAAACGCTAACAAGCTAATCTAATTGCCCGCTAGACTAAACAAAAATTATTAATAATTTAATTTTATAAAAAATGCGCAATTCGATTTTTTTTTTTGTTTTAATAAAATAAATAATCAAAGCTGCAAGTGTGTTTTAGTCGAGCGAAAGTAAAGCGTTAAGTGGAAATTTTCAAGCACATACCTTTTTTGTTTTATAAAATAATAAAAACGCTAATTTACACTCACACAAACACACGTGTTTAGTTGTACATGTGTGTGCGCGCCTAACGTTGCTCGCAAAGTTATTAGAATTATCAATAGAAAACCAAACAAACAACAAAAATAATTAAATGACACGCCACAGCCGCAGTCAGCGAAAATAATCAACAAGCAGTAAGTCTCACCATTATTTGTTTTTGTTGTATTATGTCGCCTTTCTTTCTATAATCAATACAAATAAGTCGAAATAGGTTTTATTTGTTTAATCTTGATTTTTTCTTCAACATTTTGTAGTTGTGCTTTCGAAAAGATTTAGAACTAAAAAAACTTAAATTTTTGAATTTAATAAAAATATGCGAGTTATTTTCTCTCAATAACCTTATCTGGGGTAGTCGAAAAAGTCTTTTCGTGTTTTGTCAAGACAAGTCGTAATAGTATTTGTAGAGATATAGGCATTATATTACATGCTCTTTTTTTTCTGGTTGAATTTTGTAGAACATTTTTAATTTTGTAGCGTTTCCAAAGTTATTTAAATATATTTTTTTAATATTTTTTTTCCATTTAATTTCGATTTCTATTGAATTTAATTTTTAAAATTCCTATATCTAATCAATTGACTTCCGGTTAATTGAATCTCTCCACATACATATGTGTTTCAAACCTCTCGAAGAGGTGAATTTAGCAAATATTTAAACCAATTCGCTTGTTTGCTTCTCTAAAATGAGTTACAATTCTATGCTAGTGTAAAAATATAAAGCAAATAATTTCACAAATCATTATCTAACAGATCTAGATTGTTGTCTAGAACTGGAAATGCCATTCATCATTTAATGGAATGAGTATTCATGAACTGTGAAAAAACTGCGCAGTTTTTAACATAACCAAACAGTATTATCAAAGTATTTTGCAGAGATAAGAATGCAATACTAGTGATTATAGTGGAATTTTCACTGATTCACCAACTGTTTTTCTTAGTAATGCAACTCCCATGTGAGTTAAAAACCAACACATAAACCACTCTCTTGTAAGCGAACGTCTGAAGAATATACGCTAATAAGAAATATAACATAAATACTACGGTATTTCCAAAAAAGTTGATCAAAAATCTCTGGACACACCATCAACTATTGAATTGGAGCATCAATTTAAGAGCTAAGTTGTTTTAAAAACCTTTGAAGGTATAATATCTAATTTGTGTGTTCTTTGGACACTTTCTACAAACAACAACTACTTAAAAAGATATTATAAATAGCCTAGATCCATGATGGTAGCATTGGTTTCTGCAAAAGCTCTCTTTCTGTAAGGTATTTCTATCAAAATTAAATATTTTCGTTTTTTTAATGCAATTTAAACGTTTTTTTATTCTGTTGAAGATTTTATGAAATTATATATTGTCCATTTTGATTCAGAACATTTCTGTTTTTGTTGATTATGGGTTTTCGAAGTGGTTTAAATTGATTCATCATTTCCATCCCATTATCTCTTGCGCTTTACATTCTTGCAAACAACCCACCTTTCGTTTGTAGTAACAACGTGTTCCAAAAATGAATTACTGCTTTGACGTTTGATAAGCCAATCACAGTCGTACCTGCGACCAAACAAAATTCTGTTCTCTAAGAACATGACATGTTTTTGTGAGCGTTCAAATTTAACCTTTTAGCAATCTGTAGAGTTTTTATTCCCCAATTTGCATCAACTGACGACTTTATTTCATCTCCATCGACTTCAAGAGCCATTCTCGGTCGTGGGCGATCCTCAAGATAGAAATTTATAAACCAATTTTGACATTCGTGTTCGGTAACATATCTTTTTCATACTTCTTCTTCTTCTTCTTTACTGGCGAAGACACCGCTTACGCGATTATAGCCGAGTTAGATCTTTTCCATACCCATCCCATAATTTTTGCCTTACTTGAATCGTTTACGCTTTTGATAGCGAAACCAAAACATATGCCGGAAATGCTCGATATTCGATATGCCATCTTCGATAGGGATTGGTGCCCTAACTTTTCCAAAAATTGTAATTTTCAAACAAGCCTTATTATAACACCTGTTCAAAAATATAACTGTAAAGTGATTGTGAAGTTGCGATAAGTTGTCATCAACCCAAATTGCTTAGTGAACGACCCAATACTTACATCTCCACGATATTGCAGCTCGATATCCCAAAATACAAGCAAGTCACTGAACCGGAATGCCTTAACTATGCCAAGAGCAACAGCAATAACATAAAATATATATCGGTGACCTTACAGATATTCATATTAAGATATATTTCCTTGCTCATTGGCAAGTATGCCTACGTGGGCGGAACTAATATGTTCGATAATTAAGAAAAATGTTCTCACTTTAACGCTCCATTTTTTTTAGTTTCTCTTTCACATATAACCATAACAAAGTGACTCAAAAATTCAAATGTTGTCTCAAAAGTTAGTAAGCTGTCTGCATACATATTACTCGAGCAATAAACATATATTTAGTTATAAATATGGTATGGTCATAACCATAAACACCCCAAAATACAAACACTTGTATATTTAGCAGCTCCACGCACAAATATGAAGCGCGCTTTGCCAATTTGGTCAGCGCTTCGAGGTCCAGTGTCTGGCTTTTATGATTTGGCGAATTCTACAATAAAAAAGCCGCTAATTAATTCAGATTTGTTTTGGAATAAAATCTGAAACAATACACGAACGCTTTTCGACTGTGAAATAACCAAATTTGTCTGCGCTACGCCAGACGGTCGAACACCAAAATGTAAAGCAAGTTATTTTTGACACTTACTTAGCATGCATATGAATTTGGAGAGCTACGCAAGTGCACGCACACACGCATATACACACCTACATGGTTTTAGTGACTTGTGATTAAGCAAAAGTTTATTTTTAGTTCTGAAGTTGCACACACAAAGCAAGCGCAAGCGAAGAACTCGGCGTCCATGAGCCGTCGTCATGTGAACAAGCTCTCAAGCGAACCTCTTTCTTGTAGTATTTGTGTAAAGATCGCACTATCGCTGGCAAAGTGTGACGACGGCAATGAAGGTTGGTGTGCGTGTAGATAACTCAAAAGTTTGGGCATTCAAAAGTCAACTCAAAGTCTCGAGTTGTTGCTGCGACTATAGATATGCGTAGCACCAAAAGTTTTATCAAAAAAAATATAAATATATGTGTATGTTATTTTTTGATATAACATATACAAATATATACATATATATTTCCTTGATATTTGTATATTATTTATATATTTATTTTTGTGTTTGTGTACACAGCATTTTTCTAGCTAAATAGCTAAATATCCAACTATCCAGCGTCCAACAAGCAACTGCGAATTCGAAATGTTCGCTTTCAACAGTTTTTGGCTTTTGTTCACACTTCGAGAACGTGGTAAGACATAATCACCGCACACCATTGCGGCGCGTGATTCAAGTCAGAGTTAAGCGAAAGCATTAGAAATATTGGAGAACAAACACGTAGGCCATGAACGCGTTTTATTTACTCAAGCATATTATTTTCTCTATTTATTATAAACCAGCGTGGAAATTCCAGTGAATTTGACAAAATACTTTAAAGTGCTGAAGAGAAGAGTTGTGGACGAAACGACCTGCCTGTCGAGAAGTTGTGTCAAGAAAAAAGCAAAAAAAAAATATTCATAAAATTTTAAATTTACTTAAATTAAATTCAATAATAATTTTTTTTTTCTCATATTATGAACATATATTTTGACCTCGTTTTCGTTACAATACAAATTTTAACATTTAAAAAAAAACTTATATGTACATTATTATTCTACAAAAAAATTCTATTTACTGTTTTAAAAAGTAAGAAAAACTTTAACCTTCGTTGTACCGAAGCTATAACACCCTTCACACATACCAAAGATTCCTTATAAGAACTTGACTCCGAACGTTCAGTTTGTATGGAATCTGTACACTATAGCTATTGGATCTGAACAATTTCTTCGGAGACTACATTATTGCCCTAGGCACTAACCCATGCCAAATTTTGGGCTGATATCTCGTCAAATGAAAAAGTTTTCCATGCTAGCACTTGATTTCCGATCAGTTTGTATGACTGCTTTATGGCCATACAAATAAATGTCAATGGAAAAAATAACCAATTTAAGGCTGTTTTCTCAGTTAGGTTAACAGCATTTGTTCTAGTTCTAGTTAAAAAAAAGGTTCTTTATCGAAAAAAGGAATCTTGGTTAAGTTTACCAAAACTTAATTGACAGATAGCTGCTAACCAGACATTAAGAAAATGGTCTTTAAGATTTGGCATTTTAGTGAAAATTGTAATTACAGTTGAACTTTCCTAACTCGAATCACCATAATCCACAAAAAAAATTCGAGTTATAGCAGGAAATTTGTATGCAATTTGACTTCATTGCTAATTCAAGAGTTCGAGATATGAAGAACTTC
>JBAWJQ010000530.1:0-136176 GCA_037783105.1 Bactrocera zonata
ACCCTCCTTACTTAATACGAAAGTGCCATTTTTTATTTCTAACCTCTATTGCTAACTGCATTCGTGCGAAGCAAAAAATAAATAAAGAGCATTTAATGAAATGTACACAAACTGATAATGAAATGCAAACTAAGCGTGGAAGGGTTGGAAGTTTTAGTATATTTGGTTTCGCTTACTTAATAATTTACATAAGTTATTATTCGATTATCGCTGAGATTCGCTGTGCCAGCAACGACACGTGCAATTAGTGGCTGAGCGCTAAAGATGATGCAATTTCAAACGCTCTTTCATACAGCTCTCCCTCGTTATAGTTCGCAATTGATGTGCTCGAGCTTCGCTTTGATTCTGAGCTTTCCTTCAGTACATATTTTGATTAAATAACTTGGAGTTCCAAATGCTAAATGTTTAAAAATAGCATAACAGCCCTCAAATTGGGGATTTTAAGCAAAAATTCTCTGTTGGGCATTTTTTGCTTTCATATATTGACTTCACCACACCCGCGCTTGCTTGCTAGTTGACAAGAAGCCACCGCCTAATGTCTAAGCAAACACACGGGTGTAAAAGTACTTCTTTATTTAGCACATTTTGAGCAGGTGAACAATGCGAAGAAACAGCTGATAAAGGCAAAACAGATTTCTTCAGTCGGCATTTTTATTTGCCAGAT
Organism: Bactrocera zonata; assembly: GCA_037783105.1. Lineage (NCBI taxonomy): Eukaryota > Metazoa > Arthropoda > Insecta > Diptera > Tephritidae > Bactrocera > Bactrocera zonata. The sequence continues at coordinate 665 of JBAWJQ010000530.1, forward strand.
TTGCTCGTTTATATAATGCCATCTGAAAATAAGTAAAATCAATAAAGTGCCAACAAAGCTCTCGATATTTTTCTAAACATTTCGTATTGATGTAAAAATATATATTTACAGCTGATAGCCTTGAAGCTAGCGCTGCATGCCTTAGGTTATACATATAGTATTAACTTTGTATAAGCTTTTATAAATAAAAAAAAAAAAATATTTAAATCGTCGCTATAGCACTCTTTCAACTGAGCTCTAATCTATTTTTCAACGCATTTGAGTTGAGTTTCAGTGTGTTGCTAAGCGCCGAACGGCATATGGTACACGTGTGTTCCAATTTAAAGAGACTAAAAACTTTTTTGCTTTTGTCGCAGATTCCGTAGACGACAATCACAAGTTTTGGAAATAAAATATTGTTTAGTTGGTATATTTTCACTTCATTAGCATCTTTATGAACAGAAGCCAGTTTATGCATAAAAAAAAATGACTCAAACACTAAAGTTTAAAGGTGAACATGACATAAAAGACTTCATTCAACTTTGTCAGGATCACGTCAGGCTTACATGTAACTAAATGGCGTAAAAAGTATTAGCCATAAATCGCATCAGGCTGTTTGAAGCATGTAAACATATATTTTCAAGTAAATATCTATATAAAGTACTAAATTTAGCAATAATGCAAGTTCACTTGAATTCCATGACACCTTCCAAAATTTTCTTGTTAAGAAAGTTTGTAAATATTATGCGCAAATCGCTTTTGGACCTGCTACTTTAACTGAACGAGCGAAATTTGGCATAGCCAATGCGTCATATTTGCACTTCGATTGCGCACAATCGCTGGGTCACAAGTGCGGAAATTACTCAAGTGAATACCTCAACTAATTGTGATTAAATATACATACACATCTTATATTCACTATGACAAAAGATCGTTTTAAGTAATTTCGTTTATCAAAGCTCTCATAGCTTAGTCGCCGCAATTAAGTGCGTTTAAGTGCGCGCTCTTTAGCCATGAAGTCAAATAGTGCAAAGTCCTCAGCGGTCCTCTTCGTTCGTAAACAATTTTTTCCTAGACTTCAAGTGCTACATATATTCCTTTTTTCAAAAATCATTGAAAATTTGAGCTTCATAACTATAATTGGTGTGCGACTTTGCTAAAATATTTGCAACTGCGCCTAGATGTAGGCAATAATTTTTAATTTTTTACACAAAATTATATCATTTTCTGCTTTTTTTTAAAGAGTCAAGAATAAAGTCACTTTGCTGGCTAGTCTTCAATATTCATTGAATTTTAATTTTATACAAAATTGTGTATAATTGATTTCACTATGATTTCCCCATTAAAAAACTACCGTTAATTATTATAAAGTTACGTAATTATTTCTCTGTTCGTCAAGATTAGGATTTCCACTTGTGTTCGACAAATGTTCTAGCATTTACATAATAGAGCTAAGAAAGTTCCAAGAATTTTGTCTCGTAGGTAAATTAGTTCAGAAACTGACGTCATTCGGCTGTTTGACTTTAACACACACACACACATGTATGCCGGCTTGTACGTGTTTGTAAATTAAGTCGAGAGTGCTTGGCTCACAACGCGACTCTCAATTCTCATTTCTGCTTTCTTGCGCTTTCGTTGTCTTCCCTAATAGGTTTATTGGGCCACACTTCCTCTCTGTGTTTCAATAAAACGATAACGCTAAACGCTTACCTGCCGACCTATCACAAAAATCCTGTTTTCTGCTTCCTTGATTCGGTTTTCTATGCTTTTTAGAATTGTCGTTGTTGTTGTTGCACACACATAGCCACAAACCTTCAATCCTCACCAGCCACCACTACTTTGTTTTTTCGGTGATTTATATGCGCATCGCGTGTGCAGACATCATTGTTATTGTTGTTTTGTTTCTATTATATAATACGGTGTTGTACTTTTTTTCCAAGGAATCCGCACAATATCCTCTGGCAAATATCTGGCGTTGAATATTTGACTTCCTCAACGCACGCAGGTTGTTCATTTGTGATTTGGGTTTTTACCTTTTCACATACACACACACATTTATATTTTATTAGTTTTTTGTAGAAACTTGTTTTGCGTTATTTCCTACATAACATACCTGAAGTGCTTGAAATATCTAATTGTTTGTGCTTTTGTGTGCTTTTTTTGTTAAAGCTCTTCATTTGCTCTTATTTTATGCTAACGAAATGCGAATTTTTGTCTGTCTACGCGTGTGTGTCCTTGAATGCCAGCCAATCGTCGCGTCGTCTTCTTCGAAGCCCGGCCGAAAGTAGGTCAATTATTAATCGTTCAGTCGCAAAGTAAATGAGTTCCTGGAAGGCTCCCGCATTCCATACAATTTCGACGCGAAAATTAACGACAAAGAGTTGCGTGTCTGCGTAGTAACTTTTTTTGCCATTGCTTGGCCTAATTTCAGCACTAGCAGACACGCTCACCATTGGGTGATTTAAGTAGGGAATTTCGAGCAAATTACTTAGTTGAAAATTTAGTTTAATTGAAAACTTTGTTATATGATATACTCACATCAAACATCAATATATCTGTAATCTTGAAAGAATTCCTTTACTTTCCTGCTAATAAGTCGCTTATTCGAAAATGCGCATGCATATCTTCAAGGTTGCAGCTTCTCGCGAAACCTTAACAAGTACACAAAACAATATTTGCCTTGTGATAACAGAAAATATTAATGCCTCACCTGAAGATTGCCTCATTGCGTCTTCGCGTATACAAGTCAGGTGGCGTAGATAAACACAAATATTGTATAACATTTGCTAAGCCAGAGTAAATGGCGAAACACAAAATATTCGCCTGGAAATAAACGTGACGTTGTCATTTTGACCCGCCTGAAGTTTACATAGGTGGGTATGCCTGATTATATTATGTATGTACATATGTATGTATACTCTCTTGCTATTTGTATGTACATACATATGTATTATAAGCCACAAGTGCATAAAAAATCACCAAAGAGGTTTAAGTGGTTGTTTTTGATGTTTTGAAATATGTATTAAATACTGAAAATTTAAAAAATAGAGGAATATTGAAAATTTTCCCTCTGGAAGCAAATGACAATAACCAAATATGTTAACAGTGACATATTTATTTTTACATAGTAACATAGTGATTTTACGTAAATGAAAGTCTAAGAAAATAGCTTGCAAAACTTGAGATTAAAAAACACACATAGCGTAATAGCCCTAAAAAAGTAGATTTTTGGGAATTTTCAAAAACAAATCTGCAATATAGATTGTTTTTCGGGGGTTCAAGAAAACACAATTTTAAATATTCTTCCATGACCTTGCACAATTTTTGAAACCAGAAATAATTAATTATTTTTGTTTCCTCTTAAATTAAAAATTTTACAATTAATTTTTTATCATTAACATTTTGAAATTAACATTTTTGAATTGCAGTGAAATTAAAAAAAAAAAAAATATTTTGATTTTGAAAAACAATTTTTTTTATATTTTTTATTTTTTTTTAATTTAATTTTTTTATTTTTTTAAATTTAATTTAATTTTTTGAAATTTTTAAAAACTTCAAAATTATAAAATTTATAAATCTATAATTTCCAATAAGGCAAATACAGTTTGGAAAATGTGCAAAAATGTTGGATTCTTTCAAAAAAGCTGCCAAGCGTATTTCCACCTGATAAAATTTGTTCAATATTTTCTAACGGTTTCGCAACCAAGTTTAAATTTTCGAATAAATAGTGTTGATTTCAAACGGTTGGGTTCATTTGTACTTGCAAACTTGAAATGCCTGTATATTTGTTTGGTTGTATGTTTGTATACACACTAACATACATGTACATGTGTATGTGCGTCATTCGTGCTGAAACTATCTAAAGTTTAGCAAGTGACATTTAAGCAGCCAAAACAACAGAGCTGCATATGTACATATAAATACAAACATATATATATGTATACATACATATATATGTTTGTATATGCATATGCATATAAGTAAATAAGCTGTGTGCACTTGTGCTTACGTACATTCACCACCACATAAGCCCGCATGCACATATAAATAATATTTACTCACCATCGTCTGCAGTTTGCATGTCGCGACAATGTGTCTGTCTATTTTTAGCGACAAAATCGCGACAGACAAAACATATATGTACGAACGTGTGTCTGGCGAAACACATTGCACCATTGCAGTCGAATCAACCGGCTTGATCTGCAGACAGCTCTATGCACACGAACACACACACACCCACACAAGTGTGAAATTGTAGTCAACCTTAGCCCGCGACCTCGTTGGCCATGCCGTCAATTGCAATTGCGATTGCGGTGCTTTTACATCACCATGCATTTGCTGAGCTGCACATTCGCACACACACACACATGAATGTGTGTTGTATGCATGTGTGCATGTGAATGGTGTGGCGTGGCGTGTTTCTATATGCATTGAGACGTTTGGTGCCACACGCTGTTGCCGGTGGTGGCATGCGGAAAATTTTGTTTTGATTTCGCGATTTAAAATATGGGCCATGCACGAATATCATTTTGCCAGCACTTCCACCTTCATATATACTCGCGTGTACATGTGTATGTGTGTGAGTTGATGATGCAAATATGGGTATATACTGTCAGTTGTGTGGGAAAAATATATGCGTATATTGTCTAGTGTTTTTCATGCCGCTTCGTATTATATATGTATGTACACACATATTTATATATTTACATACATATGTATGTATGTATTGCATACATAAATAAATTTGTTTTTTATATTATGAAATTTTGTTAATAATATTTATTTTCATTGAATTTCATTACTGGTTTCGTAAAGCGAAGCTGACTCAGCCTTCTAAACGAAGTTTGATAGCAATGCAAAATACAAATTCTCCTAAAATAAATTAAAATCGTTTTATTTTGTTGAAATATCTTTTTATTTGAATTACCGTTTATTTTATTTTTTTCTTATTTATTTTATTCTTAAATTTTTTTTATACTCTTGCAACATGTTGTCACAAGTATAATAGTTTTGTTTACCTAATAGCATTGACAGACGGCAGCGTAAATCCAGATTAATTCGGGAGTTAGTGAAGATAACTCCGTTGCTAACTCCCATTTAATCCTCAAAAATTTTAGAGACTTGAATACGAAGCTTGATGGCTTGAAGATGAAAAAATGTTTCTTAAATAAATTAAAATAGTTTTGTTGGGTTGAAATATCTATTGATTTGAATTACCGTTTATTTTTTTCTTATTTATTTTATTCTAATTTTTTTTTTTTTTTTTGGAAACTTGTTGCCACAAGTATAATAGTTTTGTTTACCTAATAGCATTGAAGACGGCAGCGTTAATCCGAATTAACTGCATTAATGCATTAATCTGGATTAATTCAGGAGTTAGTGAAGATAACTCCGTTGCTAACTCCCATTTAAGGAGGTATTCTACTCTAGAATTTTGAAAAATTCGATTTTTTTTCCATATATTTAAAGTTTAGACCCTTAAGAACATATCCTCCAAAGGATTTTTAAAAATTAAAATTATTTTAAGAGCTACTGGTTTTGTAAAAATTGGTCGGCTAACAACTGCAATGTTTATATTCTATTTTTTATTGAAAAAATATTATAAAAATAACAATCAGCTGTTTACGACAGCTTCAAACTGGCTTAGCTGCCGTGTGTCAGCTACAAATTTGGATCTGATTAAGTGCGCAGTTAAACCGGATTTACGCTGCGGTCTGTCAAGGCTAATACGGTTGAACGTATCATCTAAAACTAAGCGAGATGGGTCAGGATGACGAGACGAATTGAAATCCGGGTGACTGATTCTTTCCTTTCAGGTCTTTTTTTTTTGCGGTCGACAAATCTTACAATTTTGGCGCCGTAATGTATGCAATGAAAATTACCTGTGCTGTTATGACATCTTTGTAATTCTAAAAAAAAATAATTTTCAAAAATAATAATATTTATATGTGAAACGTCCTCTTTTTCCTAAGAAATTGCAAATTTCTCGGAACCACTGATAAAGGGCCACTATAGCATAAAGCTGTCATACAAACTAATCAATCAATGGTTAGAAAATACATATTATATAATATATACCTTCTTTGTTATAAGAAATGCACCTTAGCATCGGTACAGACGATGCCAATGGCTTCTTCCGTTTTATCAAAACTTTTTTACACATAACTTCAGAATGATTCAAAAAAAAATTTTTGTTTTTTTTTCGATTGGTACTCGGAAAAATAGGTTCCTAGACACCTCTAAGAAAGCCTCTCCAAATGTGAGTTTTTAATTGTAACGGGAATGTTCTCCTGCATACAGTTTTCTATTTTTTCTTATGATCAGATAGAAAAATTTATATCTCGCTTCCAACTACTTGAAAATATATCTTGTTCCTTAGATTTTGTAGGAAATTGAATGCTCTACAAAAAAGGTCTCCTATGATTTTTTCGTAGACCCAGCCGTTTAAAAGATATTGACCGTTGAATTTTGATTATTTTTGGGAGCATTTTTTATTTCTTTTGAATTTTATAACTCAATGAAAAAAATTATTATGAATGATGAAACTCATAGTTTTGTAGGAAATTTACTGCTCTATAAATTTTTTTTTGAATCACCCTAATGTGTATGAATATATAGTATATGTCTATCCAGTTTCTAGCGGAAATTGAATTTCATAAATTTTAATAAGCTAATCAAACAGCCATATAAAAATATATTCATACTATATGTATGTATGTGCGTGTGTAAAAATGTTTGAGCAATTTGTAGGCACGTGCTCACAAACTGATAAAGGTTTCGAAAAAAGGCGGCTAGACTGACAATTCGACAGATGAGATTTCGAAACACGCCGAAAAATTGTGAAATATTGCGCATTGGTGATAACAAATCGATCGTGTGACGTTGTTGTCGACTGATAAATCGTGAATCAAAAGCGGGTAAATGGACTGGTGAAAAAAGTTTACGGTATAACGGTGAAATGTGAATGTACTGCCATCGTTTACAACAACCAAACGCGCGAGAATTTCTTCACTTTTCTGAAAGTAAAGTACTACGATTACGGCCATTATGTATGATATGTACACACGTATACATATATATTAAAAAGCGGAAAAGATCAAAGCGCGCATATAACACTATTTATAAACGACTTAGAATGCGCCTTTCAACACTAAACTGCATAATTGCAGTTGGGAAATGCAAAATTGCGGCAGTCATAAAGTAAAAAACGCAAGCACGCATTTTATGCAACATAACACACACATATGTATGTGGTGGTGTGTAGGTACTTTATGGTTATTGCGTGCTTGCCACCCCACTGAATTGGCACTCAGCCCTTTTGCGGCACATTAATTGAATGCTTTGTGTAACTCAACGCCACCGAAATGACATTCCCATACCCAAGCGCACACACTCGGGCACATATTATTGCATTTACGACCGCTTTTCGCTTCACAATCACACACACATGTATTTCAAAGGTGTGAAATGGCTTGACAACAAGCTGGCGTTCTGCTTTGTGGCATGGCGGCACTCAAGCACACCTTTAATCGGTAGCAAATGCAAAATGCCGCGTCGCTGCAACACTCAATTTCCTTGTTAAAGAAGCCTGCAGTTGCGGCTGTCGCCTCGCGAGGGACGCTTGCGGTTGCAGTTACAGCTGCAGCTGCTGCATGAGGCGTGATGCAGTCGTGTTGCAAGCATATGCGGCCACTTTGAAGCTTTTGCTGTGGTTTTAAAGTCATCGAAGTGCAAGTTACTGCAATTTCTGCCATTTTTTTTGCAGTTTTCTGTTTTTTTTAAGATTGCCGCCAGATGTTGGAAGACTGCTCCGTGATAAAACATATACTCGCACGTAATAAAAAATATTAATTTAACAGTTATTTCAATAAAATATTTTTTTCGTTAATTTTTAATGAATATAAAAAAAAATTTAATAATTTTTATTGAAATTTTACTAATTTTTTTCCAAAATTTGTTGAAATTTTGATAACTTTTTTTGATAATTTTTAATGAAATTTTAATAATTTTTAATGAAATTTTAAATAATTTTTTTCCACAATTTTTATTGAAATTTTAATAAAATTTTTTTCGATAATTTTTAAATGACAATTTTATTAAAATATTTTTTTTTCGATAATTTTTTATGAAATTTTAATATTTGTTTTTTCGATAATTTTTAATGAAATTTCAATACTTTTTTTGATAATTTTTTTCCACAATTTTTATTGAAATTTTAATATTTTTTTCGATAATTTTTAATAAAATTATAATGAAATTTTTTTTTATAATTTTTAATGAAATTTCAATACTTTTTTTTGATAATTCTTTTCCACAATTTTTATTGAAATTTTAATAAATGTTTTTTCGATAATTTTTAATGAAATTTTAATAACTATTTTTGATAATTTTTAGTGAAATTTTAATAATTTTTTTTTCGATAATTTTTTATGAAATTTTAATAAATTTCTTTTTTCGATAATTTCTTATGAAATTTTAATAAATGTTTTTTCGATAATTTTTTATGAAATTTTAATAAATGTCTTTTCGATAATTTTTTATGAAATTTTAATAAATTTCTTTTTTCGATAATTAGTAAAAATAAAGATAATTCGTATAAATAAATATGAAAATTATGAATTAAAAATTAATTTTTTTATTTTTAATCCCAATTTTATATTAAAATTTTAATCACAAATATTTTGTATTACAAATTTTATTTTTAATATATTTGGGTTTAAGAATTGAAAATGGTTATTTTTAAATTTAAAGGAAACATGCAAACACGATAAAATGTTAATTTCTATTTTTTAATTATTATTTATATGTTTGGGCTTAACTTTTTTGTTTGTTTTTCAATTCGGAATGTGGATTATTTCTTTGATTATTTTTTAATTCAAATACGGCACTAAAAAGCTATAAATTCAATAATTTTTTATTATTGCATTGTTATTTTTTTTTCTTTTTTTTCTTTGTCTTTACTGCATTATTTTTGATTAAGTTTGATATTTTAAGCCACTTTGATATATTTTTAAAATTCAAACGTCAACAAAAACGCTTTAAAAGGAGCATATTTATTTTAAAAATTTTTAATTATTGCATAAAAAAATATTTATGTGGAAATTTTTAAAAATAAATTCAAAAATATTTTTTTTTTGCTTCGAAAATGCTAAATTTCCTTTTTTTGCATTAAAAATAAATATATAGTTTAAAAAAATACTTTAAATACATATGAATAAATTTTTTTGGAATTTTAAGTTTAATTATATTTATTTTTTTTATACGTTTTTTACATTTTTAAGTTTAATTATATTTATATTTAATTTACTTTTTTTTCAATATCACATTTCCTTAAATCATTAGTTTCATACATTTAAATAATTATAATCGTCGGACATTTGCTTCAATTATTCCTAACGGCCTTCATTTTTTATATGCACTCTATAAATTGATAATATATTTTGTTTTTGTTGTACTGCTGCCCTTACTTTACTCATGTCTAGACATAATTTGCACAAGCACAGTATAGCGCCCATATATTCACACACACACATATGTATGTATATATTCAACAGCGCAGCAGATAGCAGCAATCAGTTCTAATAAAAGCGAAAAAGCGAGCAAAGCTCGTATTTTTATTAAGCGAATGCGTTACTGCGCGGCTAAATACTTGCAAATAAGATATCAAATAATTAAATATTTAAAAAAATGCACGAGTAAGTAATGAGTGTGCAAAATAAAAATTATAAAACAAATGCGGTGGCCGCCGTCATTGCTGATAAGCGCGAACGCTGTAGGTTGAAGAAATACACACCAATTATTGCACCCAACGCACCACTCACAACTTGCATTGCAAACTGTTATGAGCCGAGAAGCTGAAATTTTGTCGAGCTAATTATAAACTTATTTGATATGGCAACTGTGAGGCGTGGGTACTTAGAAACAGCATTTCAATTTGGCGCTGAAATGTAGGCAAGAGTGTTTTCTAGTTTAAGACATATTTTGAATGAAAAACTGAGTGACTTCATTTCCTGTTTCAAGTGTTTTTATAATATAATTTTATTATGTTTTCATATATTTTTTTATTTTTATTTTTTTTTAGATTTCACATTCGAATAATTTATTGATAATATAATGACATGCTTCGACAGCCAGTTTCGCTTCCACAAGCACAAATATCACAACAACAAATATGCCTATAGAATAATCACGTTTGCGATCCGACCCAGAGACATACTATACATACTATGTCGGCACGTAATGGAAGCATATGTGACTATTCAAAGACAACTAGCACAGCTTATCGCTGGCTCTACTCACAAGTCCGGAAGATTACGCCGCACGAAAGGGCTGGCATTTATATATCAATTTCTATATTTACCCTATCCACACATATAAAAAAATATCCATATACTTACATACATACATATGTGTGAACATCGCCGCTTTTATGCAGGTCAGTCACTTTTTTGTTCGATTTCCTGCACCACTGCAGTTGTGCCCTGCATATGGGAGCCAAAGAAAGCGGCTTGAGTGCCTGCACTGCAATGCGTATTTGCCAGCCAACTCGCCCTGCATGCCCCGCTCGGCTTGGCGACATTTGCGAATTTGAAAATGCAGTCACTCCAGTGCACTTGCATGTGCCAAGATCGACTTGAGCAACCCCTTTTTTATTTTTACTCGCATTTAGTTTTTGCCTCTTCTTATTTTCTAACCCTCAAGCGCTGTGCTCGCCTAGAAAGAGGGTCCGACACAATGACAAACGACCCCTCCGTTCAAATGTCCGATTGTTGTAAGCCTCAGCGCCGCTTTTACGAGCATTCGCTTACACATACACACATGTATAATATGTGGGGATGTGTATATAAAGTTCAGCAGAAACTACATATGTTTAGCGTGCGGTCAATGACTCATTGACCCCGATTCCATTTGCCCCGCTTAATTTATAGCATTTCTTTTCTACGCTTTATGACGCACTTGAGGGGCATACACGCTGCACACTACCACACAAGCATGCACATATACACATAGTTGGTTGTTTGAGTTGTAGTGGTGGTGGCAGTCTCATTGTGGCAATAGTTTGGCGCGAAGTTGCAACCACAGGCGTCACGGAAAAGACGCATGCTTGCCACTAACAACGGTTGTCAGGCAGCGGCAAGTTCGTGCCTCCCGGAGCCACATACAAAATAAACGACCAGCCCCTATGCGCCAACGCTAACTTATGCCAAAGTCACACACATGTGTGTATGTGTGTGTGTGGAGTTGCAATTGTATTGGGTTACATCCTTTGCCACCAATTGGCGGCACCATAGAGGCGCCACGGCATGCTTCTACAACTTGCAACTTGAAACTTTATTGTTGTTGCAATTTCGAGCAATTTTATTAGGTTTGGTGGAATTACTTTAAAGTTCTAGAGTATTGCCTGCATCCCTGCTGGAAAGTGAACTGATTGTATAAGAAGACTTAGTTTAAATATCTGGTTCCTAAAATAACTACTTGAATCACAACAAAAAAAAATATATATATAAGCAAATCGTAGTCATAGAATTTGATCAGCGAAGTTTATGCTGAAAATTTCCAGCAAATTGATTCTTCAAAGACTTATATTTCAGAATACTCGTTCGTACTTTCTCTCTCTCTCCCTCTCGCTCTCTCTCTCCCTCTCTCACAGGCTTGTTTTGACCATTTACTTCGCTCGATTTCCTTATCTTACTCACATTATAGCACAAACATCCCCAATTTTCTTTACAAAACCTTACCTTACCTTCTAGCTTCGCCCAGGCCTAAATTAACACTACATATTTCTATGAGTTGGTTCAGAGGTTCGTGTGTTTCAAGCAAGCTAACAGAGCACTAACTGTGCTATTTTTTAATATTTTTATTAAAAGTTGGCCTACAATTAGGCGCACCATTTCATGTTTAGCGAAGTCACGAACCATATGACAGATATTATGACTAAGTAAAGTTAAAGAAACCTTTTTTAGAAGAAATTTCCCCAAATAATAATATTTTTAAATTCTTCAATTCCAATTTTATATATTCAACCACAAAAGGAAGCAGCATTGCGCTTACACATTTCCAATTTGCTCAAAAAATGTGCGCCATATGGAGCGAAGAGTGCTCCAAATGCAGTATAATCGTTAACTATAATGCGGCAACGTTGTCAAAGCGAACCCTCGGTGCTTTCGTCTAAGCTAACAAGTACGCACACACACAAGCGTGTCATTACACATGCATGTAAATGCGCAAATTCCATGTTCCTCACAACTTTTTGTTGCAGTCAAATTATTTGCAGACTGTCACGCTATTTACTTGCTGTACATACAAATGTATCACATAGAGCAGCATGACACATCCTTCGAGCGTGACTTGGAAGTATTTTGTTAGCCTCAATGCTTGCCAGCATTGAAAAGAAGGCGCAACACGAAAACGACGTCCTGCAGTCAGACAAGCGAGGCAGGCCATCAAATTTAACAACATACATAAAGATGAACGCACACACACACACACATACATGTATATGCAGCTACTTGTGTGCACAAGCTAGTAATAAGCGGGCGCATTGATGCCGCCGAACTACTTATACCGCTTCCTGTCTGCATTTCTTGGCACTTTTCCCGACTTCCGGTTGCCTGCTGCTGGCAGACATTGCGCCTCCGTGAGTCTCTAGCCTCTTGCGCCTTTGTCGGCGTTAAAGAATAGCACATAAAACCGTTATTTTTCGCTTCTTTTTCGGTGTCTGCCGCATTATGTCTGCCTTTGTGCACGTACATGCACACACACATACATGCACGTAAGCATAGTTGCGGCTGCGTCTACAACTTAAAGCAGTTAACCTCATTTTCTTGAATTTCTCGTTTTGGTTTGCTCGTCAAAAACGCAAAAAAAAAGTCTTGCGAAAATAAAACTAAAAATCCCCCACCTAAATGCAGCAGATGAGGTGCCTTGTGTAACTGTATATGCACCTAAGTATGCATGTGTTTGTGTGTATGTGTGTGAGTAGTGTTGACGCTCAGCTGCATTTGTCACCATCAACGCAATACAAATTGGATGTCACTCATACGTCATGTCGTGCGCTCAAACGAGACACCATCTACAAATCTACATACACACTTACATATACACAAATATATGCATACTTGCATGCTGATACCTCTAGACAAAAAAGTGCAAGGCGCAAATTATTCGGCTACTTTTGCTGCTTTTGTTGTTGCTTAGTGCATTTTTATGCAGTAGTTGCTGTGTTGTTGTTGTTTCTGTTGTTGCTTTCAGCTATGCGCGCTCGTTGGCAATGTGTGAATTTATTATTTATTCGACTGCCGACTTCAAAGGAAATCTTGCTGCCCAGCGCATTTCACAAAAGCCCCGCCAACTGACACGCAGAGCATCCACATTGTAGGTGGCCAACAAACACACATGCGCACACATAAACATGCGCGTAAACAAAGAAATTTGAAATTTGCTTTTTTATCTAGGTCTATTCATCTGCGCTTGGTGACGAGCTCCAACGATGCCGTCGTTATTCGTCTGTGACTCATTTGTGTCACGCGTCTGCGGCGTGTGACGCGCTCTCTCACTATTCACGTTGGCAAATTCCAGTTATTTCGTAAATTTTTCCGTTCGAATTAGATAAGCACAACGTCATTTACACAGGTGTATTTCACATTGCCCTCAATAATATTGCCTTCCGACTCAAAACAAAACATTGTTTGTGTACCTTGTGTTTATCGTCGGCGACTACTGTGAACGCGGGAAAGCTTAAAAAGTGCTTAGTAATGATGGGAATTTCCTAAGCACCGTGTATTAGTGCACATAGAAACGCAGTCAAATGTGCTTACATATAAACATATTTGTTTACGTACATTTTTGTTGTGACTGCGTGGAGTTTCAGTATCCATCAATCAAAAAAATCGTACAGGAAACAGTGAGAAGGAGACTTCACAGCAGCTAGATAACGAAAATCAAAATTGTTTGTTTTCTACTTAATCAAAACAGCAGGGAAAGTTTGTTGCTAGATTAACAGTTATATTCCACTCGTTCTCTGTTCGTTATTTATTTGAGATCTGCTACTTTGACATAATATTCATCATTGAAAAAGGCAATCCATTCCTACGCATTATCACTTACTTATTGAAGTACATAATTTTATGAAATTTACATCTGTTGTCTCTTCGTTTCGCCACTCTCCAAGATTTGACCTAATGGTCTGCTAATGTGATTCCAAAGCACAAATTTAAGCAGATACACATATTTCAATACATTTACGTTTTGAGGCGTAAATTTTAAATCATTTATTTTATTCTTGGTACAGCTGAAAGACATTGAAAAGTCCGGACAGGTCGGTTGATATATCTCCTTCTTCTTTATTGGCGTAGACACCGCTTACACGGTTACAGCCAGGTTTACAACAGCTGCTGTTTTCTTCCTTTCATTGGGGGTGTTTTTTCCGTGACGAGTCCCAAGCCCTTCTCCTGCAAACGGATGTTTTCTTGGCTACCCAGAGGACATTTGGTCTAAAGCTGGAAATTTTGAGGTGCTTGATCTATATGTAAAATAATTGTTTCCTTACTTGCGTGAAATTCTACACTTCTCAGTACTTAGAAGGAGTAATTAACGTAATCGAAGGGCTAAAGGGGGTGTATGTACTCATACCCTGTGATGACCCAGTCTTAAAAGCGAATTTTCTTGGACCGTCTACTAAACGCATTTGCAGTACACCCTGTATTGGCTGTGTTCTCATTTCTGAAGCATTCCTCCTTGAAAAAAAAAGAAAAGTTTATACGTATATCGCTAATTTGCTGCAAGACCGGCATAAGTCAAAAAACGTGACTTTTGAGTTAATGCTGCAGAATTGTTCGTTATATCATACTTCATGTTGAGTGAAAAATTCATATGAATACCTCTTATATGCTACGCTTGAGAAGAGAATATATTTCCTGCTTTCCGTGTAAGGTTATAGTCAGTTGAAAACTTTAAACGCGTTTTCTGGCAAATCGATTTTTTTGACTTATGCCGGTCTTGCAGCAAATGAGCGATATGTATATATAAAAAACAAATTTTTTCCACATAACTAATTTTAAGCTTTTTTCTACTTGAAAATATTAGTTACTGTTATATTGGTTAGTCGAAAAAGTATTTTCGTATTTTGCCAATAGAGGTCGTTGCAGTCGTATATCTTCATTGCTACCAATCGCATTGTGTCATACCATATAGTGTTGGAAAGGTGAGATTTTAAGCTTCACTTAACCAAAAATAAATTAAATTCGGGAAAGTTGCGAAAAAAGTTACAGTTGTCCAAAAATTAGTGAAAATAATGAAGAAATTTGCTATATTTTGAAATATTTGTATAAAAAGGGAAGAATGCCACGCAAGCCACCAATGAAACTTGTGAAGTTCACGGTGACGATGCTCTATCAGTTCGTGTAGTACAACAATTGTTCGCTCGCTTCCGTTCTAGAAATTTCGAAATTTCGATTTGCACTAATGCAATAATGTCCCTAACAGAAAAATTATTTAAATTATTTATTATTATAAATATAAAAAAAATATGTTGAATTTCGATTAGAAATACGAAAAGGCTTTTTCGACTACTCAATATATAAAAAGTATGTCTTTTAAGCTTTTTTCAACTTTAAGTTACTTATCGTTATAGATAATTTAAAAATTAAAAATAAAATAATAAAATAAGAATTTTTTGGTTATTTTGAGTTAGGAAATATAAACCTCCAAAATATGTTTACTAAGCACGCCTACAAGGTACCTCAAAAGCACTACTTCATCAAATGCAAATCCAGACAAATACGACAGTTCCCACTCATCGCCTGTCAACCGCAGCTTTGACTGCGTCACTACAATATGCTTCTTTGGGTATAAATTAGGGAGTGTGATGCCTAAAGTATAAACAGAACACTAAAATTCTTACCACAAATCCATATATTTGCATATATGGTAACATATATTTGTATATACTTACATTTATATGTATGTATGTATATATATAAAAAAAAAACAGTTAAGAGCATGTGCATACATGCCTATATATAGTATATATGTATGTAAGTGCATGTGTGCTTGGCAATCCTGCTACAACAAAAGTAGTTGTACATTTACATATGTAAATAAGTAAATAATGTTTGTGTGTATGCGTGTGTGTACGCTGCTGAAGTGTTCACTGTGCAGGCAGTCTATCTGCAGCTTTCTTTCACAGTATCGCACTTATCTGCTCGCATGTATCTTGAGCTTTACAAAAAGAAAGCAACGGGTGACAACGTGAGCGACAAAAGTCAGACAAAGCCAATGGCTGCTGCGTCGGCGGCGACGTTGGCGTTGGTGTTTGCGTTATCGCTGGCATTAGGGACACTGCAGCTGACATCTCGAGTTTTTTTGCTTGCTTGTTTGCCTTGTGTTAACTTAGCTGCATATATTTGCCTTAGTGAAAGACTTTTTGCCTCTTTTGTTCCCATATTTTTCAACTTTCTTTTATTTCAAACGTCAGCTGCAATTTCGCCTGCTATTCAAACGCGCCACATAGCATAGGGCGCACTCGAGTGTCTTGATATGCAAATTCCCATGCATAACGGTACTCGTAAGCATACGAAAAACACACATATAATATGTGAGGCACTCGTGCACCGAAGGCATGCGGAGTGATGCTATTTGGCATATGTGGCGGTGTCGACCTGCGCTTTACCGTTGTTGGCTTGTGGCACAAATGGCAATTTTGTTTTGCGAAAAATCGATAACCAAAGAGAAGTGACGAAAAATGCATAACTCACATATATGTACATACATGTAGACATGCATATGTTTTTTTAATTAGACGTCTGAATGGTAAGCGAAAATATAAGACATTTTAATTTATAAAAAACTTTTAAATTATAAATTATTAACATAACATTAAATATACAAAGTGTGGCTGCATTTAGAGTAACAGAAAAACTTAATTTGCTTAACTTGCAAAAACCTGCTGAAACTCACTTCTGCGTCTTGTGCAAACTTTTCTTGCGACTTGTGCGCAAAGCAACTTTTAAGCTGCCACAAACCGCTGACCAGTCAGCCGCAAACTGCAGACAGACAGATGAAACACCGGTCAATACCAGGCGTACCCTTATCAGGCATTTCAGGTCCACCTGCTGGCCGCAGGCTGTAAAGTCAAAAAATTGCTTTGCATTTTGCATATAAAAAGCTGCTGTTTTTATTTAGTTTGTGGCACGTGTCTAGGATTATACCTCGACACACCCACGCTTGAAGACAAGACACATTTGGGTGCGTAAATTTATGTTACAAACAACATTTAATATCAATTAGCAAAATTGTGCTGAATTTAGAATAAATTAATTAAAAAAATCGTAGAATGTCTATGGAACTACCTCACAGGCAAGAGAGACCCGCTGCGTACTCTGCAAAAGTTTGTACTTTGACTAGATGAACACGGAAATATAAACATTTTATTTATTTATTTATTTTTTTTTTGACACCCTGTTTTTAGACTTTACCCTTTTTTTTCATTAAAGCTGTATTTTTTGTTGTGATATTTGTTTTCATTCCAGAAGTTAGTTTCTGTGCTACTTGCGTAGAAAATCATAGGCGGCTGCATGAATAAGAGAGTTTGAGTCTTTTAGGTCTTCTTGTTTAGACGCAAATGGCCGCCAACATTGATACGTCTGCACTGTAAAGCAGTTTTTGAGCGATTATCACGCCTGTAATGGGGCTATATAGGCAACTGATGTCTCTAAATAATATGCATCTGTCTTGCATTATACAAAAAATATTTTTCATTATCCAGGTAACTCTATTTCGGTGTTCTTGGTTTCGAAATGTTGACTCGTTTTCACTGCTGATCATTTTTGGCGATTGCAAAGCCCGGAGTGGGGCTATACAAGCACTACAAAATAGTTAACATGCGTCTGTACTTATATTATATCATATGGGTCACTCTGTTAAGGATCACCACTCTACACTCCAAGTAATACAGCACCCTGTAATTAATAATCTGTATATACAATCGTGAAGTACGCGTGGTCAATCCACTTTTACAACAGAAATGTTCTTCTCCAAGAAAATTTGCTTAATTGTAAAAATTACAGTAACAAATATTGAAAAGCTATCGCAGAGTGACCAGAAAATTTCAATTAAAAAACATTACTATTGATCTTTATCATTATTTTTTTTAATAAAATGTCTTTATTTTTTTACAATTTCTCTCATGTGCCTCCACCTTCAAGATATTCTTCAAACGTTTAACCCTATAAAAGCCATCGATATCCGATTACACAATTTCCATACTCTTTATTACATTACATATTCGCTTAACATACTCATATAATAGAACAAAGCTCTCTCGACATGCTTAACGCTGCCAATCAGCGAACTCATGCACTAAGCTGACAACTTGGAACTGCCGAACAGCTGTCAGTGCTACTAAAGTCAATGCGCCATACGATAAGCATTAAGGTGAATAATTTTAATCGTTTGCCGGCTAGACGCTACGTCATTTATTTCATAGCCATTTTCCAGCTAATAGTCTCTTTGGTTCTTTTTTTCTAAACAATTCACATAAATTCCCTGAAACCGCTTTGAACCGGTTGGCATTTAAAGTTAAATTGAAAAATTGTTTACTCTGCACTTTTTTAACTGGAAAATATTTGCTTAAACTATAAACATCGAGCGAGTATTTGCAGTTTAATTGTTGAAGAAATTAAACTGTCTGGCGACTTTGGCTAGAATAATTGCAGAGTAAATACAACATAATGATCTATGAATTGAGCATGTGGAAATATTGAAATTAGTTCGTCAATAAGCGGCTACGAGCGAACAAGGCGTTAACAGATATGTCGAATAACACGGTTATATTTGTGAAATAGGCCGACTCTTACGTACCTGTTTGCTTTCGAATTTTGCTCAGCGATTTGCGTCAGACATTAGCATATAAAGTTTTCGTGTTGCTTAGTTTACAGTGCTAAATAAATATGTACAATTTTGGTGTGAATTTCAAGTATTCCATAAAGTGGATGGTGGATGGTGAAACTAGAAAAAACGAAACAAAAATTGTTTTAAAAAAATATATTCGATGTTATTCGTTGTATTTAAAATTGGTTTGTTGGCTATAGTAAACAGTAAACTTCGGAGACTCTATAAAATTTATATATACATAAATGATCAGCGTGACGAGGTGAGTCAGTTTAGCCATGTCCAACTGTCTGTTTTTATATATGCGAACTAAAGCACTAAGTTTTGGAGATATGGATTTGGAATATTCCACACATAATTTTCTCCAAAAGAAGCTGCTCATTTGTCGGAGCCGCTGATTTCGAACTACTATAGGCTATAGCTGCCATACAAACTGTTCGATCAAAATCAAGTTCTTGTATGGAAAACTTTTTTGTTTGAGAATGTGCTTTCACAAAATTCGGCATAGATTATTAACCAAGGCAACGTTCCAATCTCCTAACAAAATGGACAGATCAAACCATCAAAGCATATGGCTGCCTTTCAAGCTAAAACCAAGATACAAATTTTTACACTTTTTATACTCTAAATAATGGACCTATAAAGGGATTATAGCTTCGGCTTAGCTGAATTTAACGTTTGGTTTTTGTTTTATTTATTTTCTTGTTGTAAGGAATGCTCTAAACGCTCCTTTCCAGCCTATAAGTGGCATTGGCTAATAAAATCATCAAAAGTAGCTTTACATTATTAACAATTTTTTTTTTTTAATTCTTTATTTTTTTTTTATTAAATTTTTCAGCAGAAAAAAACTTTATTTTCATCAATCTTTTTACCGCTACTTGCTGCTAGCAATCTGCTGCAGTTGCCACATAGGCCCATCAATCATACGCCATGTTGATCGCATTTAGCACAAACACACTCACCACATAAATGCATAAATTCAGTTGGTTTTGTTATTGTTTTTGTATAAATTGCGCTAAATTACAATGTGCCAATTCCCATAAATGCAAATCTAAGCAAATACTCATACCATGGTGTATGTATGCGTGTGTGTGCTTGTATGCCAAGCGCCCCAACAAAGGCCGATACACAAATCTAATTTACCCACTCAACGGCACCAACGCATTTTCGAAGCCCCACTTTGTGTAGCATGTAGCGTATATAAACCGCCGCAGTAGCACTGATGCTTCATCGCTTAGTGTTGTTGTTGTTTTTGTTGCTTTTAGTGCTATTAACAATAGCCACTCCTGACGCTGATAGTTCAAATTTAATTTGTTTCAAGTTCAATGTCATTCGAATAATCCACAGCGCTATTTATGTATGCATGTTTGTAGGTATGTGTGTGTATGTATGTATGCATAAGTGTGTATGTATATGTGGATAAACGCGTGCATAACTGTCAGTTCAGCATAAGCGCTTACCCCAAATTGCAAACATTAAGTAAGCGCATACATACTTACGAACATAGCGGCACACAAAGGTATACGTGTGTGTGTATGTGTGCGCCTGCCCGCTTGTCAAGTGTCTTCAAATGGGCATTGGCAACCTTGACATTAATTGAAATGTCACTGATCCCCAGCGGCAATCGCTGACAATGCACTTAAGAGCATTTCAGCAATCGCGCTCTCCCTCTCGCTCGCTCGCCGCCGCTGCGATCCAAAGCGCACTGACTAACTGGCCGATTGCTGTCACCGCTGCGTCCGCTGTCATAAGCGCTGCTTTAATCAGTAAAATATTGTTAAAAATTTTCGAGTTTTTTCTTTCGATTTAGATTTTTTTATCTTATTTTTTATTTATATTTATTTTTTTGGATTGAATTTTTTTCTTTGAGTGCGCTAGAGAGTGTGCCCCTCAGCGCTGATTCCTGTGAATGCGTTGTCACCGCGAAACCAAATAAATGTCATCAAATTAAATTGTTCACACAAACAAAAAAAAAAACGCAACAACAACAAAAAATTGAAAATGTTTAACAGATTATTCAAACCTTTTTTGCAGCAATTGCATTTGAAATTTCGTTTGATGTACACGCATTGCTGTTGTTGTTGTTCATTTAGCAAGTAAAATTGTGGAATGTGTGTGTGCAAGCACAGCGCGCAACAACAGCAATAAAAGCAACGTTTTAATTTGAAATTATTCCACTAACTCACATGGGTTTTGTTGTTTTTTGTTGCTTAAACTGGCAACAAATTGAAGTGCACTACAATAACAACAACGAGAAGAAACAAATATGTATGTAATATAGTATGTATTTCAGTTGAATTGTGTGCAAACTGCATAATTGGCAGCGGGTCAAAGAACTGGGCTATATAGAGTTCCATCACTTAAATTGGGTTTGAATGCTGAAAGGAAAGCGATTTCTCTGTGCTCAAGAAAGATTCTTTATTTACTATGCGCCTGTAATACTTCATATATGTAATTTTCATAAAATTATATTATATATATAAATAAAAATATAAGAATCACAAAAGTTTAGTTTCATATATTGTGTAGTCGAAAAAGTCTTTTCGTATTTTGTCAGTAGATGTCGTTGCAGTTGTATATCTCCAGTGCTACCAATCACATTGTATAACATAATGTTGGAAAGGTGAGATTTTAAGCTTCATATAACCAAAAAAAATTATTTCAGGGAAGTTGAAAAAAAGTTACAGCGGTTCAAAAATGAGTGAAAGTAATGAAGAAATTCGCTATATAATATATTGCCCATACCATCTGATCAAAATTGATCGGGACTAACATAGAAACTACATTTTCATATATTTTTAAAAACACATTTTTACCATCGCCTTCCAAATAGGCTTTGATACGTTTCACACCCATAACATTAAGCAGAATTTGCTGAGTCATTCCATAAGAAATGTTGAGATCTACTGCTAACTCTCTGTTGCCAACACTACGCTATTTCGACGTTATCGTCATTAACGTAGATTTATGGGTGGCACGCATATTTCAGATATTTAATTTAAACAAAAAAAATTCATGTTGCTGTGCAATTATTTTCCATGACACAAATTAATCATTTAGACAATCTTTTCACTTCGTAAACAAACTGCCGCCAAACACACACTAATTGACATGGGGAAATAAAACTTACTACGAATACAATAAAGGTTGTAGTAATCTAGTGAAAAATTATATTCTTAAAAAAAATGAAAAAAATATATTGTCATTCTCACTTGATTAGTTATACCCAAAACACGTTATGGAAAATTTATTAATAAAGTTACTTAGATCCAACAACTCGATATCTGTTTCCAAGAAATTTTTTTATCTGTCGCTATTCTGCCGCAATAAAGTGCCATTTCGGTTGAGCTTCAACCCTATACGATTATCTCCTCATAAAATGACATAAACTGCAGAGTACAATAAAAAGTCTCTTTTTAAACTGGACTTTCGCCTGGCAACCAGTAAATTGAATTTCAAATCAAATTTGCCTTTCTAATTGCCAAAAGTGAAATTATAACACAATGAGCTTTTTTCTGCGCCGTATATTTCCGTTACTCATTAACTGCGCTGGAAACGCGGTCTAAGTGCCAGCCGCGCAAACACGGCTTAAAGTCTAGACGAATAAATTTCACGAATTTCGAAATAATATAAATGGCAGACAAAATTCGCGCTCCAACGTCAGCACGCTTAACAAACAAGCCAAATAAATGCACACGATCGCTTTTTTGCTCCAACGCGAGCGGAATAAATATTCGATAAAACGAAATTGCAGACGACACGTGCGAAACAATTATGCAAATTATTTGCTATAAAAACACGCACACACACACAGACAGACGAGAACCTCGCAAGTAATCAATACAAAACTATTTGACTCGCTGGCGCTGCATGTGTGTGGCTACCTGAGCGCCGACAAAACGCTTGTGTTCCAAATTTATGCACGTCTACGAAAAAGCCGAAAAAGTCCGGGCCCAAAGCCCACAAGAAATGCCGCAATTATTCAATAAGTAAACTTTCTAACAAAATGAGAATTAAATTAATTTATTGCCAACCGCAGACGCAACACATGCTCGCACACATATGCATATTGAGGGAATTAAGAACAGGCAAAACAAAGCGGCGATGGCAACAAGAAATGCACACAAATAAAGCGGCATAAGGCAAGTAGCTGCGAGTTTCAATTGCACACAGCGAGCGTTCATTAATTAGCCATTAAGGTGCATGCCACACATGTACATGTGTCCGTATGCGGCACGAATCCCAGACATGAACCGACGAGAAAACAATTGCGCCTAACTGCCATGCAGACAATTAAAACAATAATAAAAGCAACAGCACGCTGGCGGCGGAAAAGTAATGCGCACACACATGCATACATACAAATTACATATGTATATACACATGTATACATGAGTATTTGTACTATATGTGTACTCTATCTGGCTGTCTTGGTTTGTGACTTGGCTGAAATGACTTAGAAAAATATACGAAGGCCTTTTTATGAAACTTCTTGAGGGATAGCTGTCAGATCAGCTGTCAAAGTAAATAACGGGTGATCCAAGTAGAAGTAATGTAGTAAGAAGTGAATAACCTTTTTAGAGAGATCACGCGTGAGTCATGCCAAGCTGTCACGTGATTTGGGTTCAGTATGCTTTGCCAATTTACCGTGGAAAGTCTTATGCCTGAATAACGTTTACAAATCCTTCAATTTCATTATGAAAATTCACGTTCTGTAAGTAATTATCGTACTATTCGCAGCCTCATCAACCATCTTGAGACTCAGCATTCATTATTTGATAATGTTCGACCGAATAGACCACGTCCAGCACGTAGTGAAGAAAATATAGCAGCCGGAGCTGAGAGTGTACACGAAGGCGGTGGAGAGTCGATTTGGTAGCGTTCGTAGCAGCTCGAACTGACTCGAGATCTTAAGTTGAAAGCGTACAAAATACAGCTTGTTCAAAAACTGAAGCCGTTGGACTTTCCCAAGTGATGTCGCTTCGCTCTAAGGGCTCTTGAAAAGTTCCAAAAGGATACGACGTTTCCAAGCCCAATTTTTTCAGCGATAAGGTCCATTTCTGGCTCATTAGGGTATGTAAACAAGCAAAATAATCGCATTTGGGATTCAAGACCTGCCATTTCATAAAGAAAAAATAACGGTTTGGTATGATTTGTGGGCCGGTGGAATCATCGGTTCATATTTCTACAAAAATGATGCCGGTGAGAACGTAACCGTTAATGGCGACCGTTATGGCGGCATAATAGCCGACTATTTGATGCCTGAAATTGAAGCTCGTGATCTCGGCGGCATTTGGTTTCAACAAAATGGCGGCAATTCTCACACATCGCATCAATCAATGGTTTTCTTGAGCGATCTCTTCGCTGAGCAGATAATTTCACGTTAATTGGAAGTCACTGTTTGATCAAAATTTGAAATATTTGAAAAAATTGTTTTTATAATATTTACATAGGCTGCGGGTTTAACTATACTGGAAAAAAAATTATTATCTTTCCAAAACTATTTTAACATCAAAGACAATCAATTCCTACTGGGTTCAAACAGATTTCATCAGTGTAGCCAAAGTCTACATCTATTGGCTTGAATATGTTGTTTGGCTGCGCTATGAATTTTCGCTTATTGTTATTGCTTTTATTTTCATTTCTGTCTCTGATTCTATATTTAGCGTGTGCACCGCTAAATACCTTTTGCGTTTGAATGAAAACAATTGTTGCCGCGCCAATGGCCGAAAAACCGAAAAATAAACAGCAAAAACTAAATTAGACAAAAAAAAGCTTGAAATCTAAAAATAAAAAAAAACAATAATAATGAAAGCAACAGTTGCGCTGTGTGTGTGTACATGCCAACGCAAAACAAAAACAACAATCAAAGGCATTGTATATCGGCGCATATAGACGTCTAGACGAGCCAGCAGACAGCTGAATTGCCCGCCGAATGGCAAATGAGCTTGTGATCAGCAAGCACACACGCACACACATATCTACTCGTATGTTTGTATATATGTGAGCGAAAAAGCGGCCAGCGCTAACGCAATAAATAGTTTGTGCAAATCAACGCGCGCAACTACTCGCACATGCACACGCATATAACGCATATAAACATAATCATGTGTGCATATATGCGTGTGTACGTGCAGGCGCGCACTGCTTTATGCTTATCAATACATTTGCGCCGATTTATTGTTTTTTCTTTAATTTGGTTTAAGAAATATTTTTGCGAATGGTCTGTCTAGCACAGCCGGTTTGAGAGTCATTAACGCACACACACACACTCACATCTCCACATACATATTTATGCCTATAACGGCTACGTATTTGGCTGACTACCAGACCAGTCTGCGCAACCAGACATCTTGCTGCTGGCCGACCGCTTAATTGTTCATGCGAAATGTTTATTGCAAATATATGTACATATGTATGCATGTGTCTATTTAGACCTACATACATACATATATGCTGCGTGCGCCCCAGCAACTTCAGTCTGTGAACGCATGAGTTGCGGCACAAGTTCAAATAACCGATCGCTGGATTTTCGCGCTACAAGACAGGAAACAGGTATTCAGCGCGTAACTGGTGCGCTCTGACGCAAACACTGACGTCGTCATGCGGCAAAATGGGCAATAATCCGGCCCACATACGCGCTGGCTTTAATGTGCGCAAAGACACGGAGGCAATTTGACAGCAATGGTTTTCGCTCCAGAGTGTTGATGAAAAAATCAGAAGTGCAATGCTTTCCATAAATCTTCCGTACTCTTACTTACATACATAAGTACATATGTATGTATATCCAAAATTATACCTAAAAGTGAAGCAATGTGAAAAGGGTTACTCATACGCCCCGTCATTTGTTGGTGAACAGCGAGCAGCCTCAAATTTGCATAAGAGAACTATGAAAACGGGAAGTTGTAAGCGCAAGCTTTGATTTCGAGGAAATTTTAGAACTCAGAAAGCCTTTGACATTCCCCTCTAAACTATTTTGGAACAGAATAAATTATTATTCAAAAAGTCAATATTATCAAGGCAGCTATTTTCAAGAGTAAAGCGTCTTAAATATTATTTTATTAAATTTTTTTTTATCAGAAACATGATTTTTTCAGACGTTTGCATTACCTTCATTCTACAGAGGCAGTCTCCAAAAAAATTGTTATGTTAAATTTTATAACTTTTTCGCCAGCATGACTATGCAAATCTCCGAAAAAATTCCACTTTTCCACTTACGTTTCTTCTCTGGCCCAAAAATCACAATTAAATGCAACAATATATATATGTACACACCTGTATGTACTATAGACACACATGCGCAATAGCAACCCATTCATGTTTTGTTGTGCGCCATAAACAAACGGTATACAGGTGGTCGATTGTGAGCAACGCCACTGAAATAACCGCCACCCAATGGCACGGCGCGCTCCCGCGCTCGCCTGTCGCACAAAACTTGAACGATCGTCGTCGTCGTCGTGGCTGCAGACAGGCGAGCGCAGTGCGGTGGCGCGGGCAACTCGTAGACTAAATAACCGCACGCTGCAAGCTGTCGAGCAGGCAGGTAGTCGACAAGCAGACAGATAGGCTGGGGGGCTCCACTGGGGCGTTGAGGCGGTGAGGCGCCAGTGGTGGCGCATATGGCTGACTAATTGAGTGCGTTGAAATTATAGACGCATCGTAATTGGCCTATCGTGCGCTGGTTCACTTTGTCATGCGCTCTGCTGTGCACCAGAGCTCGCTCGCTCGGTCGCGCGTTTTCCGCACTCTTTCTCTCTCTTGGTTTTCCATGCACGCATACATACACGCACACACGCAAGCACACTCTGTGGCCTTATCGGCGGCGCATCGCACTTTGGACTACATACTGCGCGCCACTATACTGATTTACAAGCACTTTTTAGGTTAGCGTTACAGAAATTCATTTAATCCGCTCATCAGACACAACAACAACTAGCTTATGTAGTTATTTTATTTTATTATTATTATTTTTTTTTTTTTTGCATTTGCTATTTGTGTTTGCTGAGCAGGCATTTTCGTTGGAGTCTCAGCTCGCTGACAGGCAGTGGCACATGGCGTATACGTGCTGGTGAATGACAAAGCCTATCAAGCAGCACCGCGCCCGCAACCGCCGCCGCCGTCGTCACCGCCAATTGCCCGCCAGCCCACCTAACTGGTTCGATCGATTTTATGCCGTTTGGCAACCGGTTACTCGTCTGTGTCCAATCAATTGTTTGCCTGTGTGTCGCGCTCGCTCGCTATCTCTGCTGCATTTGCAGTCACGTCCGTATTTACCTATCTGTCTGGTTGTCTGGCTGTCTAGCCTTAAAGCTGCCCGTACGCCATTCACCGTTCGTCGTTCACCGTTGGCCGTTCACCGTACGCCGGTCTTCGTTTGCCTGCCACCGCTTGCCGCGCCGCATGCACAAACACACCCCTTTCTCCCACAGAGCTTGTTTAGCTATTGAGTAATTCGCTGGTCGCTGGCAATAAAGGCGAGTGAGTATTATTCACTTTGGAGAATTCCATGAGTTGCGACAAAAGAAGTGGAAAAAGTATATAAAAGTACAAAAGCGCCAGCAGACCGCCAACAGTCGGTTAACCAAAGCGTTAAGTGTGATTACCTGAGAACCAAGTATTCCTCGGACGTTTCGAAAATTCAAACAGTTTACAAAAACAGTTTCGTTTATATATTAAATTTTTCACTGTAAAATAAGTGAGCCGGAAATAGAAAACGATTAACAAATACAACAATAACAAGTGTGTCTGCGTCATTCGGTAATTATCGAAAATGCCATAATAAATGTAGATAAGTGAAATGTGTGGCAGCTCATGCCTAAGCATGCCCAAATACAAAATATATCTATATAAATAGCGACATTGGCGCGTTCTTAGTTCGCAATCACTAGTGAAATCACATCGCCGATACTTTTTATAACTGTGAATGGCGTTGCGTAGTGTCTGGCGGTGGAATTAGTGTCAATGAATGGTATTATTAATTACCGCTATTTGACGCGCTATAAACGGAAAGGCTTAACCAGCCACTTCACTCGCCCGTAATTGATGTACTTCGAATACTTGGGTACGGAATTACCGTTAGACGTGCTCAAATGTTTTAGATTTAGCGCCATGTTTCGTAACTCTCCGAAGTACAAAGTTCAAGCTCTAAAAGCAAGTGTCTGCCTTGAATGGACGAGCTTTCGTAATAGTTCGAGATTGTGAAATGATCGTATATCTTGGCATATCGTAAATCTTTTTGTCAAGGCGCCGTTATTTCAAGTGATTACTTCAGTTTTATAATCATACTTGGTTAATATATGTATATACGTACATGTATATGTAATATACATTATATGCGGTTTACAGCAATTAGTAATGTGATAAGCCCTTATTTGGATTATATAAATTTGTCATAAATTTTAAGGCTTAGCTTTTTATGAGTCTCTAGCTAATTTTATTCATCGTGTTTGTTCTAAAAAAAGTTAACTAAATTTATTTATATATATTATTATAATTATTTGGTTCTTTATTTATGTATGTAGATACAGCTCTGCCTCCGAAAATATTGAAGAACGTTTCTGTCTGCTGCAAGAAAAAGCTATTTTAGGAACTAAAAGTATAAAATATAGTAAAGATCATTTTAAAAGAGTTTTCGAGTTTTTTTTTTCAATTCATTAACAGTACTTCACAAATAAAGAAACAAGTAATTAAAAAAAATTCGGAAAATATTTTTGAAAATTTTTAAAAAGATAACACTAATTTACAGATATTTTGCAACTGTGATGTTAGAGGCGGTTTCTTGCTAATTTTGGCTTGCTAAAACCGAAAATGATAGTAAAAATTTCCAAACACTTAGAATTTTTTGAGTTTTATTCAAGGAGTGTGGTGACAAAAATAGCTTGACGTGAGCTCAAAGTCATAATCAGAACACCTCAAATGCCTCACATACCTCTTTGCAAATCAATCGCGAATTTTTCCTTCAGCTTTGTTGAGTAGTGTAATTCAACCTTAAATGTAATTATTATACTTATATGGAAAAGTATTTTAAACTATTAAAGCAAGGACTGGAAAAATCGTTGGCAACAGTGTATTATAAGTGTAACATTGAAAATTATTAATTTTTTTTTACGTTTTGTTTACAATTTTCGGGTACTTTATTGTCACAATGTATATTACTATGCAGCGAAGCTCTATAAAATGCAGCCCTATTAGTTATCTGTAGATGAAGCATTAATTTGCTCAAGATTTGATGAACTGTGAATTTAAATGAAACTAAAATAAATATTATTAGGGTGCTCTCCAATACATTCCAGCTGCTTCTAAAGCAATGATAATACCAACTTCCTTACCCAACTCTTTCCTCTGCAAATGTCTAACTTTTAATTGAAAATTAACTACTGAAAGTGGGCCTTAATGTAGGCAACGTTTCTATTTGCATTAAAATTATTTGCATACTTTTTGGGGCAACCGAAGTATCACCAATTTTCTTACATTCAATTTGACACTGCCGACTATATCTTTCCTAAATTTCGACTGAAGATAAATTTGGCAGACACTTGGTGATGAAAGCGTTTGTTCATAATTACTTCTTAAAACCCGAAAAATTGGTTAAGGCCCTTTATGTATTGGTCTCTGAAAGTTTCAGGAAGGTGTTTCAAATCTATTTTTTTATAACATATTTTATGAATTCGAACAAACTGTATCCGATACATACATAGCATTAACTCAAAAAACTTCTCTGAAAAAGTCCAAATTACTGCCTCAAAACATTTGATTTAAAAAATTCAATTATCTATGCTTAACTATTGATCGATGCAACGGAATTTGGTATTAAGTAAATAAATTTAAATGTAAATAACTAAACTTTTGGTTAAAAAAAATTGTAGCAACTGGCATTTTTGTATTTCATCGTGCTAAGGAAATCTCTTCCGACTTAGCAAGGAGATAAGATATTGGAGATAGATTGAAACTACAACATTCTCAGATAAATGAGTAATCGCTGCCGACTTAATATAGAAATATTCGATGGTGATAAACAGTTTAAGAAAGCATTTTTTCGATTTTATAAAAATATTTAATAGATTTGAGTTAGAAAAATAAATGCTTCAATTTTTTACCACGTTGATTAATTAAATCGTCGTAAATAATCGATTAAAATCGATTGTGGATTGAACTAATCGATTAATTTTCGATTGTGGAATAAATTAATCGATTATTTCATTCCACAATCGAAAATTAATCGCTTGTAAAATCAATCCCTAACCGTTAGTACAAACCACGCCCTCCCGTGCACCTCAAATCGAGACTTATAGCGGTCGCGTACTTTGACTATTTTCAGACGTCAAACACAAATAACTAAAAAGTGAGTAATTTTTACTCGAAACTATATTTCACGCTAGATAGAAATTGCATGCGAGCATTAACAAAGGAAAAACCGGTCTGCTGCCCAGACATATGCCTACAAAAGCACAGTGAAATCGGCGAGTAAATATTCCACATAAATACGCGAATATCTAAATATAGCCAACGGTAATCATAATTTCCTCCACACAATCTGTGTTGTAAATCAAATTCACTCCATTAATTTCAAAATGTCAAACAACTGCGAAGCCAAACCACACAAAAGACAACAACAAACACACGAAAACTGACTGCCAACTGACACACACTCATGTACATACATATTTATGTATTTATGTATGAAGAGTGTGTATTTACCATTGTTGGCAACTGCTGTTGCCGCTGCTGCTGCCGCCGCTGATGCATGAGGTGTCAATTGTGGGTGTCAAATGTTGCTGTCAACACGCCAGCAGCTTTGTGTGGCAACCGCCGAGCGGAACAGCACAGCAGCGTCACTCCGCCTTGGCAAGGGTACGGTGCAGCTGCATTGTTCGGAGTCATAACTGATTACATGCAATTTGCTTTGCAGCAGCGACTGCAATAGCAGCAAAATGCTTAAATAAATATTGACTATTATTTTTCCTCTTCTTCTTGTTCTGCTTTCGTTATTATTTATGCTTAGGCGACTGTGAAAAGCACACGTACGCGTGTGAGTGTGTATGTGTGTGCGCGGTTGCAGGGTTGAGCTGCGGCGAAAAAATATTGCTGCGCGCAATCATAATGAAAATTGTAATTAAATATATCTAATGAATGCAGGCGCTCAGCAAAAACCAGCAAAACCAGCGGCTGATGGCAGGTAGCGTGAGGCAGCAGCTGCGCTTTTATTTTTATCACTGTTGGTTGAGTGAGCTTTTGCTGCCATTTTCATTGTATGCCTTCATGTTGCCTTGTAGTAGCGGTTAGCAAGCAGTTCAATTGTTTTGTTATTATTATTGTTGTTGTTGTTGACCAACTAGCACACGGGTGGTGCGCTGGCGTTGTGGCGTTGCTGGCATGCCGGTCTGTCTAGCCCTTCTGTCTGGCGTCGCCGCACGCCACGCTTCAGCAAGGCGTCTCAAGGTCTTCGCATTCACTCGCCTACAAAGTTGCCAACAAATAGACGATTGCTGTTGTTGTGGTTGTTGCATGTATTGTTGTATTTGCATTGTATAGCGCGCGCCTGGCAACAAACACGCAACACCTTTGTGGCGCACAAAAACGAAAGAGGAAAAACGAGAAAAAATATATACTGAATATGTACCGTTAAATGCGCAGTAATGTGTTTGCAATACATTTCGGTTAGCGCTGGGAAATCATACAATTACACTTCATCAATTTATTAATTTCCACTAATCATTGTGGGCGTTTGCGCCAAGCACATTAATTTTAAGACGCTCTTTAGCTCGAGTTGCGCTGAGAATGGCGTGCACGCAACCTGCGTGGCTTACGGCTTTAATGTTACTTGAATATCAACTTTTAACTAATTTTTCATAATTATGTAATTTAAAATATTATAAGCTAAAATAATGAATTGTTGCTCATACATTTCTCTCTCTCTCTTTTTCGGCTCTTTTCAGGTCGTATACTATTGATTGCGATTGGCATTTCACTGAGCGTCGCATGCATCAGCGTTTTGATTGTTGCCATAAATTGTTATCGTGTCACGGCGCTGAAACGTCGTGCCACTGTCGCTCTAACATTACCAATTCCACTGTTGCCCGAAGATCAGACACTTCTGCACACTGAGCCGGACAATCCTGTACCCGTAAGTGTAACAGATGTACATAGTTATCTATTTTGAATATAGATTTAATTCTTTTTTAATATTTTTTTCGCGTACTAAAAGTATATATGTATGTATATTGAAATATATTTAATAATAATTTGTTGGAAATAGTTCCGAACACACTTTACTGCCTCTTAAATTAAAAAAAAAAAAAAAATGAATACTGAAATCAAAAATTAAAAAAAAAAACATAAATAATAGTGAAATATTAAAATAAATTTGAAGATTTAAAAAAAAATAGTTTAAAAACAATTTAATAAAAAAAAACTTTAATAAAAAATAAATTTAAAAACAATTAATTTAAAAATAAAAAATAAAAAATTGTAATTTAAAAATCAAAAAAATGAATTTAAGAATTAAAAAAAATATTTAAAACTTAAAAAAATAAAGAAAATAAATATTGAAATTAAAAATTAAAAAAAAAATAAATAATAGTGAAATATTAAAATAAATTTGAAGATTTAAAAAAAATAGTTTAAAGCAATTTAATAAAAAATAAATTTAAAAATTAAAAATAAAGAATTTAAAAATTAAAAATAATTAATTTAAAAATAAAAAATAAATTAATTTAAAAATAAAAAAAATGAATTTAAGAATTAAAAAAATATTTAAAAATTAAAAAAAAAGAAAATAAAGAAAATAAATATTGAAATTAAAAATTAAAAAATAAATAAATAATAGTGAAATATTGAAATAAATTTGAAGATTTAAAAAAAATAGTTTAAAAACAATTTAATAAAAAATAAAATTAAAAATTAAAAATAATTAATTTAAAAATTAAAAACAATTAATTTAAAAATAAAAAATAAATTAATTTAAAAATAAAAAAAAAAAATGAATTTAAGAATTAAAAAAAAATATTTAAAAATAAAAAAAGTCATTTAAAACTTAAAAAAATTTAAACAAATATTTTAATTTAAAAATAAGAGTTTGTTAAAAAAATATTTTAATTAAAAAAATAAAAAAAATTCACCAAGGAGCGAAAAAACAAACAGAAAAAAATGTGAAAACATTTTTAAATTTTTCTTTAAAAAACAGAAATTAAAAGTTTTCAATAAATAAAAATGAGTTTCTGCTTGCGCCTAAGTGTAGGCATCATTTTGACATGTACACTTTTCTATCGGTCATTTGGGACCTAAAAATAGTTGTATGGATCGGTAACGTTATACGTTGGTGTATACAGCCCCATTGATAGACATACGCGTGAGGTTTTAGAGAGACCTCACAGCTGGTTTTGATTATTATATACGGCACATATGGTTATATGTGAAATATTACGAAGAAAAGTCGTCTGCTTGATTTTTTTTATTTTATTTAAAGAAAATGTGGAAATAGCACATAATTATAATAAAGCCTGAGAGAGGCACGCGGTACCTGGAAAAACTTAGTCCACTCAGGCAGAAAATTATGCTCGAAAAGCCAAATACTTTTAACTACTTCCGACACCACTTCGTTTAATATGCCACGAGCGCCAATTTGGCCGATAGAAATATGAATTCGGTTAAACTCGTGATCTTCGTAGGTTCTAAAAACTAAAAACGTGCGCAATCATTAATTGTCGATAAAATTTTATGGCAACTGCGAAAGCGTTATTTGATTACAACTTGACCATAAAGTTAAGGCAAACATTTTATTAACAAACTCCAGCGAGTATGTGTCTGTAGTTGTCCGAGCGTGTAAATTGCGCAATGCCATTTGCAAGTCACTGCCCGCTCATGCAAAAACAATGCGAATTATAGTAAATTGCATTTCTTCGACAAATTTGGCAAACGATAAAATTTTAATGTTTCAATTTCCTCCTTTGCTCGGCGCTAACGACTGCATTCGCAGACGCTAAAACAACAGCAACAACGAGCGTGGAGAGGAAAGAAACAAGTGGCAAGGCTTAGTGCGGCAGTGATGCGCTGTTAAGTGAATTGGAAAATGAATGAAGCCGAAAAGGCAAAAAATTTAGTCAAACATGGCGAAGTCGTACATTTGTCACTTGGAAATATATACATATGTACATATGTGTTTAGGCTCTGCGTTGCCAACGCACCTACAGCTCGTTCGGTTAAATGGAAAATATTTTGTCTGCCATGCTAAATGTGTTTACACACCAACAAGAGGCGCATAGTTTATTACAACAATAACGTCCGCATGCCAAATATTGTTGTGCATATTTATGTTTAAGTTTGAGTGTGTGTGTGTGTGTGTGTGTGTGTGTGCGTAAATGTCCTTTAATTGTTTACTTTGCTATGTTTACTGTTGCTCTTGTTCTTATGCAAACATGCATATGTATGCGTATGTGTGTGTGTGTTTGCTGTCTTGTCTGGCTAGAAATTGCAAACGCGTGCCACACGCCGTCTGCCCCGCAACAGTGCTATTAAAAGGCTTTTATTAATAAATTTATGCGTCTGCCCTTGCGTTTGACATAGATAACTGTGCTGTAGGCGCCATTTTAATTCACTCAAACGCGCACATACATATGCTGCTTTAAAGTAAATATATATGTATGTGAGTGTATACTAAAAATATATGCGCTAATCCACCCAATGTAATTTGTATATATGTATGTGTGTGCGTGTGTGTGCGAATGCAGGTACATATTTATGCATATTTACGTCCTGTAATTGGGTTGCCAGGCTGTTGCCGACATTAATTGCTTCCAAGATATGCTCAAATATGTGTCGAAATTTAGCGGATGTCTGCATATTTAAGCGTGTGTGCCAGTGTCTTGCGTATAAGTGGGATTTAGGGCTTGTTGCTATGGTGCGGCTATAATGAATATTTGGCGCGTCTTAACAGAAATCTAATTTTCCAAGTATGTTAGACGTCTAGCAACTGTTTTTGTATTGCGGCTGAAAAGACTCAGACAAATAAATGTCACTCACATACGAAGGTTTATAGATTGTTTTGGAAAAAACAACAAAACAATTTTAGTATGCAATTTGTACAGTGGAGACTATTAAAGCAAGGCAGACTACACTTTTTACTACTTTTTTAGAAGATTTGTTCGGTTAACTTTATTACATACAAAGTTCCTTCCGTCCAACAGCTGCAAGAAGCTTGGCGTAGTTTGGACTGACGCTACTTATTTACCCAAACTGTCATGCAAGATACAGCTACTAATCGCTCTCCAGCTAAATTATGAGAAAAAATTGCATACAACTATAAAATATATATGTGTTGTTTCTTTCAACTGGACAACTTCATTAAGTAATGCATTATTCCTAAATTATGTTTAGCGGTAATACTGATATTATACTTTTATCAGAACCTCGGAAAATAGTCGTAATGTATTGTTGTTTTTATTGTTGTTAAAAAGGATTCGAAATTTTATATTTTTTTATTTAAAATAAACTTATAAGATTGGGATATTTTGGAAAAAATATTTGTTACCAAATACGCAGAATATAGTGGTACCACGGTGCGTATGAGTAACGATCGATCGTTGATCGAATGATCGATTTCTCTGTCAGCTCAGCGCTTCACTTTTGACGCAATTCTGTAATAAAAACAGTTTTCAAGTATATAATTAATAACATAAAAACAAGCAGGGCTTTAATGACCAAGTGATAGCTCAAAATTGGCCCCTACACAAAGGTACAGGCACTCCAGCAGGCTCAGCTTTTTGGCAACAAACTTGAACCTACACGCTGAAAAAACCGTGTAATGCTCGCTTTCTGAACTAAATGCTTTTGATAATTGTCAAAAGTGGTTTTGAAAAAACTTTGCTGCCTGTAGGCTTACCAGCGCTGATCGGATTAAAGCTGTCAAGTTTTTGTTTCGGCAAATACCTCTTCTTTTGCTTCAAGGTTACTAAGTATAAGCGAAGAGGTGACATGCCCACAAGTCTAACAAACAGAAAGCAGACATACTTAGTATATTTTCGTACTTTTTTACTTGCCGAAAAGTTTACGAAAGGGTTACCTTAGAAGCAGCCAACATCTAAGCATTTAGGCAGCGCTTTCCAACCACTTCGAACAGCTCAAATTTCAAAGTGCCACACACTCGTTTAGCAATAAGTAAAGAGGCAACAAAACAAATGCCAAGAAATAACGAGCAACTTAAGCCACACGGAAATGAGAAGCCCAGACTGCCAGACGGGCGACGTCCTTGAAGAAAAATTTGAAAGTACTTAAGCAAAGCAAACAAATAAAATCAAATCAAATAAACAAAGCAGCAAGGAAACTTGAGCCTTGGGCGAGTAAATGAAGAAGCATTGCATTAAACATGTATGAGGGCGCATTTTGTGGGGCAAAAGTTTCGAGTCTGCCGCTGACGCCTACGTGCCACACAACAAAGCGAACGAGCAACAGCGAAAAGTGGTTAGGCAGAGAGGCGTTGAAAACGATGTGAGAAGCGTAAAGCAAAGAAAGCGCCGCATTTTGGGGTAGGCGAAATGTTATTTGCTCACATTTGAAGTGGAAGAATGCTTTTCTAATTTCTTCATAAAACTTTCAGCATAAAAAGCGAGTAAATATTATTAAACTAATCTCGATAAGAATCCACAAGAAAGCTTGGCTCATAAATGCTTTTTATATTCATCGAAAATTAAAATTTTCACTAAACAAACACTACGGATGGACGGACGCTGTTTGCGGAGCATTCAGCGAAACTCTGCCGATTCTTGATCCACTTCTTGGCTGATTCGTGTGGGCAGCTGCGAAGCGGATTATATCAGAAAATGGCTGTGTGCTTTCGTGAGACAGAATTTCCTTGAGCGATTATGCCAGCCAACGAGAAAAAACCGAGCCAAACCAACAAAAACGCACGCAGACTGAAAAAACGAAAAGAATTAAAGAAAAAGGACAAACTTTTATAGCGAAGGACGTTAGCGATGCCGCCCACATAGCGGTAGTGACGTGAAATTCTCCGAAGCAGGCGTTGCATAATCACAATCGTTCAAGTGAATGGCGAACATAAGAAAATGTGAGCTTGTTGAGAGAGGGAAAATGGTTTCGTGGCACTCAGCTGAATGAAATTTCAGACTCTACAGCAGTGTCTAAAGTGGAAGTATTTGAGGCGTCTACCGAAGACTTCAAGGACTTTTACTTCCTCCTGAGCAGCTGAGTGTCTGTTGCGAAAGCGCCGCAAGAGCACAGAAATGCACACAAAAATTAATACGAAACACGAAGGCAAAATCGTTTACCACGCCACATATAAACACACACACGCGTACACACCTAGATATAATGTAAACCGACCAGCAACTTCGTGTCGCTTGGAGCACCGAATCAATTGGCGCGTCTGTGGAAAGCCAAAGGCGCTGCGTGCGAAGTATAGCGGAGCGCAGTGTGAGCTTGCGAAGGCAAACTAACCAGCGTTAGGCAGGGAGCTATGCAATTTCGTGTGCTGAAAATGTCGAACCGCTGGCAGCAGTAAACATTGTGACTTTCGGGTCGTTGGTGTGGTAAACAGTTTACATGTGTGTGTGTGAGTCTCTTTCTGCTGATTAAGGTGTCGGTAGCTCCTTCAGCAGACGTGCCATTAGGCTGTGCAGTAAAATTTGCAAGTTTCTGACACGTGCAAGCCATCACCATTCAAAAGCACACACAAAAACCAAACATGTGTGTGTGTGTGTAGATATCGAAATTACTCGTGCGCTTTTGATGCTAAGCTCATTTTGCCACCAAGCCGAAGTTATTTGACTTACAAATGTGCACACTTCGATAGGCTTTGATATTTCGGGAATATATTAAGATATTATACAGATTCTGATTGATTAGTTTTTTATATTTTTTGGCTTAAAGAGGACATTCTTATATGTTTTTTTTATTTATTATAATTTTTCCATTTAAACTATTTTTTTTTTTTTTTTTGAAATAAAGTTCATATATTTTGTCGCATTCAATTTTAGCTACTAGCATTATTTAATTTTTTTTATATATATTTTTTTCAATCTTACTTTATTTAAATTCTTATTTTATCCCAAATTTTAGTGTAAACTTAAAGAAATAGTTTTATTAATTATTTTTTTTTTTTAGCTGTTTCACTATATGTTTCAGAAAAATATTAATTTTTGTTAAAAAAACAATTTAATTTAAAAAAATTAAAAGGCCAAAATTTGACTAAAATGTAATAATACTTAACGCTAATGCTTATATTTTTTTTTTTTATAAAAAATCACAAGTTTTATTCTAAATTAATAATAAAAAATATTTTTTATTCAAAATTAAAAAAAAAAAATAAATTAAAAGCCAAAATTTGACTAAAATGTAATAATACTTAATGCTAATGCTTATATTAAAAAAATCACAAGTTTTATTCTAAATTAATATAAAAAAAAAATTTTATTCAAAATTAAAAAAAAAAAATATATTAGTAAAAAAAAAATGATTGGAGTTAAATTAAAAAAAATGAAAACGGCAATATAAAACCATAAATTATCTATTAATTTATTATTATTACATATTTTTACAATGATTATGAGATTTCAAGCTTAAAAGCAGCTCGACCTTTTACATGCCCAAGTGCACCGTCAGCTCGACTTTAATCCGTAGAATAGCGCGCAAGCGAGAATATAAGAAGCTACTCAATTAAAGCTGTAATTTAACAATCTTGTCTCCGTCTGATGCGGCGGCGAGTAAAATGAAAACCAAAACAAAATCACTCAGGCAAAAAGTGCTGTTGACGTAAATGCCAAGGGCAATGACGCATACACACTTACATACGCCTTACACATACATATATTCATTTTCATCATAGCTGCGGGTTATAGACAAAACAAGCGCCAAAAGTGGCGAACAGAAGCAAAAGAGCAAGAAATGTAATTAAAACATTATAAAGTTAAAATAAAAACACAAAGCAAATAAATACACACACACACACAAACACCTTGCATACATATACATACTTAAAAATACATATAAATTGATTAAAAGCAAATGGAAGCAGCACAGTGAAATAATTCATGCTGAGCTCTTGCAAATCGAAAAAAAACATCAAGAAACGTCAGACAATAAAAAAATAAAATCGCATTGAAAGGAGGGAACGTGAAGATAAGCAACAGTAATGTAATATTTATGACTCGATCGCCTGCAAGCATTATCTGGCGATACATTTTTATGCATTAGTACGTATGTATGCATGTGTGTGTGCATTTATGTAGGAGTAAATTCGTTTTTTACTAACGGGAAAGGGTAAAAACCGAGTTCGCTTCGAATGAGAAGAACATTCTGAAGAAAGTCGTATTTTGATATGGGCGATAAATGAGAGTTAAAACATATAATTACGAAAATAAAGAAAAGTGCTGCGAACACAATTAAATTTCATGGCCAAAAAACAAAATAAAACAGTTGCCGTCAGTTTTTTATTTTATATTTTAAAACTCACCTGATATTACATTAAGAAATAACGATCTTACGAGCATATTAAAACGAAAAAAAAGATAATAATTGGAATATGTTCATGTGTGTAGCCTAAAAGTGGTAGCATTAAAAAATATTTCATAAAGAAATATTTTAGGCTTTAAAAATTTAAATTTGTCATTATTATGGTTAGGATCAACATTAGCGTATTCATGTGGCAACTCTCCTCCAATAAATAATTTAGAATTTATTTCAGCATTTTAATTTTATAAAAATATGGCAACTCTTTTCCTTTACATATTTTTGAATTTATTTTATTATATTAATTTTACAAATATGGCAACTCTCTTCCAATAAATAATTTGGAATTGATTTCAGCATTTTCTTTTTATAAAAATGTGGCAACTCTCTTCCTTTATATATTTTTGAATTTATTTTATTATTTAATTTTACAAACATGGCAACTTTCTTCCAATAAATAGTTTGGAATCTATTTAATATTTTAATTTTGCAAAAATGTGGCAACTCCCTTCAAATAAATAATTTGCAAGCACTCTTAAGCCGATTCACTTTGATATATCTACTGCTTTATATTATAATTTTTTGTAGAATTTTTTTTCAAAAAGGTGGCAATGTTGACAAAAATATATTTAATAGTAATAAGGCTGCTTATCAGTATTTTAATCATAACATTCCATTTCTTAACTTTTGAAATGAGTGGCAACCTTCTCCATTTTTCTTTAAACTTATGCATATTTTACCCAATAAGCCAAGCAGTTCAATCAAATCAATTTAGTCTTCACTACAGCGTTGTTTTGTTGCTGCGTGTGCGTTACAAGCTTTTGCATAACACACATTCGTTGCTGTCTAACGGTTTTATCTCCATTTAATTTCTCCCTGCATCGGTGCAACCAGGAAATGACTCAACATTTGCATATTCAACATTTTGGCATTTGACGCAACTGTCAACGGCGAAGTCATTTTGTCGCTGACACTATATACTCATCCCTTTTTACATATATACACACATGCATTCTTAAAACATATGAGTAAACACTGTTTACATTCGGTTTTTTGTTTTTCAAAGCACTAAAGTGTCATGTTACAATAACAATTTTTTATAAGCATGCAAATGAAATCTGCTATCTGCATACACATACACAGGCATGTATTATAAATGTGTACACATACATATTAACACATACATATATATGTATCTGCAACCGTCTGTTGTTTGATATTTAGCGCAGCCAATGTAATCCAATACAAAACATCCTGTTTTGACCAGACGCAATGCAAAATGCTGCATGCCACTTGAGCGTGCATCGTTTGTCATTCATGGTAAATCTGCAATGCAAACAGGCGCAAAATGTTGAAAAATATATAAATAAACATAAATAAATAAATATCTCTATGAATATTCAGTATATAAAAATACATCCGTGTGTGTGCGTATAGTTAAGCTTTCAGTGCGAATCGGTAACTTTTTCTGCGAATTCACTGCTGCTCTTCGCACAGAGTACAACTCAATTTAGTTTACTCTTCAATGTCGTTAAATAATTAGTGCAATTTTTTCATTGCCAGCAGTACGTGACCGCATTGCTGGAAAAATAGCGTTGGAATGCCAGTATGCATGTATATATGTGCATATGTATGTTTGTGTATATACATACATATGTATGTAAGAATGTGTGTGTGTGTTCATTAAACTTTAGAAACAAATGTCTACATTGCTATGAGCAACCTCTGTACATTTGTATGCATTCACATACGGGTGTATGTATGTATGTATATAAAAGCTTGCATATATGTATGTGCATATGTATAAATGTGTGTTTCCAGCAATTTCGCTTTAAGCCCTTGAGCAACTTTTTAACAAGTGAAGGGAAGTATGCGAGTATATATAAATATATTATTTTTTTAAATAAACTGCGCTAGTTAAACGCGAAATATGCACATCGTTAAAATAAATGGGTACAGGGTGCGCCATATAGATAAAAATATTTTTTTAACAGCAATGATTATAAAATGTTAATATATTTATATACTTACATACATACACATGTGTATGATTTTTAAAAATTTTAAATTATTTCATTGTTTGAATTTTCTGTAACAAAATATATGTACATAAGTGCCTTAAACCTTGATCGTTTCAATCACTTTATACTACTTTTCCAGCTCTGCGCTGAGTTAAAGGGCCGAAAATCGCATACTTTCAATAATTTTCTTTCATACAAAAATTTTAGTTTTGGTTATAAAGTGGTTATATACTGGTTAGTATCTGGCTACTACTACATATATTTATAATGATGTAGTGAATATAAAAAGATTGCACTGCCATTATAGCACATATTTAGGCGCGCAACCAAACCTACATATAAAATTAAAAGATCTTGTTTCCAGCTATATTTGCAATTTGCATTTATTTTTTTTATGGTTTTATTTATCGTAAATCCGTTCCACGTCATAAGCAGGGCATCCAAACTTGATTATT
This sequence comes from Bactrocera zonata, assembly GCA_037783105.1. Lineage (NCBI taxonomy): Eukaryota > Metazoa > Arthropoda > Insecta > Diptera > Tephritidae > Bactrocera > Bactrocera zonata. Next base: position 42,465 of record JBAWJQ010000530.1, read on the forward strand.
TTAATTTTGAGATGAATTTTGAGGTTATGTAAAAAAAAAATCTTTGCACAAAAGTCTTTTCATTATCTACAACATTGCCATATAATTTCTTTTTATAAAATCTATAGTTTCTCCGGAAATCGAGACATACCTTTAAAAATTCAACACCATGCCTTCCTAACATTAAATCATCATTATGTGTCCTTTAATCTTTGTTATTTCATATTTCGTTTCCGATGGGTTTCATCCTTTTTCTCGTTTTAAAAATGATATAAAAAACTTGACTTAACTACGCTATGCATTCTTCAACTTTTTCAATTACTTTTAAGTAACTTCAATAATTATAATAATAATACAAGTTTCCTAGAATTGAGTAACCGCTGAAACCTCCTATCGGTATACTAGCTGCTTTTATTTCAGAAAATTCTATTTATCTTGAAATGCGTGAATATAAAATATATTGGTGTAATATTTATACATATGTGTATGAACGTAAATCACTACGAAAGAATTTTCATAAATAATAAGAATATTCAAATTCGATTGGTTTTTGAAACTAGTATGAGAATAATATTATTAAGCGCTATTTTACTTAAATTTCACTGGCTCACGCAGGAGAATTCCTAAAAACTGAGCATATACGTACATATGTATGTATGCAGTCATTCACACTGCGTTCGCATACTCACACCTCTACACACAGACGCACACACATACACACAAAAACAACAATAAATATGCACAAGTGCAAATGGGAAGTATTTAAGTTGTTATTGCTGGAATGTCTGTGTCTATTGTTGTTTTTAACCAGCTCCATTATGGGCACATGAGGGTATAGACTTACATAAATATATGTACATATATATGTATGTTTGCACGCATGTGCATGTAGGCATTCCCTGCACTAACTCCCTTGCATTTCCAACGAAGACTGCAATCTGTCGCTGATTGTTTGTTTATGCGTTCACATCGTCTGCTGCTGATGGTTACTGTCTGCCACCGCGGCCCGCACCTCTCCGCCCAGCGATTAACTGCGTGACGGTAGCGCATACTCGCCATAACTGAAGATTACGGATCGCAACTGCAAACAATGCGAGCAGCGCCCGCAGCACAACCAACTGCAACAGCATACAACACAAACAGCGACAACAACAGCAGAAGCACCAACAACAAAGGCAGGAGAAAACAGAGCGCAGACGCACCAAATGCTCGCGCCGTTGACACAAAATGCAATGCCACTGAACTTTAATTGGCACATTTTGATAATGAACCGTCAGCGGCGGCGACTGCAAACAACAAAAACAGCTACAACAATAGCAGCGCAATACTTGTAAGCGCAGTAATAACCGACAACAGGCGACAACAACATAGACAAACAACAAGAGCAATTGCTCGTAAATATAAGTATGCGCCGAGTAAAAACGTAGCGACAACAACAACAATAAATGCATGCATTCCAGCTGCTGGTGATTTACATACATACTTATGTGTGTTTGTATGTAAGCACAAGGCAATAATAACAGCAGCTATAACAGTCAATACAAGAACAAAAGCAAAAACAACACAAGCGAGTCACTGCGTCATCGCTTCACCTTCATCACCTCACACTCCCGCGACCTACCACGTTCCCGCCTAACGCAAACAAACTCACTGTGTGACTCCAAAGCAAAATCAACGCAGTGACAGTGGCATTCACCGCAATAAATGAACTGTTTAATGAAAAATATATATGTATGTATGTATACAAAAACATATGCATGCATGTATGTAAATATATTTTATTTCGTTATGATTGCTAAAAAATATACTTAGGCAATTTCATACATGTTTGTTTGTGTTGTTGTTTTTAAAATTGCAATGAAACTCCGCCAGATTTAGTGTCTCTAAACATTCATTTCTAAAATACAAAAACAACAAAAAAATCATAATTTTTTTTAAATAAAAAACATATTTTTTAAAAATACCCGTAAAAATTAAAATTCGTTTACAAAACTTATTTTTAAATATTTATTAAATTTTATTTCAAAAAATACACATCAAAATATTTGCTTGCAAAGTGTACAATTTTACATGATTTTGTGCTGTAATTTTGCCTAATTATTCAGAATTAACTTCAAACGCGCACTGAAATTTAATTACACCACAATTAACCATATTTTATTTGACCCTTTATTGCCTTGAGTAACGCCTTTAACACATTGAATCAAGTCACTGATCCGGTGGAGAATAATTTGAAATTCCGTGCCGAACTGGTTCTCGACGGTTAGAGACCTCTGCTGCTTTAGGGGGTCAGTCGAGCAACTCAAGTCTGTAAATATGTATTTTTTAGTCAAATTTTGCCAAACAAACAGGGCGAACCGTTTTTATGTTCTTAATTGTTTTATAAGGTACTACAACATTTCAGATTATAACCCCGGAAAATTAAAGACAATTTTTTATTTTATTTTTGGTTAATTATTCTACTAAAAGATCAGATAAGATAAAGAAAAGAAAATTGTTCCGCCCTCTACTAAGTCGCAAGCATCCACATATATACATAGCTCCAATTTAACTATAAATCGTAAGAATAATCTTGTAGGAGCAAATTTATATTTCTGTAGAAAAAATTTAAAACAAAAAGTTTGTGTTTTTTAATATATATATTTTTTAATTTTTTTATAACTTTTTTTTTTTGTATAAATTTTTTTATAATTTTTTTTTCATAATTTTTTTTTTTTAATTTTTTTTCATAGAATTGTTTATAAATTGTTTTTAAAATTTTTTTATAAAACTCTTTTTTACTAATTTTTTCTTAAAATTTTTTATAAATTTTTTTTTATAATTTTTTTTTATAAATTTTTTTAATATTTTTTTTTTTGTATAAATTTGTTTAATAATTTTTTTTACAAATTTTTTTTTATAAATTTTTTTTAAATTTTTTTCATAACATTTTTTTATATACGTATACTCCGGTTGACTGACGTTCTGTTGAGAAGCAAAGTTGGAAAGATGTTCGAGATGTACAATAATTCTCACCTTGAGTTTTAAGTTGACTGCAAACCAATTATTTCACTGATTTATTTACCAATAATGTTCTGATTTCTCCTCAGCAACTGTTAAATGTCTATAATACACGAGTTTATTTCTTGAAAGTGTGTTTCGCGTCTGCCATAACACTATAAATAATTAAATAGCCCACTGGGCGATGAAAATTTAAACGAACAAAAAAAATTCAAAGCAAAACAACAAAAAAGCAATTGCAACAGACAGTAACAATAACAATTAAATTACGTTATTATATGAGGAAACAAAAACAAATGTAGCAAAATGAAAAAGCTATGAAACACACACAAATATTTAGAGAGACAAAATAAAAACAACGGCGGAGAATGCAGACAGGCGAAAAGCAAAAAAAAAGAACATTAAACTTAAATAAATAAATGCCTAGTCAACAACAGTTCAGCCACCAACAAATGCAACAACAACAACCGCGCATAGCGCAAACAAGCCAAGTAGCAGTCATTGCAAAATGCGAGTACCGTTTTGGTGGGCGCTGCCGGGGCGGTGAGGCGCGCCGTGCGAAGGGGTTAAGGTATTTTTTGTTTTGTCTGCCCACAGCTGCGGTGCTACGCCGACTCCGCGGGGCACCGTCCAATATAAGTACACATAGTAGTATGTAGCCGTGTGCAATGTCCGGCTGGCTGTCTGGCTGCATGTCTGACCGTTGGTTGGCAGGCCTTAGCCGCGCCGCTGGTGGTTGACCGTCGACTGGCCGGCTTGTAGGCCACGGCGTATAAGTGCGCGCGGGTAGGGCAGGCAAAAAACAACAAGCCAAGCTAAGTAAAATAAAATAGGAGCGCGCAGCGCATAGGAAAACAAACAAATGCGAAAAGCGAAACACGAAACGCGAGCACCTCCTGCGGCCAAGTGGGCGCAGCGCTGCTGCTAGACTCTCTCGTGACAGTGAGGTTATGTGGTCAACTACAAGCTCCAAACAGCGGCAACGTGATTATGCGCATACTTTTCTCTACTTATTTAAATGCATTAAATTAGTTGCGAAAAAACTTCCTTATTCATGTGCTGCGGTCCTAAAGGAATTTCATTTTATTGCTCCATAGCATACCTGAAATGAATAACTCTCCTTATGGAAACGATATACACGTATGCTTGCGTATGTGTGTGTTCATAATTCGCCTGTTATTTATTTTTGGAAATTTTATTTTATTTTTAATTCAATTTAGTAGACGTTTTTCTCATTTCAATTTTCGAAAAAGTTTTTCATTCATGAATTTTTGGTCACTCGCGCCATAGGTGCTGTGGTGGGCAGTGTTGTCTGACGTTTGAGTTTATTTTATTATTTCATTTCTTTTCTTATTGACTTTTGTTGTTGTTATTGTGGATCGGAAAATACTGAGGATTTATCTTTCGACGCCAATATTTGGGCGAAATTTATTTTATTTTTATTTTTTTTTTTTTTTGTGATTTTGCTGCTGCCAAAAGAATTTGTGCGCTTTATGAGATTTATTTAAAATATGGTATCGTAGATGCAGCTCGCTATATATACTTACATTTCGTCAGTTAAAATGCAAACCAACGTAGCATCAAAAAAAATTTAAAATTAGTTTTCAGATATAATAACCGACATAAAAACCAATATGTAACCGTTTTATAACCAACACTCAAATTTCGTTGTATGATCGGCAATATACATATAACCGTTTTATAACCAAAACTGTATTTTTTTTTCAATATGAATGTATGGTAACCAATATATAATCATTTTATAACCAACATATATCCATTTTATAACCAACATATAACCATTTTATAACCAAAACTCAAATTTTGTTTCAATATTAGTGGTTTCTATTCTATCGGTTTTTCCTTCGCCTGTAAATTTATGAAAAATATTGTTACGTTATTTTGCATTTTAGGTAACGATATGTGCATATGGCATCTTGTGTAAGAGTACCTCTGCGGCATATTTAACCACAAACTATTTTACGAAACAACAAAAAAATAATTAGTTCTTAAAATCAAAATATTTAAAACCTTAAGCCCCAGCGTCTAGCCATAAATAAGATTATTTGATGCCGCTGAAAACCCTAAAATGTTGTCTCTGCGAAACCGAATATGCTGTAAACAACTCTGTTGCTTTATACATATTTATATAAATTTATATATTTGTTAGTGTAATCGCTTTTGCGTCAATTACCGGGATCATACCCATGTGTCTTCTTTAAATTTTCGTGGTATTTCTAGGTGTTTGCTTTAATTTTATTTTTTAGTTCTTTTCTATTTATATTTTACACTTTTTATACATTGTTTGGTTTGGCAATCCGCCAACTGAGGCGACTGCAGCGTCAGCATGCTGTCTGCCCGGCTGAAGTGGTGAAAAAATGTACAAAAATGTACAAAAATCGGCAAAAAAAATTGAAAATAAAAACTAACCAACAAAGTGACTATTCTGTAGAGATGGCGGTACAATCACATCCACATACATACATACATATATACATCCACGCATGTAATACAGTTGCCAGACAAACAAATAGAAAGCCAAAAACCCACAAGATGTCTACAACAAAAGACACATGCTCATATCTGAAAATACACACAGCCATACATACGTACACAAGTAGGATACTTAAATGCGCTGGCGGAGACGCTGTCAGTCAGACAGCCAAGCAGGAATAGTAATAACCAACAAACAACGTTGCAGTCACAGTCACCAACGCCGGCGACGTCGTCTTCTCAGACACTCAGTCTGTCCGGCTAGAAAAATTGTAGAAAAAATGCGCAAATAGAAGAAAAATAAAGTCTCTAGGAAACGTGTTATTCGCATTCGCTGCATTTTGACTTGTATTTGTGCTTGCTTACATACTGCATGCATGTACACACATATAACATAAGTATATATGTATATATATTTCATATACATACATATGCGTGTAAGTAAGAAATGCTTGAGAGCGCCAAGTGTGCCTTACTGTTTGTCCTTTTTATTATACTTCGAGCGTGACTGTTGGCAGGAAGGGCCGAAGCAGGCTGCGACGTTTGCGAGTCTTTCAGATAAAGTGGGGTTTGAAAATTTCGTGATTTAATTTTGCGAAAAAGAGGTAACTAAGCCTATTTTTGCAAGCATAGGTCCAAAACTGGAATTCACCTCTGTAGATACTATTTAATACTTAGGCTTTAAACTGCAACTAATTAATTAAGAGGTTTTTTTTTGTTGACAACTGTCATTGCGAAAGGCATTTTTTATGTCCCTCAGGAGTAAACTTATGTAAAACTCTTAAGCATTTTCGTAAATCTAGCTTCGGTCGCCGAAACAGCTGTCAAGCTTTAATGACGTCAGCAAAGTTGGCGTTGAATGTTTGAAGATTTTTAAAATCAATATATTTCATACATACACATAGACTATAACAATATTTTTCATAGAAGTTTTTTTTCCTCATTTCAGATGCTATCGGTACAGACTGCCGGCTACGCGGGAATGGAGCGGCTCGGCGTTCCGACCCGCACCACACTTAACTCACCACCTGACGACAGGTAATAAGACAATGCAAACACAAACACGCATATACGCACACACACACACATACAGACTTGAGTGACAGGCGTTAAACTAACCCATGTACCTTCTGCTTCTTCTCCCTTTCATTCTGACAGAGGGCAATATAGCTGTAGAATGCGCGTGGAGACACTGCCGGCGCGAGACATTTTAGTACGTAGCGAAACTGTGATCCGTAGCAACAACACAAGCGGCGGCTGTACGAGCGCTTGTATGACCACTGGCAACAGTAGTGGCAATAAGAGTCAACAGCAGCAGCAACAACTATTAAATCAAGAGCATCACAATCAACATTCCCACCATCATCAGCAACAGCATCATCACCAATACCAACAACAACACTACCAACACCACCATAACCAGCAACAACATTACCAGCGCATGTCAACGCAACAACAAGAACAGCAACAGCAACAGCAGCAGCAGCAGCAGCAATCGGCGTGCGGTAGCGCAAGCAGCGCGCGTAATGGCAACATGCCCGCACGCAGCACAACAACAAGTATTAGCAACAGCAATAGCAGCAGCAATTTCATGCGCGGCGGCATCGAGGCGGCCACCCTCAAGTACGGCAGCATGGGCAGCGGGAGCGGTGGCGCCGGCGGCGGCTACGGCAGCAGCATATCGGGCAGTTCCTGTGGCAGCAATAGTTCCTGCAATAGTCACAGCATTGACCATCACCAGCACTATCAGCAAGCGAAGCAGTCGAAGCAGCAGCGCACGCCACGTTGCCCACACCATGTGCCGCTGCCGGATAGCGAATGGGGTCAGGATCGCAGCATGCAACTACGCGCAAGCTATCAGGTTGGTTTCAATGATTCCGCTTATTTAACAAAACACTATTTAAACGCGATTTTCCTCTTCACCCACAGCAATCTGAATTAACGCGTTCCTACATCAAACCGCCGCCGAATAAAACCATAAAAGACGTTCCAGAACAATCATCCTACAATTTTAATGCGCTGTCAGCGCTTAGCGGCTCAAACATAACGCTATACGCGGCGCCCGCGACGCCGACAGCAGCACAGCCACAACAACATCCACCAAAATCAAAGCCAAACGTGATCACAAAGCTTTTTTCGCGCAAAAGCTCACCCAAATCGCCCACAGCGCTCGCATCATCATCCTCTTCCACGTCGGCGTGCTCCTCACTGCCGACGTCCGCGTCTATAACGTCCATGCCCGCATCGACATCGTCCTCAACGTCATCGATAGCGTCCGCAGCTGGTGGCGCAGCCCTGGCAGCGGCAGCTCTATCGCCTGCTTCATCATCATCTGCAACGCCATCGGCACTTGCTTCGACACCCCTAGCATCAATGCCCATATCGACTGCGTCATCGCTAAAGACGACCGCCTGCAGTTACGGCGCCAGCTCATTGCAAGCGTCCACGCCACCTTCCATAACGGCCGGTCTTGCGACCAGCACACAACTACTGACCACCATCGGCGTCTCGCCCACAGCCACACCCGCCTCCATCGAGCGCATACCAACGCCGCCACTTTCGGTGACTGTGCCCATTGGTGGCTACCATCACCTACACCATCATCTCCACCATCATCACCACCAACAGCAGCAGCAGCAGCAGCAGCAGCGCTTGTACCAACAGCAGCAACAAATACTATTAGACAGCATCGTGGCCGAAAGCGCCACACCCACAACATCATTGCAGTCGCTCAAGAGCAGCAGTTGCAATTTGGCTACGGCCGGCGCCGCTGAGCGCAACAGCAGCCGCAGCAGCCTGGTCGCCATGGACTGCTATCCGCTGACCGCCGCGGCATCAGGCGGTTTAACGCCACGTTCGCGCACACCAACAACGCTGGCGGACAACAACAATTGCAATTGCAATAGCAAAGACTGTAACACGTGCACGCCGAACGCAACCACATAGCGGCGTGTGGCTGCCGTTGCAGGCACCACACTTGATGGCATCGAAATCGCGAAGATGGCATAGTGCGGTGATGGGGCAGGAGAAGTAGATAAAAGACACGGGTACGGCGCAGCGTGAACAAGTTGTGCATTAACTAGCAACAAATTCCTGTATGCGTATGCCTAGGGGCCAAGGGGGAAATTCATAGTCTAAGTCGCTGCAATATGTTTCACATACACACACTGATGTCTGTATGTACAGCAGTTATGTAAATCTATTTAATTTGAGCATGGAACTACTTTAACGCTGGTTTCACATGAACTTTGTATTCACATCATTTCCAAACGCAACAGTACGGCAGAAGGGGACAATACGGTAAAGGCAAAATAAATTATGAAAAATGCATAAACGCATCATACTATGTACATACATACACAAATACAATTGCGTGCGAGGTTCTTGAGCGCAGAAGTGACTGTCGCCAAAAGCGCTCTGCCGGCTGAGATTTAAAAAAAATTATTTATGAATTCGCTTAAGCTAAATATGTTTGCGATTATTCGAAGCCTAAAGTAATTTTAAGCCAATATTTTATATTGTATTTATTAAATTAATTTTTTAACTATTCAAAATTTATTTTAGCCAATTAAACGAGAATTGATTTCGGCGCCAAAAAGTAAATCAAAGCGGAAAAATGTGTAAAATTGTGTTCATGACTTTTTTCTCAATTAATTATGCATGTGTGCGTGCAATTGCCTTTGATTATTAGTAAATTATATTAAAATGATTATTTATTTAGGAATAATGCTGGCAGAACACTGAGGCGAAAAAGTATTCGCACTGCGCATTCATTCTCAGCCTACCGCCTCCCGCCCTTGAATGCTGTTGTGTTTTTAAACGATTTTAATTTGTAAAGATTAATCTAAAATAAATTACAATTTAAGTCAATCCAATAAGTGTAAATAATCTAAACATTAGCATAGGTAATAAATATACTAGCCTTGTCCGTACTACATATAAGTAGACATACTATTTGTATGTAGTGTAAGTGAGGAGAAGAAATTATATAATGGATAAATTGATTTTTAATTAGTCTAAAATAGCGGAAAGTAGCTGTAAATGGATAATTAAATAAAATAAACTGAATTAAATATGCTATATATTAAATATATGCAGAGCTGTAATATTAATTTCAACAAGCAGTTAGCAAAAATAAACTCTAAAATTTTGAAATAATTAATGGTTTTTTATTTTATTTATTTAGTTTTTTTTTTTTGAATAAAGGCCGTAAAAATATAATTCGCATGAGCAAATTTGCGGTAATTCAAAGGGTTATATACAGTTGGAAAGCTGAAAAAACGAGTCTTCTAAAGTTTCTGCTGAGAAAAATTTTCAATTTATTAATTCAAAAATTTGTATCTGTGTTTTAAGACTTTGTATTAGTAAAATTATTTATTTGGAAAGCAAATACAGCTGACCTCTGGGAGCTCCTTTCAAAAAAGACGTTTTACGGTGACCACTATATCTCTGCACTGGATCCTCTGAAATAAAATACCCAAACAGATTTCGTTAAAGTAATGTTAAATATAGTAATTAATCAAAAGAATAAGCATAAGAATAATTTTTTGACAAAATGTCGGTTTTCAAAAAAAAATCGATATTTGACCAAAATGTCGTCTTAAATTGTTTATTAAAAAAATATTTATCGGTGAGAAAAAATCTTCGGTTAATTACTAAAAAATATTTTTAAAAAGCTCGTGTTAAAATTTGGGTCTATTCGGTGTAGGGTTTTCGAGTTAGTGTTGGTTACCGACTTTGAAAACACCATTTTGAGAAAAACACGTTTAAAGTTTGGTAAGCACTCTGAAATTCCTTTTCAAATATGCATGTAACTTCGAAAATATTCACCGAAACGATATGAAATTTTCTGTGTGTATTTTTAAATAAACGTACCTTAAGAAAATAATTTGAAAAAAAATCGATTTTTGCAAATTCTAACTGTATATAACCTCTTAACTAAATTTCTAAATGTCTAAAAATAAAATAAAAATTTCTGTAAACATATATAACTGTTAATATATCCTTTTAAATTTGTTTAAAATATTACATATTTTTTCTTATTGAAAAGTAAAAGCATTCGGAAATACATAAATTTCAATTACAATTTTGTAAGTTTTTTTTTTTGTTTTAGATTGAATTCTAGACAACAAATTTATTATTTTTTTTTATTTTAAATTGAATTTAGGATAAAAAATTTAATTTGAAAAACAGATTTGCTCATTCGGAATAAAATTAATTTTTTTTTTGCCTCCCAAATATTGATTTTGTACACTAACAACAAATGTTGAAATTCTTTTAATATTTCTAACGGCTATGAATTTAAGTTTCGCAATTAAAACAATCGTGTATTGCCATGATTGAAAATTCCGTTTTTTATTCCCAACCTCATTTGCGACATACCCTTCGCCTTTCGCCAAATATCTATACGAATGGTTTCAAAAATTGCGTCGAACGATCAATTATAGTTAAAATAAAGATTAAATATTTAGCGAAAATTATCATAATTCAACTTATTTAATTTTAAATAAAAATTATATCAAAATAAAAACTATAAAAAAATCAATTAAAGAACTGCCAGCTTCCTTTTAAGAGTTTGAGAGCAGGGAAAATATTATTTATTATTTTTGGTAAAGAAAAGTTATTAAACTATATTTAAAAATACTTAAATTAGCTTTTAATGCAAAAAAAAATCAGTTTTAACGAAATAATTTTTGGCAAGATTAATAATATGTTTTCGAAGTTGGCAGCATTACCTTTAAAAAAATAAACTAATGCAAATTTTGCAAAAGAAAAATTGTGTATTAGCAAATAACATTAGTTCTTCTTGATGTCTAATAGAAATAATAGCACTGCGTAGCCAGAGTTACATAACCTCAAAAGTAATAATATTACGTTATTTGTAGCTACTTAAAAGTTGAAGCATGTGGCTGGATTTTTGGGAAATTAATACAAAAAATCTTGAAGTAATAAAATAAAATACGCAACAAAACGGAACAAGAAGTATTGAAAAAACCTTAGACAACAAAAGATAGTCATTTTGTGACATGAACCAAACCCAAAAATTTAATTATATCCAAAACACAAGTCAAAACCAATAAATAAAAACTCATGGCCACTTAGACAAAAACAAAAAATGCATGTGACTTGCAAATACAATACTCAAAACTGTATGTGTCTACTAGCAAAAAAAAGATTATACTCACAGTTTCTTAAACGCCGTTATGCTATCAATTTGTCTCGAAATATCCACGCTAAGCCATATTCAACCAACATTTTTGTTTAAAACCGAATAAGTATAACTTTGTATATACCCTACTCACACTTATCTATTCAACACTGCAAATAGTAGAAAGCAATAGCAAAAATATTGTTTGAAATATAACTGAACAACGACAACCGCACTCATTTTATGCATATAATTGTACATGTATTTGTACTTACATATATGACACTTGATCGCTACTCGTAGCCTTTGTTAAAACTCCAACGAACAATAAAAAATGGATTTGCTAAGATTGAAGTCTTTTTTTTTTTTTTTTTTTTTTTTAGTTTACTAAGTCAACGCCAATATGAAAAATTATGAACACACATGTATGTACATAAGTTTGTTATGAAAACTACATGCTTCTAAACAAAATGTCATTTAATATATCTCATGTCAAAACACAGTTCCGTTCATCCACTCCAGCTGTCAAGTGTGGGAGATTATAAATATAACGGTATTCATTTTGGTATTACGTATTAATCACCTGTCATGGTTTTGAAGACTTCTGATTTCAGAAGAGCGGTCTGATAAAAGCTTGCTTATTTTTAAGCGACTCAGGCAGGATGGTTTTAACGAAGCAACCTTCAATGACGCATGAACCGTTTAAAAAACTGTTGGGAGGTTTACTGGTATTCATTATATTGAATTATCCTCGTTAAAATTTGATATTTTATTGTTTTCAATGAATTTTTATTTAGGTAGTTATTGATGTTTTTGAGTGATGTTTTTATTTACAGCGATTTTGAAGTTTATTTTTAAAGGCTTTTATAACTAATCAACGCTAGGTGTGCCCCTTAAAGTGGGGAATGCATCAAAAATTCACAACTAGTTTTACCTTCTTTTCCGTTTATATGTAAATAACTACAAACGTCTGTTCTTATACTATGGGCAACAAATAGTAAGACTTTTTACTTGAAATTTCTCGCGAAAAGTCATTCGTCGAAATATTTTTTTTTCTAAGTTAATGTGTTATATGTTAATATGACATCTGTGCCAAATGTCCCATCAAAGTAATCATATCTGATTAGTATACGCTTGTCTTGCTGAAGTACTACATTAAGAGCATTCAGCGATTTTCACGATGAGTGAGATTATTCAACAAGGAAGTTCCATAAAATTTGGTGTGCGGAATCAAATTTCTCGTGCCCAAACACTCAGAATGCTGGAAAAGACCTTCGGTGAAAAATGTTAGTTGCGAGGTGTTTTTCATTGGTACAAATTATTCAAAGCGGGTCGAGACCGCGTTGACGACGAACCACGTCCAGGACGGCCATCAACATCAACTGATGATCAACTTGTCAATAAAACAAAGGAATTGGTGCTTGAGAATAGACAACTCACAGTCGGAGCTCTTACTAGCATCCTTTAAATATCGGAAGGATCAGTGAAAACCATTTTGAAGGATCATATGGATCTAAAAAAGTTGGTTCCACTCATTTTTTTCGGAAAACAACGTAGCGTTAATGTCTGTAAAACAATGCTTTCCGACGACCAGAATGTTATGAAACGTATTATTACTGTCGATGGGTCTTGAATCTAGCTTCAAAGCAGTTCAAAAATCAAGGTATGTTGATAGCGTTCTTCGATTGTCGATTCCTTCCGACTGGTCAAACCGTTAACAAGAAAAACTATGTGAGTATTATGCGTCGATTGCGCGATGCCATTCGTAAAAAGAGACCGGAGTTATGTGCTGACAACGCTTGGTTTTTGCACCGCGATAATGCACCGTCGCATATTACATTGATTCTCGTCAGTTTTTCGGTAAATTTTAAACCAACTTGGTGCGTGTCGCAACCAAGGTATTCGCCCGATTTAGTTCCGTGTGACTTCTGGTTATTCAACAACGTCTGACCGCTCAGGGAAAATCGTTTTAAGTCAAATGAAGAAGTTAAACACATATTGATGGCTATTCCAGAAATTGACTTTAACAACTATTTCGAGGATTGAAAAAAACGTTGGCACAAGTGCGTTGTGACCAAGTGGAATTATTTGAGGGGAAGACATAGATTTTGAAGAATAAATTAAGATTTTTAAAATTATGAACAAAGTCTTACTATTTTTTGACCACTTGATAGCTTGTGTAAATTTCCCTCATAATATTATTATTGTCAATGAAGAGCGTAAAAGAAAAGTTCATTTCAAATTTTGAACCTAATTTAAACTACCTCCATTAATGATTAAGTAAACGAATGTGTTGCAATCAAAAAGTGCAACAACAAAGTAAGTAAATATTTATGTAAATTTTCCTTTACAATAACACTAAGTAAATATATATGTAAGAATAACAAAAAACAAATAAAACTGTTGATTAAACCACAAAGACCAACACGAAGAATGGTCGGGTGTTAAAAGAGATAACAATCATTTTCTATTTTAAGAAAGAAATCGAAATTTTACGAACCTTTATGTATGCGATATTTGAATTTAAGCAAGTGAAATTTAGTAAACGCAAGTCATTGGCGTCGAACAGTGCAGGCAAGTGAAAGAGGCAGGCTTTTCGCCGCGACCAGCAAGCCAAAGCAGCTGTCTGAGGCGGCACACGCGAGAAGATGCCAAGCGTGGACTGATATTTTAATGTTTGAAATTAGAAAAAAAGTAATCTAAATTAATTTAATTAAATTACAGCTAAGCTAAAGAATTGTAAATTCCATAAGCATGTAAATAGTTCGTAGAAGAGAGAAGCCAGTCGGGAGTCCATTTATAAAATGCGAACGGAGCGGATGGTTGGGTGTTAAATTGTAACGAAAGCACAAGAGCCGGGCGCCACTTTTCACGGCACAACACAGATGTGTACAGAATGCAAAAATTTAAAAAATTAAACATTTTAAATCAACTCAATAAAATCAAAATTGAATGCAATAAATAATTTTAAATAAAAAACAAAAAATGCTAATGAAATTAAGTGAAATTCAAGGCATTAAATAAAATATAAAAATAGTAGAAATTATACAGCGAAAAACGTGAAACAATTGCTACACACAAAGGCAGCAGCCGCTAAGGTGGCTAGGAAAAATCATATTCTAAACACAATTATTTCGGCGCAAAGCGCAAACCTTCCAACTAATAATAAAAAAATAATTAAATTGGGAATTAAAAACATTAATGTAAATATTATTGTAGAGCATAGACTTTTTTCAGTTAAACGCGATTTTTTCTCATGGAAAATTGTTGCAACGCAGAGTTGCAATGTCGCCAAAGGATTTAATTTTAAAATTATTGAAACAAAAAAAAACTTTGCAAACACCGCTTACAATCCGCCCTTAATCGAAATACAATCTTTTGCATTTTAGCATTTTCATTTCCAATTCAATCTAAACAACTCAGACACTCACATCAGCGCATAAACGCCGGAAGCGTTGAAAACTAAAAAAAAAATATTAGCAAAATTTTTTAAAACTATCACAAACCGTGGAGGCAACTGACTTATAGAATATATAAATATGTTAGTATGTAGTATATGCAGTCGTAGGTTGCAGACAGTTGTGTGTATAAAAATATTAACTACTTATTAATATTGTTGTTGTCGAATATTGAAAAACCAAATAAATTAATGAAATAAAATAGAAATGTAAAAATTAAAGCAAAAAGCAAAATAGATATACGGAAAACCTTAAATCTATATACATACATACATAAAGAAATCAATATATTTAATTACATATATACATACGTATGTATAATGAAAAGCATGCAGCAATTGAAAAGCATAAGTAACCGCCAGATCTCCGATGTCCACTCGGAGTTTCAACCAAAAAAAAAACATTCAAATTCTAGTGAAGTGAAAAAAAATTAAATAAAGACTCGAAAATTTAAAAACAATATATAATATATATATAAATATAAATATGGATGTGCTTATATTATTTGTTTTCATTCATCTATTTCTAAATGTAAGTATTAGTCCACAAAGAGGAACTTCGTTTAATTCTACAAATATTGCGCCGTCGTTATTAATACTTGAAATGTACACGATAATGTTGAAATATGGTCTTACTGTTATGTCTACAGTGAAAAGTCGAAACTACTCCCCGAGGGAGCTTTGAGAGGGATGTACAGCCCACTTGGACATTTTGGATGAACATCACCTTTCTTGGACGCTGAAGTTATTCAAAACTCTCAAGTCCCCGGGAGATTGATGATATAGATTTGGTCATGTTCCGAAAGCCCGGAGACTCGTTAAGGTGACATTTATACGGAAGACCGAAAAGAGCTCTCGCGTCGGGACCAGTGATTTTAAGCTCATTAGCTTTTCCTTGAAACGATGAAAAGACTCATGGGTCTGTACATTAGGAGCAAACTACCGAGGAGTAAGCATACCTTTTTTAAAGGCAGATCAGTCTACACTGTTTTGCACTATGTGTCATGGAGGGTGAGAGCCTTTCTGCACAAGGAGTTTGCTACAATTATCTTTTTCAAAATCGGAGGCACCTTCAACAATGTGTGACAGGACACAGTGGTTAAAGCCCTTTAAATGTTTAGCGTAAAATCGAACCTCAAGCATCTCATTCATAGTCTTCTCTGGTTATGGCGGAGTGAGCGTACACAGGTATCTCGAAAAGTTAACAAGTTTACGCCGCATGGTAGGATGCCTTTTAAATAACATCTGCTAATCCGAAAGGTATCTCAACGTGGTATCCAATTGGGCGGATAGAAGCGGCTTAGCAAAAAAGAATCCTTGATAGAAAACTTTCATGAAGACCAAACATTGAAGAAAAAGTAATGGAGGGGTAAAAGAGTTGTGCTTTCGCTTTAATTAGTATCAAGATACTTCCTCATCAGGCTTGTTTGAGTGTCTTGTTATAAAAGCAATCGAACTCCTTGAATATAGAATAAAATGCAAATCCGTTTTTTTATCAAAACTCTTTCCCTTTTCATACCCTGAACAGCGTATATTAAGTTTATAACAGCCAGAAGAAAACGTCGGAGACTACGTAAAATATATTTGTGTATACATACAGTCTGTCAAGTAAGAGCGTGGTCGACTTTACCGACAGTTAATGAAAGATTTCGCTCTAGTGATTTGTCCTTGATGCATTGTAAATAAAGGTTCAGTTGTCGTTGATCTTTTCAAAGAGAATCACGTTAAACGCCATGAGTGCTAATACGCGTCGCGCTACGAAGCTGTGTTCCTTTGCATTCAGCTGATGGATGCAGCGATATATAGTATAGTGGCTAAAAATGTCGATGATTTACCAGAACGTGGTTCGATAGGAAAAGTGAACAAAAAAGATGAAAAAAATTATAGAAAATCTCTTTTCGCGGAATGCTGCTTCAACACTGCGGCAAGGACAAGCAAAATTAATGGCAAAAAGTTTAGATATATCCTACGAAACTATCCGAACCCTGTTTAATACTCATGATCTGAAATGGCGCAACACAATGATGAAGCCTCTGTTGACTGAAAAACTTGTGATAAAGCGACTCACTTGGGCGAATGAGAATATTGATAACGATACATTGGATTGGCTGTCGCAGTCGCCCGATGCAAACCTCATTGAAAATGTGTGGGCATACATATATTAAACAGAAGCTTCGTGGAAGACGCACATACACTTTGAAGCAGTTATCTTACGAAATTCGTCGGATCTGAAGTTCCTTGCGACTAGAATATGCCGTCAAATTAGTAGAAAGCATGCCTCGGAGATGCCAGGCAATTATCGACGCCGGTGATGACTGGACCATTATTGACCAAATTGCATCATTGTTTGTAATGTGTAGTATGTATATATAATTATGAAAGTTTCATAAAATAATTTCTTTTATAAATTAACACGACCACGCTCTTACTTGACAGACTGATATCTAATCAGCATGACGAGCTTAGTCGATTTAGCCATTTCCGTCGGACTGTATATACGTGAGACATCGATCTGAAATTTTGCACACGGCATCTTCTCTCCAAGAAGCTGCTCATTTATTTTTTACCCAAATTCCCCAAATAGTGTTTTTGCACGCAGTTGATCCCTCAGGGATTGGTTCATTGATTGGGAAGGGCACTAATTCGTTTGAAGACTTGATTTTTGAGTGGAATAAAGAAAATTTTACTTATAAGAACTAGATTTCATCAGTCTGGCATTGCAGCACAAAAAGTTTCTTTTATTTGAAATTTTGAATTTTATTCGAAACACTTGTCTGAAAAAATCGTGATTTTTTTATCAAAAAAGCAATTTTACCTATTGGGATTTCCGTGGGTCAAAGATCGTTTTCTGTAAAATTTTGTGGTGGTTTTCTACAAGTTGTTGCTTTTTAAAATTTGTTGTTTTGATTGCATGAAACGAAATAAAATCCCCCAAAATATTAGCAGCTAAGGCAACCAAAATAAACAAAACGCTGCCGTGGGCAACAATCGGTGTAAAAACATCGAACCGTTGAAATAACTGTTTATTTATTATACGCTTGTCGTTTCATTTAGCAGCGAGAGTAAGCACATAACGGCAACGAGGTTTTTGGAAGTACACATTCTAATGGATCCCGCTAAGCAACTAGGAATCGGGTGAGTAATTAAAAGTCGAAATTTCGAGAAATTAAAATGCACCCAAAATTCGATAGGAAAGAGCAGGCGAGAATAGAGCATTTGGCGCGTCGCAATTTCCAGAAGAAATGGTCTAAACTTGGTGATGAAAAATTGAACAGGTTCTACAATCAAAACGAGGTCAATCAACAGCTGCAGGATATACTGAAAAACAAAGGTTTGTAAATTGCTGGCCATAAAGAAATTATATTGATTTTGTGCTCTCAATCTAGAGCTTTGCCCTTACAAATATACGGGCAATGGTGACTCATATTTCGTCTCACCGGACATGTACAACGCATTGCTAGCGAAATGTCGTTGCGGTCGCAAGCGCAGTGAAACACACATTTTAAAATGCCTACAAAAGGCGGAAAATCCGAATAGTCAGCGAGCAACGTCTGCCGATGTCAGTAATTCAGCGCAACCCCAGAGTTCTGAAAATGCATGCCAACCAACGGCGGACAGAAGCAAGAGTGCGGTCAACACCTCTTTTCCAAGAACCTCAAATTGTACGTATACCTTGGTTAGGGTGTCGCTTTTCAAAACTTTCAAAATTCCAAATTTTCATATAGATTACTGAAAAATACTGCTTATATTTTATTATTATTTTAAAAAATTTCATTGTAAGTTGATCCGTTCAACGTTATTTATTAGTTACGCATTGGTTATATTTTTGGAAAGTTGCAAAAAGCGTTCACCCTAATATGCCAATAATTCTAACATATATAAAAAAACACTCTTCCATTTACTACAGCGTTAATTGGTTGGCAAAAACGTCCTTCCAGCTACAAGCAATGGGAAAATTCAATGAAACACATATCACCGATTGCTACTATGCCTCAACCACGACTGACCGCCACTTCGTATAATATTCTTCACATTGCCTAAGTGATTAACACAAGCACCCGTTATAACTACAAAAACTTAATTTTTAGCTTTTGAAAAAACTAATTTTGATAATATTAAACACCTCTTTAGATATACATACTCGTATAATGGAAACATCTCTCTCCACAGCCCTTCAGTTGAATAAAAATTGATTCTTAATAATCATTTTTGCATTTCATTTAAGAGGTTTATCAACTTGCAGGAAAGAAAAAACCAAACATTTACGAAATTAGTATTCAAAATAGTATTCCTTTGATCTTTGTCCGACAAATGTACTATCTAAGAAGGTAATCGGCTCTAAAAAGAGGCTGTCAACACATTCTACATTCTTCTTCTTTTCTGACATAGACAACGCTTACGCGCTTATAGCCGCGTTAACAGCAGCAGCAGGCAATTGGATGCCAAGATCAGCCATGTCCTGCTCCACCTGATCTCTCCAACTCAGTGGAGGTCTTCCTCTGTTTCCACCGGTGGATACTGAATCGAATACTTTCAAAGATGAAGTGTTCTCATCCAACCGAACAGCATGACCTAGTCAGCGCAGCCGCTGTGTTTCGCTGGACTATGTCAATTTCGCCGTATATCTCGTAAAGTTCATCATTCTATCGATTGCTGTATTCGCCGTTGCCAACCTACAAAAGAACATAAATCTTCCGCACAACCTCGAATAATCCTAACGCCAACTCATCAAATCATGTCATTGTTCATGGCACAGCACTATATAGCAGCACGGGAATGATAAGCGACTTGTAGAGTTGGCGAGAGTGATTCTGCGTTGGATTTCAAGCCTAATATTGTTGTTGGAGTTAATGCTAGTTTCAAGATAGACGAAATTATCTACGACTTCAAAGTTATGATTGTCGACAGTGACATGAGAGCCAATTCGGGAAAGCGATGACTGTTTGATGACAGGAAAAATTTCGTTTTATTCTCGTTCCCAACTAAAACGATACGCTTCGCTTCCTTATCCAGTCTGGAAAAGACAGAATTAACGATGCGGTTGTTGAGGCGTACGTTGGTAGCTGCACACTCTTATCGAAGATTCTATCTTCTTTATTTAGCTCTGCAGTATTATCTTCTCCAGCAATAGATTGAAGAAGTCACCTGGGAGGGAGTCTCCTTGCCTGAAACTTCGCTTGGCATCGAAAAGCTTGGAGATGTCCTTCTCGATCCTGATAGAACTATGTATGTTGCACAAAGTCAGTTTCCACAGCAGTATTAGTTTTGCGGAGATGCCAAATTCGGACATAGCGGCGTAAAGATAGCTTCTTTTCGTGGCGTCGAAAAGGGTTTAAAATCGACGAAGAGGTAGTGCACTACGGTGTTCTTTTCACTGGTCTTTTCCAAGATTTGGCACACGATGAATATCTTGTCAATAGTGCATTATCCAGGTCTAAAGACAAAGCGATAAGGTCCCAAGAGTTTGTTAACGCTAGACTTCAGTCTTCCGCACGTGACGCTCGATAGGACGTTACACACGATATGAAGGAGATTTTGAACACACTTAGATTCCAGTCGACCACATTCTGCAAAGAAGCTAATGCATACACCTTGTCAGTTCTTCGTCGCCATATTTCATCGGAAACTGCCACTTCTTGTTTTCAAGGCGCTCTTCGAACCTCTTCATAGTCGGACAATGGGACATCCATTTTATCGTTATTGAACTGTGGAATCTGGTTCGCAATCTCTTGATGTTACACTTTCTTTGCCGTTCAGCAGACTGAAGAAGTGTTCTCTGGGCATCAATTATTAATAAATTCTTTAGTTCCTACAGAGGAGCGCTGCGTTAGCACAAACTGTAAATTTCATTTTGTTCTGGTTCCATTCTTAAGCTTTCACTTTATTTTGAGTCAGTCCAATATGAATTTTATCAATATCTGCCTCTAGCGACCTCACTACCGCAGTTCCTTTTCTTTGTAAGGAAAGAAGGCGCGAAATGTCTTGACCTTTACGATTTCCTGAGACTTCCACAAAGCTTTCAAATTGAACATCTGCCAGATAGGTTCAACCGTTTCAGGTGTTCATCGAGACTAACGAGCAGCAATTAATTTACTATATGTATATAGTATACCTTATGAAATTAATATGATTGGATATCTAATTGCTGCTTCTAATGAACTGAATTTTTACTACCAGCACCATTAAAATCGTAATAATCTTTATACATTTATTAAGCCTTATATGCATATATAAATACATATGTATAAGCTGTGAATATTGAGTCAAGTTTAAGTTGAGATACTGAGATGAGATACTCCGGAGTTAACTTGAGCGACACTGGATTTTTTCATGCAGATTCACAAGTAAGTACGTCTCTGATGCAAGCTTAAAAGAGAGCACGTCATATTAATTTTAATGAAACATATGAAAATGCGTGTATAATATGTCTCCTAACTTGTTTTTTTACTTCAAGTTGGCTCGGCGGTTAAGTCTCGCTCGATTGTCTTTTCAGGTCGCTCTTTCAACTCGCTGTGCAAAATGTTACTTATACACAGTGGAGCACTGAGCAGCAAAGCAGTCGGCCAAGGCATATGGACGTGTGAAGATTTGGAGATAACCCGGAATTATTATAATTGAGTTAAAATAAAATGTTGTTTACAAATAGTTGTTGTCTTTACGCAGGTTTGTGGTGATTCATGAAATAAAACCAAATATTTAGTTATTGAATTGTGAAATCTGCCCTTATTATCATGCAGTGGTGTTAATGTTAACCGTCCCAGCGTATGGCGCGCCAACTGAGCAGCGCAGAGTGGCAACCAGCAACAAAGAACGGGCGAGGCGTCAAATTTTCTCTAACTTCGGTGGCGACAATCCTTTCTTCACACCAATGGACTTTAATTTTGGGCCGAACCCTTTTCCGCGCCCACAGTGGGGACGCCCCGGTCCGGGCGAACCGCTGATATTTAGCAATGATAGGAGAGAAGCATCCACAAGCACAACAACTACTACACCAACACCATCTAACGGTCAACAAACGCCAATGCTGCGCCAAATGTCGTTTTCATTAACAATCAACCCATTGTTGCAACCATAGCACCGTTTACGGCGCCGACGACGGCTTCGCCCCAATTCTTGAATTGTTTTGGCAGCTGCCCCACCACTTCCGAGTACAATCCGGTGTGTGCGAGCAATCAGCAGCAATATCAGAATCCGCAGAAGTTCGACTGTGCGCGACAATGTGGTGCAGGTGAGTGAGTCACTCTCGGCGATCTATGCATGTATGTATGCGTGTACGCCTCAATTACGCACTTTGTGTAATGCATGCATGTGTATGTGCAATTATATTTAAATAAGTGAGCAAGATCTACTTCACTGTAATTAATCTGCATATATACGTAACGGTACACACACGTATATAATTGCTAATAAGCACATCTCAACAAATTAAACGAACCGAACCTGTTGTGCGAACCTGCTGCTGCCTTACCTTGGGCATTCTTGTCTGTTGTCATTGAGATTGTACTTTAAGCCGCACCATCACTTCGCACGCTGCACTTTCGCACGAAGACCTCCAAGCCACGCATGTGCTTCAAGTCACTTCCGTTGTTTTCTTTAATGTATTTTGTTTATGTGTTGAACGCGTGATTACCGCGTGCTATCTCGGGGATTCCAAGTCCATCAAAGCATTATTTGAAACACTAATGAACGTTTTTGTCAATGGCGGCCCAACAAAGACAGGCAGCGCTATGAAAATGGATAAAAATTCGTTGGCGCCTAAAAACTTGTAGAACACTTGACTTGTCATAAAGCGCTAAGATAGAACAGAAGGCTCTGAACAGTTTACTATCAATCAAATCACCAAATCATTATTTGATTCATACAAATATACAGCAAACTTACCAATATTGCCAATAGTTACCAATAATTTCATAATTGTTTTTAATCTCTGCAGATATCCAGATAGTGCGGCGCGGCGCCTGCGAAGGTCTCTTTCCAATGCAACGCGGGTAACTACAACGGAATACAATGAGGATATCTGGGTACAGATGTAGTATCTATTCATATGATGTGTATATTTCTGTCTACTTTAGGAGCCACCGAACTGATTTGCCGTACAATTTCCCTCGCTAACTATTTACAGAGTGATAGCTATTTACTTTATAAGAATTTGTTTTAAATATTCAGTGTTCTTGTTATATTTGCCAACAGTCAATAAATATGGTGATACCTGTTTTTGTATTTTTCTGTTTTTTGTGTCGAAAAGTAAATTTCTATTTGCATTTTTAGTTAAATCTTTTCAGAATTAAACTGGTTTGCTATTCACGAATATTTGGTAAAAAGCTTGAGAATATAAAAAGAGATACTGGTGAAAGTAAGCGCATATACAAGTATTTATGTGGGTATTATGTTTCAGCTAAATTTGCTATGGAAATCTCCTCAGAAGGGTTGAGATAATTTTTGAGATCATTATTTGTTTTCAGTTTTGGTCCTTCTTCCACCAGATGGAGTTCCGTTACGAAGTCAATGAGGAGTAGTTACGAAAACTTCAACAGACTCTGTGGTCTCACTAACAATACCTCTTTTTAACGTCTCATACTGCCTGGCCACCAAATGCTTAAAACGTAGCCTTACCAATGCAGCACAAGTAAACAAGAGATGCTCCAGTGTTTTCTTGACATTTCTTGCAGTCTTCTCGATCTGTCAACCCCATTCTGCAGACGTATACTGCCAGACTGTGAGCAGTGAGTATTCCAATCATGCTCCTACAGCCCAATCTATCGAATGCCATTAGAAACTCTGTCTAGCTATATGTATGTTTCCGACACATGAATTCTGCAGTTCTACAGCCAGGCAGATCATTCAATCCCGTTTTGATTTTCCTTGCCATATGGTAAGGCAACGCATGGGTTTTCTGATGTTGATCTTACGCCACGCTTGGCTATCCCATTCAATATCTCTTTGCCCTCGACGCCTTTGTGACCTGGCTCCCAGTAGAAGAGAACTCGGTGGGTTCTTGCTAAGAACGACGGAATGACCATTTTGCAATATTTCGTATAATTTAACTGCATTCCATTGTTTTTTAGCAGCAAGTTCTGTGATATGTGATTCAATTAAGTGCTTATTCTAGTTAGCATTAGTTTGATAAATAAAAATGATATTTTTACAAACAAATTTTTTTTTGCATTTTCTGTTCCCTTATACCCTTAGAATTAATGTAGAAACCCACTTTACCATTGGAAGGTTTCTAAACAGGCCCAAAAATAATAATACCGCTCGGAGTGCACAACTCAAATTTTAAACGCGTTTTTCTCAAAACACACTTTTTTAAACTGCCGGACATGAATCCGGTCGAACTACTGAACCGATTTGCTTAATTTTTTTTTTATGTTCACAAAACGCTTAGCTATCGTCGGGGGTTTTTTTATAATTTATTGACAATGTTATGACAAAATTTATGTAAAAAACATGGGGAAAAATTAAAAAAAAAAACGTTAATTACTTTTTTATTTATCAAAATTTTTTCATGATTCTAGTAGGGACGATAACTATTCGCGTACTTTTTAAGAATAAATTGGGTTTTTGTGTTTCAGATGATCCAAACATTAGAAATGAGACTGTGTCCGCCAGTGAAAAAACGCATCTCATTCACCCAGCCATTTCTTCGACAGATATCATCAAAAATTTCCGGAAAAATTTGTTTATACACTCCACGATATACCTCATGATATGTGAAAAAAGTTCTACTGTATGTAGAAAAAAAATTTCTTTAAAAATAAATGTCAAAAAAACAGCCAGATTACCCTACTGACCCCTTAAAGTTAGCATAAAAAAAAAATGGGTTCTGTTTTTTTTTTTAATCTTTTATACTTATTCTATTGAACTAAATGTAGACGATATCATCAATGATATACTATAGTATATAGAAGCAAACAATCTCGCCCTGACCCATGTAAAGTGTCTGTCAACAAGAACGAAATAAAACACTCAAATTTAATTTCAAAATGGATTCTGTTTTTTTTTTTTTTTTTTTTTTTTGTTAGCCATTTATGACATGTCGGCTATAGTACGTTGTGTGATGGTTGATTAATTGAATGCACCCCCCTCTACTTGTGGAGGCGTTAAACCGAATGATCATGGCGGCTATTTTACTGGGCCATTTCTCGAATTTAACGTGGCTCCAAACCATGCACCCATTGAGTCCATGTTTACGCAGACGTGCGACGTTAGACGGGTTATCATTTTGTTAGAAATAGAGATCATCATCAAATTCCGGAACGAACGTCAACATTGTGTTATAACACTCGTTATTGATGGTAACGGCATTTCCTGCCTCATTTCGAAAGAACTGAGGCTCAATGATGTCACCATACCACAATCTCCACCAAACGGTAATTTTTAGAGGATGCAATTGCGTTCCCATCCAATTTCGTACCACACGAGAACTTATCTCACCCTAATAGGGACAATTTTGTTTGCTAACGAAGCCATTAAGCCAGAAATGAGTCTCATCTGGGAAGATGATTTCTCGATGAAAGTGAGTCTTTCCAAGAGCTCGACTTGCGTAATTTTCTTGAACAAATTCCAAACGTTGTAGCAAAGTGAAACGTGACGTGCTAAAATGGAAAACCTTATTGAGACCACTGACAAAGTTTAACACAAATTTTAAACAAACTTGGCACTAGAGATTCTCAAAATCACATTCCTATTGGTAGA
This sequence comes from Bactrocera zonata, assembly GCA_037783105.1. NCBI lineage: Eukaryota > Metazoa > Arthropoda > Insecta > Diptera > Tephritidae > Bactrocera > Bactrocera zonata. The sequence continues at coordinate 68,237 of JBAWJQ010000530.1, forward strand.
CGCTGTACGTATACGAGTATGTACTATCTACAAATGAAGTCAAACGGTAGGGCGAATATTATAATACTCATCTATGAAAAGTCGAACCGTTAAATTGATTGAGCACTCTGAAAAATGGATCCAAGACTCGAAGATTATGATTTAGACTTATACAGAAAGAAGCTGCACGAGCGCCTCTCTTGCTGAATAATATTCCTTAGCTCACTTTGATTTCTGAGTTTCCTTGCTGCAACTGGTCATTTTATAATACACCATAGATTTTCCTTCGATTTCGAAATCCACAACAAAGGCAAATTGGCCGAATAATCTTTTAACAGGTTTTTCTGTAAAGTTTCTTTGTACTATTGGCCCGTCATTTTTCCATCAATCTTTACTATTGAGACCACTTCGAGGATTACTGGTGTAATAAACACGTTTTACTACATAAATGGCTCAAGCAGCTCACGATTTCCGGTCTTAGACAAAGTATAATCTAGGTAGCCAAAGAACATCCGCTTAAAGGCGAGCTAAAGCGAGAAGACGAATCATCTCTCCCCGCAGTTGTTTGCTGGGTTTGAGCCCTGCTACGTAAAAAACACGCCCAATGAGAAGGCTATAGAGAATTCTTCTTTAAGATTCAAAGTAACTTAATAATGTGTCCACGTAAAATGCTAATAGCACGCAATTTTACTTCCTGAACTAAAGTAACATACCATTTTTATTCTCTAGTGGGGTTGGCGTGAAAAGAGGTAGACTTTGATCAGCTTTGGAACCACCCGTGATTTCTGTTCAGCAAAGTCATGCGAATACGTAGTTTCTCTGTTATTTCTTGACTGTTGTATTTTTTCGATATGAGATTGCGAACAAACTGGCCTTACTATCTTGTCCGGAAGGTACATATAAGTATAATTCATAGTTTTAAGAAATATGCCCGTAATAAAGACGTAATATTAAGAACTATATTCGTAATAAAGGCAATTTTTAAACAAATACATTTTTATAGTTACTTGGATTATAGAAACGTTCGTTATGTAATGGCAAGCTTAAATGCTTAAATTTGTTTTCGCCCACCAAAAGCAAAATCCCCGAGTCTTATCGCACATGCATCCTCAAATATTGGCGTACATACACACATAGGATTTGAATTTATTTGGAAAGCCCTAATAATCGCCTAGGGAATTATTATAAAATAAACAATAATAATTTCAACGCGTACAAATATTGAAAGAGATAAGAAATTAATGACAAAATCTAAAAGCATACATAAACAATTAGCTATGTAGATATGAAAGCGTACACGCTGAGCAAACAAAAAATTATTAAAAGTTTAAATTAAAAAAAAAAAACATATTTCCAATAGCCGCTTGATTCTCCAACTTTTGTTGGCTTGTAAAGAAAAGGCAAGGTTTGGTGACTTTTTAGAATTTTTCTGAATTGAAAAAAAAAGCAAAAATTATAAACCAAAATTGCATTTTCATTCACTTCTTAGATTAATTTGTTATTATTCCTGAAGAAGAAATTTCACTTCAAAAAAAATATAGCAAGATAAATAAATAAATAGAAGTACATACATATGTATATACGTAATTAAGTAAATAAATGTGCTAAGACCACCGATGACAACGTAATAGATAAGGAGCCGACTTGGATTACCCTGATGGAAAGCTTTATAGGCAAATCGCCTGGTACTTTTTCCTTGTTCTTTCCCACGTGAGTCATGAAGGAGCTTGTAAGCCCGCTCTTCTGATTTTCAGTAAACAGATGCTCACAACGCGCTCAATATTTATTGTTAACGATGAGCTGTGAGAGCTTCCCGAAAATCCAACGGCGAAACAGTCGATGCCAGCGTTAGTTTTATCGGTTCAAACTGAGATCATGTGACAGCTTTCACATTGGACGACTGCCTGATGGCTCGTTCCTTAACCATAGTTGCAAACAGCAAGCTCAAGATTTAAATGTACACTGAAACCGCTACTCGCGGACTAATGTAAATTGCGTTTTTCATGCTTTTCCGAAAGTATTTGAATACTGACGACTTGGAAGCATGAAAATTGATGATCGTGATACTAAAATAGCACATTTCCCTATCGGGTAGTTGCTTATCTATGGATTTAGGCATTTGCATATATTTGTAATCTAAAAAGCATTTTAATTAAAAAAGCGCTGATTTGAGCACAAATATTTCAGTAGTTATCAGCATTCCGCACACTTTGGCTGCGAGTTGCTTCCTTAAACAACTATTTCAAGATGAAGATTTCAAACGAATTTAAAGTTGTAGTGGGTACGTATTATAAACTATATATATGTACATACATCCTTGTACACTTTATTAAAGGAATTTTGAAAATACGTTGCCTTTGTGTAACAGTTGTAATACCAATCGTAGCCTATTCCCATCCAGGGGTACCCAAAACAAGTTGGAGCATTCCTACTTTCCTATTTTTGGAAAATATTCGACTCAGGCAAATTTCTCCCGGTTCCGAGGCTAACTGGTGTTCTAAAATAAAAATGGAAATTACTCTAAAAGTGTTTAAAGATATTCTTTAAATGTTCTCATAAGAAAATATTCCTTCAAAAAGCGAATATTAACAGTACGCCTCAGTAGTGTTGTTATAGTGTGAGCCCAATTGATTTCAGCGATTTTTAACGATAACACTTTTCTATACATTGCAGCCTTTTTCTGCGTTTGTTTGATTTACCACATAGACGGTCTGCCACAATCGGTCCGCCACGGTCCGCCACGGCATCATCACAATTCCACGGCGTGGAACAATAGCGGACGGCATAATGCAACACATCACCGACCCAATCATATGATTGGTCATCAAAATCACACCAATCATAATAATTGGCACTCACATCACCGACCAAATCAGACGATGGATCATCAAAATCAAACCAATACCAATAACTGGCATCCACATCACCGACCCGGAAGACCGTGGCAAAATAATCATCATTCATTTCGAAGAAACTTGACACAGGTGAATAATGGATCCTATTCATATCCCACTTGGTATGCCGGCCTTGCTCTTCCTTACACTGTGGTAGCTGAAACCCATACGGAAAATTCATTTCCTCTATCCAATAGTATTGGCAATCAAGGTATTGGGTCCAACTCAGGTTCACAACTGGCACCGTTAGCCGGCCTTGCTCTTCCTTACACTGTGGTAGCTGAAACCCATACGGAAAATTCATTTCCTCTATCCAATAGTACTGGCAATCAAGGTATTGGGTCCAACTCAGGTCCACAACTGGCACCGTTAGCTGGTAGTGCCTCTGGACACCAAAATACAGTCGGTTGGAATCTCCCGAGTGGACAACTTAATGGAACTTATAGCGCACATCCTTACGGAAAACTATTTGCTTGAAATAATATACTTTGAAATAATTTCCAGTTGAGAAACGTTCCTAACAATAGAAAAATAAAATTGTATTACTAGCACCCAATTTTGTTATTTACGGTTTCCAACTTGCTGTCTTCTGTAGCACTCAACAAAGCAGTCCTGTTCCAGAGTCAAACTAACATAATGGCAACTACAATCCAGTTGCCTTACACAGTTGGTGTGTTCAAAAACAAATTTCAAACTATTTCCTTCACCGCTCTCGACATATGTAAGTAGCTCAACCTATACTTTAGATCCATCAAGTTCTGTATACTTACTGAAGCCAAGCTGTTTGTCGGTTGCTGTTGTTGTAACGGTTACCTAGTCCACGTTAGGATAGTAAAAATTAGATAAGTTGTCATCGAGGTCATCTAATGGTAGGCCCAAGAAACGTTCTGCTTCGACGTGGTTGTAACACTTGGTGTCAGCTGGGAAGGGTAGGCCGGGCACGCAAAGAGGTGGTTAATGTCACCACCAGGACTCGTTACACTCTGGACATATGTATGATACATATGTGAAGGCCAATTCTGGATAAGTAGGAGTTTAATCTGCTACAGTATCCAGAACGAAGCTGCGCAAGCATCACTTTCGATGCGCGTGGCAACTCGAACTCTTCGTCTGCAATGGGTGGTGCTTTGACTCCAAGTACGTCTTTCAAGGAGAGGAAGTTGGTGAAGGTATTAATAGCTCCACTGTGAATGGCGGTCAGTGCATGTCTGAAGTTTGTTGCGCTCGAAGTCTAGTCTGCATATTGTTTTATGTCGTCGGCGTAGTTGAGAAAAGACCTCTTGAGGCCATTCCGCTATAACCAGGTGACTGCAAGGACGATTTCTGCGGAGCTCGGTGATTTTTACAGCAGCGCTGAAGCGAGCGGCAGCAGCTAAGACCACCTTGCGGAATTGACGTTCGCCAACGATAAGGTCCGTGGAAATGGGTAAAGGGGTGAGGTGCTCTCGGTAAATTCTGTGAAACCGACCCAGTTGGCTTTAATAAAATTAACGAAGGTGCGGTTGTCAAAAGAAATAAACTAGGGAGGTTTCTCGATCGAGATAACGCTGGGCAGAAGGTCTAGAGTTTGCATATGTCGTCAGGTTATGCTGTTTATCAGACCACCATTAGCAATAATTAAATCGGGCGAGCTATTAAATCGGTATTCACCACGAAATAGCGCACTTATGTTCCAGCAACATGTATTTGGGGGGTTGTACATATTAAAGCTCGAGCTCGATATCGCATGACCGGATAGCTGTATCCTGACGTTCTGGGGTACTATCTCTGCGGCCGATGACGCCATCGATAAGAGGATGCCGCACAGTGTGCAGTATGAAGGCTAAGTCTCCACCATTATCCCTTTGGCGAGATATGTAGAAACCTGCAAAGTCTGAAGATCCGAGCGGCTGTTTAACTTGGTTTCTTGGACCGCAGCTATCGCAGCTAAAAAAAAAACGATGCGATCCATTGTATTTTGCCAAAGTTAATGGCTCTTAACTGAAAAACATCTCACCCGAAATTTTCTCCGCTAATTAAAACAAAGATTTATTTGTTAATTGGAGTCAGGTCCTATTTATTATGGATATTGTTTATTCATATTCAAAACATTTAACAAGTCTTTTTTTTCAAAAAACATTACACATTTATTCATAAATAAAAACAAACACAAATTCAAATATAAATGGTCCTGCCTATAAATTCTACACAATTTGCTTAAATGGTGCTTAAAATGGCGGTCCCCTCAAAAACTGTTATGAAGCATTGTGGTATATACGAATACATCCTCGAATGCAGAATTTCAGTTTTGTATAACCAAAAAAACCTTCAGTTGCTCTCTTAATCAGAGTACGGATTTTTATGAATGAGCGGAGTTTTGTTGACCCATATATTCCATGAACAGAAAAGCTTCGTTAAAGGGAACCAGAATGCAAAAGAAGCGGATCAAATGAAGATAACAGACAGGACGAAAGTACAATAAGTACGTTGATATTTCCATCGAAGAAGTTCCCACGCCGTAGTCTCCGTAAAGTATCCCTCGCCGCCGTCAAAACTTAGCATCCCTCGCCGCCGTCAAATCTTGGTTCCCACGCTGCAGTCTCAACTTCGTATCCCACGCCGCCGTCACAACTTGGCATCCCTCGCCGCCGTCACAACTTGGTATCCCTCGCCGCCGTCACAACTTGGAATCCCTCGCTGCAGTCACAACTTGGAATCCCGCGCTGCAGTCACACACTTTGGTATCCCTCGCTGCCGTCTAAACATGATGTCCCACGCCGCCGTCTACTCTAATTCGCCGCAAAAACCAAAACTACAACCCCACGATGAACCGCCGAGTTCCACGATGGTGAATCCCCCGCTGCCGTCAACACTTGGAATCCCACGCTGCAGTCTCAACTTTGTATCCCACGCCGCCGTCACCACTTGGAATCCCTCGCTGCAGTCAACACTTGGTATCCCTCGCTGCCGTCACAACTTGGTATCCCTCGCCGCCGTCAATGCTTTGGAGTCCCACGTTGTCCTCAACTCTTGTTGATTACGATGTTTGTTTGCTAATTTAATCTTTGCCTTCCCAATTAAACTCAATTAAGTCGTGAAGATAAACGGAAAAACTGACGTCTCGAAATAAGATTCATAGGTGTTTGTTTAAGGGGTTTCTAGAACTGCCTTCTCTCTGCCACTCCCAGTTAGTGATGAAATAAGAACGATGAAGATGAATATCGGACAAAACGCTCATACTCTCAGAAGTTACGAAAAGATATGCCAGTCGTGGTAAACAAAGGATGGAGCGGTCGAACAGTATATTGCTCTCATACTTTCTGCAAAGCCACGTCACACATGCCACCGTACCAACCTCCGATGAAGCCACAAAGTTCTAGCCTTTGCAACAGAACGCACACGGACCACACATTTAATTCACACTAACCAGACCACAACCATGAAAGCCAGCACTCGAATGGTATACATATGCATGTATGTATGTGTACTCAATCTTCTCTCGACGGAGTTGTACAATCCGATCGGTAGCAAATGGGCTAAATTACTTTTCAGCAATTAATAGGTAATTTAATGGATTCGGCATCAACGTAGATATTATTATCTCTGCAAAACGTTTGGAAGGCAATTGCTCTGGCCATTCAGTAGACTCTGGTCGCGATTTCTGGTGGTAATGAAAGCTTGTGGTTGTGTTGATAAATTGTGCGTTAATACGAGGAGTGTGCGTATGCGCGCATGCTTGCAGTTAAGTGCAAAAAAGAACGCTAGATGAGGTTGCATGTGCACGTAAACATGTGACCAGGACGAACTACATTATTGGACGAGATTGTGTGTAGCTCTGTCGACTTGCAAAAGTTGTATATGCCACACAAGTACTGAAGGATGGAATTTGAATGTGAGGCGCTGTATAAAGCACTTGCAATTTAACTGTTTTGATGCGAATGCGGCTTAGATGGTACGGCCGAAGAATATTAAAGAGCTAATAGAATCTTCCGCGCATTCCACCAAATTAATTCGATATCCCAAATGGAACAGCTGATCACGATGTTTTCCCTATATGAACTAAGCTTTCTACATCTTGCACTCTTTCCTGCCTTTTCTCCCTTTATCTCTGCATCTCTCTTGTAATCGGATAGATGTGTGTTGTGTAGTAAGAATTAACCCAATAGATAAGACGAAATCTCTGCTCTCAAAATGATGCTCACACTGCAAAACCCTTTGTATGACAAAAATGACATCTTTCTCTCTCTCTCTCACGCACCGGTCACCAAGGAATGCTTTGATCTTGTGGTGGAAGTATGTAGTTTTCACTGCTTTCGTGCCGTGTGCCAAGTTAATTAATATAGGTATCAAAATTACATTCATTCAAAAAATGTTACATGTCAAATTACAAGGTAAGATTATTAAAAAAATATATATAAAGAATGAGTTTACAGAGTATCTTTCAAAAATTTTGAATATTACATTGCAAAAATATTTGCGATATTTCAGTCAATATAAACTGTCACAATTTACATGAGATTTTTCTTCTTGGTTTACATGTGTATTAGAATATGGATTTAAATTTCTTCACATTTCTTAATGCACTCGGCATATTAGTGGATCGACTACTTCTTCGTACAGTCGTTATAATTTACAATCAGATAAAATTATTAGATTTCTACAAACATCGTGGATAACAAACAATTCAACTTAGATATTATAACAGAAAATTTGATCAAAAAAATTGATAACATTTGGTCTAGTAGAATAATGCTTGGATACAATTATCTTTTAAGGCATTTTAACAGAAAAGTAATTGTAACAAAAAACACTAATCGTGTAAACATGGATTTCATCAATTTTTATGTGTACAATTTTCATAATGTCCAGGCATTATAGAATGAGCAGTTACATAATTAATATGTTAACAAGGCTATTGTGGTTTGGATTGATAAACATCTTTAATGAGCCTTTGCCAGACCATCTGCAAACCACATTCAGTGGCTGAAATCATTTCTTACTATGGACTCGTCAAGTCACATGAGACCTGTAAATATATAATTTTATACTAACAGAACGAACCGTAACAAGTCTTACGCGTGTTTCTTTGATTCCCTTTAGAAACATTTCTTCGCCCACATTCGGGGACAGACTCATCAGAACTCCTTGCCATCGCTCAATGCCTGGAATTGGCCGAGCGGCGACTCGTACGGATTCGCACATTACGAGAGGAAACGGAAGGCCAACGACGTTGTATGTGAGGTATTCTGAGGTACGATTTACAGCTTGTCCTTCAATTACTAGATGATAACGTACAATTGGAACAAGACTGTCGTGATTACAATGATTAACAGTATATATGTAAGTATGTATATGGACGGCCACTTCTAGTTGTATCGTTCGATTCCCTTTAACGATCATCTGGATGCGTACAATGCCGTCATTTGTATGTTTAATAATGCATTAATCATTGAATTTTTTACTGCAAATAGAGTGTTTAACAAAAACGGATAATTCAAGCAAACACCTCATTTAATTGAAGATTTAAGGCTCGCTGATGCACTTCCTTAATAAAAAAAAATAGGCCGAGTAAATTCTGCAAGTTGCAACATAATTGTAAGGGGAGTGGAAGCTCGTGTCCACTACTTTGCAAATACTGATAATGCTGAAACATCTTGCCATAGTTAGTTTCTCTTACGACAATACCAAGAAGTCGGACGAAATTTCATCAAACTGTAAATAAATTTTTAATTGAAGGAAAGATACATTTTCAAAGCACCTTCAGTTTCCTCAACTGCATGATGAAGCAATACAGAAATGCACCACCGTAAATTGCCGTATTCTCTTGATGGTTTTCTCTAACAGGCCTTTAGTTGGCAAAGAGTCGACCGATTATTATTAACATTGTAGATACATACAGGTACCGTTCAACTGTATTATATCGCTGTAATAAATAAACTATTTCGTTGTTTTCGATGTCGCGAAAATAAATTCGCAAGTAAAATCGTGTGTAGATATGTATGTTTAGAGGATGTTTAAAAATCGAGACATTTTAGTTTTACCAGTTTCAAGTGGAAGATATCCACGGGAACCGTTATTTCAATTTGGATGCCCTTTCACTGCTCATAAACCGATGTTTCACATGATGGGCGTACTATTTACCGAGTGTCGTATGGCTTGATTCCCTATAGCCAGTATACAGATGAGATATACGTAGGTACAGATCAACTACGTTATATCGCTATAAATTATAATGAGAAAAGTCGCATGTTTTCGAAGAATATATACAAAATAAATTTTCCAATTTGCTAAAAAATTAAATTCCCAGAAGTTGTGTAAAAAAAATGTCGTTGTGACTTTCAAAGCTGGAAAATATCGAATACCTCGTGCTTTAGTTGTACAAAGATTTTCATCTAACCTCTTGCATAAAATTGGTGGTGTCTCTATCGTAAAAATTGTTTGATGCATTGCACCTGTTGTTGGCGTGATTCCCTTTTTGCCAATAACCTATTTGTGTCCCTTTCATGCAAAGGCCAGGTAAGTTTCTGTAAAAAAATGTGGACATATAACCGTGTCTTTGGCATACTAATTCAGAATTTATATTTTGTAATTTTACTGTCGATAGTAAAATTAAATACAGATGTTTGTTCTTCTGTGTAAGCAAGATGTAGGATCCAATTCTCAAGACATCGATTTTATGAAATCTATAAGAAATGCATTAATATATGGCAAGGAAACAGTTTCTTACTGTTGCATGGTGAATAGTTGCTGTTGGTGACTCCGTCGGAAATTTTTAAGGTCTAAATCTGTTAAGCTGCTTTAGAAAAACTTCCTAGTAAGCTAAGCACAGACACGGGCACACGCAGGCACCGATCAACTGCGACGTACCGCTGTAAAATATGGAAATTTCTTCTCTATCGCGTGGTTTATGGTATAACAGTCATAATATAAACAATCGACAATTGAATATCAAGTACTTATTCAAGATTGGGTAAACCTTTCGTTTTGGTTATCCAATTTAACGGACCGAAATCTTGGCATTCAACCAGACATATTAGATATCTCCTCCCTCCAACGCTCTTCGTGCAATAACTGTGAAATAACATTACTACACATATATAAATCAACCTAACCTTCGTTGACAACTCCTGTGTATATGGTATTGTCTTGGCATGATTCCCTTTTGCCATTTTTACATGTTTTAGCCCTTATATTCAGAACAGTATTTACATTTCCATTAGTTTGTAGTAGGTTGGTGATTGACAAAATAAAATGTATCCTTGCAGTGCAATTGTTAAGTTATCGTTTCCTATGAATTATGTATTAGTCAAATTTAAAATTGCAAATGTCTTACAATCGGCTTCAAGTTGAAACTCGTGCTGTTAAGTGATGTTCTTAAGGTATTCAAAGTTTCTCCTGGTTGTCTTTAGAAAAGTCCAACTGTGCCATTTCAAAGCAGTATTACGAAAGTTGTCGTACTCTTAGTGCTTCCTATAAATTGGGTATTAGTCAAATAAAATTGCATTTGCTCTTACAATTGAATTAGATAGAAATTATGGGATGCTCTCAATGTCTCTAAGGTGATGACAATTTCGTTAAGCTTCACAACTGTTTACAGAAGTTAGATGCGTACAGGCACGTTCTACTGTGACGCATCGCTAAAAGAAATACTAAAAAATATTAGGCCGTTGAATTACCCGCTGGCAGTTCTGATGAGATTTGAGGCCTATAACTTGTCTTTGATTCCCATTATTGATGCTGTAATGGTAGAAATTAGTGCAAGATATGATGGACCTAACCTCACCACCTCGTCGCCACCATTTAGAAGGCATGGAGGGTCTATCTGCCAAATTGACCGTATGCAATTCGCAAAATTGTGCAGTATCACTGAAAAATCGAAAAGAAAACTCTAGAGGTAACTCGTTCGTTCTCTAGATGAGTAGAAAATATGTGTTTTGTATTTTCGTAATACACAAATCCCTGTGTTTTGTTTATGTATTCCTAATAGGTGCTGGTTGTTCGATTTTCCCCAATCCGGGAACAACGCTTTCCCTCAACACATTCTCAAGACTTAGAAATTGTTGATCAGCTCTTTATCATTGGTCAACCGATACATACAGGAACCGTTCAACTGTCGTATCGCTGTAACAAAATCGTAAACAGAGGAAAAAAAAAAAAAATGAAGAACAGAAAAAAAAAAAGGAGATGGATGTTTCGGCAGCCACTAGCCAGCAGATAAGATTCAATTTCAACATTCAGGATTCTGTAAATTAACGATAAGTGTTTAAAGAGGTAATCCATTTGGCTTACGTCACGTTCATCTTTATCAGGGAAAGGGTCACAACATTTTACAACACCAGGAAAAATAGTTTCAAGAGAGTAGAACGATGATTATTTCCGTTATCCGTTTGATATATAAAATTATTCCCCACGATGTTATGTTGTTTAGGATATATATATGTACGTTGATTTTAAATGCGAGCAGGCACGTTCAACTGCTTCGCATTGCTGAAATTTTAAAGCTAATTGTTCTTCGAAAATAGTTGTAAATACCCTTCGCAACCATGTTGGTTGTTTGCTATTTTTGTCCCTTCATGTTCCACATATTCGTTTCTGGAAATTATGCTGTTTTGGTTAACGCACGAGTATGGCTTTCTTTTGATGTCCCGGCTGCAAACACTTTGTTGCCCATTCTCTCAAAACGTCACCACCAAATTTTCAACATCGATGTTGGGTGTACTACGTGAGGAACAGCACGTGCAACTGATAAACAAACTACAGCAGCCATCACACCAGCACATACCGTCGCTTCCGCCACTTTCATATTCCGAATAGATCCGAATTAGCACCCACAGCAATTTGTGTAGAATTTCTATGTTCTCATTCTCATTGTATTAGCTCACTCACTCTGTTGTTGGATCAAATACTTCCCCGATCTTCTCATCGATCTTTTATCGGCAAAAAACGAACTGTAAAACAAAATATCATTTATGGTAGTTTTTTAAAAAATAAATTTACACTACAAATTTGTTGTATTAATTTAAATACTTTTTTATTATATTTTTTCCAAATCAATTCTGTATAAATTTGTATAAAAACTTGAAAAGAAATATTCTTTACATCCTTACTTTTATCTAGAAACATCACAATTGATTCAATATGAATCAGACAAACTTCTCAGGTACACCTCGTGTATTAATTGCACTAGCAGGTAAACTACGTCAACTCAAAGCAAATATGTAAAGCGTATATTGCCATCTCTTTTGCTCATTCTATTATATTGAGAACTGTTATATACATTTTAGTGTGTCATCTCTTTCGCTCACCCTACATCATTGTGAACTGTTATACATTTAAAATATATATTTGATTGTGTATAAGACTTCGTTCGCATCTTCCCGAATTTACGTATTATGCTGAAATCGCGAAATAAGCTTTTACATAACATCAAAAGGTGATTGAAATATCGAGTAAATTAGTCATGTGTACAATACACGACACACTCCGAAGTCTTATATATGTATACACAACTTTCAGCATGATTGCCGAAGTCGATCTCCGAAGTGAATACAATATCGATTGTTATATCCACAAAATGGCGATGGCTTTACAATTTTGCTTTGTGTTAAAATTAGATACTCATATACAATAAACATCGCAATTTGTTATATAGTTTTGTTTAAATATTAGTTTTACGAACCGATTGAGTAATATCTGAGCTGATCATCCACACATCAGTCGTGCGTACGAAGCTCCCAAAACTCGGCTCGGGTTCGCCCAGCCCAGTCTCGTTGGCTTTGGCTTTCTCTACCAGAAAATGGTGTCATGTCAACTCACTCGTTTTCATTTTCACATTATGGAACACTTTGTACGATGCTTCATTGACTGCAAATGAAAAACTTGCTTGATAAAACTATACTACAAATACACAATTCAGACATCTGCAATTAAAACTATTAACTAACTACTGCAATACTTTGTAACACATTGCAATTATCACTTTTAACATTATATTCATTTTTAAATGCGCATTTTGCATCGCAATCTTTATTAGTACTGCTGCTCAGCGATCGCATAAAGGAATCCAAGTCACTAAGTTCACTTTTCCACAAATTATCCACCTTTTTCTGACGTTCAGCTTCCTCCTCTTCAGACACCTTTCCCTTGACATAACTGCTGATGGCGTAACTACCGTCTAGTTTCGTTTGGAACTCCGCCCAACGACGAAAACGTTCTCTCTGCTTGCGACGTAATTCAGCTTCCGCAGTCAAAAGAGCTGTATTCAACATCGCATTTACACGTAAATTGCCACGCAACTTTCTTTTCATTTCTGATCGTTTGATACGGAAATTACGAACCCATCCGCAAAGCGTTGTTGGATCTTGTTCAACAAAAACATTTTCACATGTTGTAACCATTTTGACAAGAAATTTAATTTGCCACGACCGCTATTAGCACTAGGCACTGTTTGCTCTTTTCTTTGTTCTGATTTTTATTTATTTGCAATGCACATGTACACACACCTTCAAACTTTGTTGGCCTTGAATTTTGATGACTCAGCTCACTTCTGGTACAAATATAATTCAGCTTCCACTTCTCCTTTCCGACTCGTATGATATTTTCACAATATATATACTTATATTCAACACAACGTCTCGCCAACAACTGTGAAATTTCGTTCATTGCAGCCTGTTATTTATACTCTGGCCCTTGCTTGAACGAAGCAATTCCTCCGCTTAAACGTAAAAAGTAGTACCCATTTTAGGGTGACTTTCACACGCTCGTGACTGACCTGGAGAACAAGGGTATATTTATCTACAAAAACAACTTAAGGGGTTAATACTGCTGTATAGCAAATATAAATCCGTTCCTCAGTATTTTCGTAATTTTCAAGTAAAAATTGCACCTGGAATTTATTTGTTATTTCTTACGATTCGTTATTTTATCGCTTTCTGGTCGTTTCCTAAAATTCGGAGAACAGTAGGGAAATCGTGCAAATGTTGCCAGACGACATGTAAAATTCTTGTATTTATTAATTACAAATTTAGAAAATACTTATTAAACATTTAACATGATGCGATATTAATGGAAATTTTTATAAACGATAAGTAAATATTAAAACATACAACTTTTGCTTTATTTTGTCATTCAAAATATACTTTTACTGTGTAAATAAGTACATTTGCAAGTATGTATATCCACACACAATATTCTGTATGTAATAGATATAAGTATGTATAGTGTTTCTAAAAATTGCATTGTACAAACGTACTATCTCTTACAGTGAAATTTAACAATATGGACAGCCCTTATAACCGGACAGCTCCTAAAACCGGACAGCTCCCAAAACAGGACAAATTTCATGAACCCATCGTTTCATTAACATTTTTACACACAAACAATTCCTAAATTGTTGTAATTTGTAGCGAACTCTCTTTAAAAGAATTTATTTAATTTATAGTTTGGTAAATAAATAGTTTATGTGGTTAAGTTGACTGGATCGTGTTGTGTTTTAAAAGATTAATTAATCTATCCCAGAGCCGCAAAATGCCACCGACAAAAAATGTTTTGTCTATTAAAGATAAAATGGAAATTATTAATGTGTTCGAGAAAGAAAAAATAAGTGTTCGTGAGATTGCGAAAAGGTAAAGTTTAATTCTGTAAGGAATTCAATTTTTATAGTTTATTTATATTTGAAGGTTTTGTATTAGCAAATCACAAGCTGCAGAAATTAAAAAAAATAGAGAAACCATTCGTTCTAAATGGGAGTCTGGAGCTAATGTTCATCAAAAGAGAAGTTTTATAAAAGAAGGAGGTTCTGATATTGACAAAATGTGTTTTGACTGGTTCACTAAGGCTAGAAGACAAAACATTCCTATTTCTGGTCCGATTGTACAAGCTAAAGCGAAAGAAGTAGCGCAGAAGTTGGGTGTATTAAATTTTGTTGCATCAGATGGATGGCTAAATCGATGGCGCATAAGAAATAATGTTGCCTTTAGGAGCATATCTGGTGAAACTTCAGATGTAAGCCCGATGGATGTTGAGCAATTCAAGGCAAAGCTACCATCTCTGCTACGCGACTACAAGCCAGAAGACATTTACAACGCCGACGAAAGCGGACTATTCTTTCGTGCATTACCTGACAAAACTCTCGGACTTAAATCCGAAAAATGTATGAGCGGCCAATTATGTAAGGAGAGGCTGACAATACTATTTTGTATAAACATGGCCGGACAAAAGGAACAGCTTTTGGTCGTTGGAAAAGACTCCCTTCCTCGACCATTTAAAAATCTTTCTTTAAATGAACTTCCAGTGGATTGGCAATCTAACAACAAAGCATGGATGACTCGTGAAATCATGGCTGCATGGCTAACTCAGCTAAATAGGAAAATGAAATCGCAAAATCGGAAAATTATTTTGTTCTTGGATAATGCAGCATCACATCATAGTCATATGAACTTTACAAACGTTAAAATAATTTTCTTACCTCCAATTTCAACTGCAGTTTGCCAACCTCTTGATCAAGGCATAATACAAAATTTTAAAATTGAATATAGAAGCTTAATGTTGCAACACTTGCTCCCAAAAATCGATTCAGCAAGTTCGGCATCAGAGTTAGCTAATTCCATTAATGTACTTGAAGCTTTATACTTCATTCAAACCTCGTGGAATAAAATTAAAGCCACAACCATCAAAAACTGCTTTCTTAAAGCTGGTTTCCCACAAACCGATCAAAGTGTGCCCCATTTTGATGATGAGGATGATAAGTTTCGGGCCACATACACAAATTTAAAAAATATAATTCCTTTTAATTTTGACGAATTTGTTAAAATTGATAAAGTTGTCTTTACTGAAGAAAATTCCATTGAAATTCAAGTTGAACCAGACCTTCCAAAGATAAGTGACTCCGATGACGAAACAATTGAAGAAATTGCCGAGCCAATAGTATCGTACAAAGAGGCATTTGAACACATTGCTTTATTGAAGCAATTTGCAAGAGATGACTTTATAGCCTTCAATCTCTTAAAGAATGTAGAGACTCATTTTGAAACTAAACTCCTTAAGCTTAACCCATCAAGGCTTAAACAGTCGACCATAATTAAATTTTTTCAAACAAATTAAACTTTTGTAATGCCTATAATTAAATGTAAACTACGAGCATATTATTTTTTATTATTAAATTAATTTGATTATTTTCTATCTACTCTTATTTTTGTGAAATAAAAAGTTAGTAAATAAATAAATAACGATCAATTCATAAATAAAACCACGTTCATTATTAATTTAATTTACTCGGCTTCCGTTATTAATGAGTACATTTCTATATACATACATACTATATGTATATATATATGCATATGTATGTGTATGTATATCTGTAACTTTCCAACATGCTATGCATTTTTAAGAATTTTCACAAACATCCCTTTTTAGTTTAAAGTAACGGATATGGCGATCAAGGTCGACCTTGTTAAGCGTGAGAATATTTAAAGGAACATCTTCCAAGGTAAACGAATAACATCCCTTCTTGGATAAGTGAAGTTCACATTATTGGTATGTTTGCCTTTCTGCAGGTAAATGCGAATAACTGTGCTATATATGTACATAAGTATACATATACACATATATGTATATGTATAAGTATACTTACATTTATGTGTGTATCTATGTCCGTGTTCTACTGGTTGCTTGCCTTTTGTCAAGAAAACAATTTTAACAGCTGTAACACGGCGGCTCATCAATTCACAAGACATACAAATGTATGCGATCGAATGGCATGAAAATACATGCATACATACGTACATACTTTATCTGTACATACCAACGTATCGTTGCACTTAAATATATTTTATACATAAACCTTATGACCACAATTTGTACCTAACTACTACTCCAAATGATCGAAAGTACATAAATGCCGTTTGACTTTATAAACGTAAAAGGAGTCCATACATACATACAGTATGTGCATGTGTTTGTGTTTATATGTATTCTTTTGAATTTGGCTGTGGTTTCGTGCCATAGATATTTGTATGTACATACAGATCGCCACCCAAAATGCAATACAACGTATCATCAAAAAAATCGAAATTGACGATTCACTACATCATATTACATATGTATGTATGTACGTAGCATAAAAGTTTCAGCTTCCGCTGCCATATACTACTGTGATCAAATTGAAAGCTGAATTTGGTCCATTTCATCTCCTTCAAAGTAATCCCCTCACGCTGACAATACACTTATGCCAACGAATTTTCCAGTCATCAAAGCACTGGGAATAATCCTCCGTCGTCATGGCCATCATACCCTTCTTCGATACAGCTTTTATATCCTCAATTAAGTTAAAACGGTGTGAAACATTCGCTGTAACTTTCCATGTCTCACACTCATAAAAGTCAAACAGACTTCTCTTTATCTTCGTACGTCTGGGTACATGTGTCGATCTCCAAATTTTATCCAACCTGCCGACTGCAGGGCAACCTTTGGATATTACCAACCACGTACATCTGCTGCTGACCCACCATATTTTGAGACAACGCTGTCTAAATAGGAAAAGTCATCGATTTCTTCAAGATGCAAGTATACGATCTCTGGGACCAGAACCTCATTTGTGTTGATGACATGCGTTTTGTTCTTGCCATGTTGATTTTTAGTCTTGCTTGCTAACAGCTTTAAGTTTTGTAAACCAAATCTTCAAGGCAATCGCTTAAACTCAAGAATAGGCCTCTGTTCGTCACTCAAGCTTATCGCATCACAAAATCCAAAACCAAGTTAAATAACAGCCTGCCTGACACCAGGCGGAAATGGTATGCACTTGAATATTTTCATGCACATACCTGTTTTACTAATCGAAGGAACTGTTACTCTTGAGCGAATCAATAAAATAAAATTCGAACAAACTTTTTAGTGGTTCTAAACAGGGAGGAGCAAAGGACGAGGAAAACCTCCACTCCTTAGGAAAGACCTGGTTTCGCTTGGAAGTCTCCAATTGGTGCCACATTGCGAAAAGAAGAAACGACTGGCGCGGTGTTGTTAGCTCGGCTATAGCCCGTATAAGCGGTGTCGACGCAAGTAAAGAAGAAGGAACGTCTAATTAATTTTTCTTTTGAATGCAGAACTGTCGACAGAATGCCCTATCGTTGACCGTTAGGTGTTCCGATCTGTCGGTTAGATGATCCGAACGATCATCATTCGACGCATTGTTTTAAACTTATTACTTTTATTAATGGATAATATAAATTATATTGTCGATTCTTTACAAAGAGTTTACTTGACATTTTCAATGGAATCACAGCTACGGAATCGTTGAAAATGTTGCATAAGCATTCAGTGAAGGTTCTGAAGTCAACGAAAACTTGTCATGATATGTGATCAAAGAGATGATTTTCCAGCCAGGGGCAGGGAATCTCAACTTCTATTACGGATCGACCCAGTACAATGTGGATAATGTTTTGGTTACGAAAAGTGTCAATGATTGACTCGTACCAAAGGAGCTGCGGAATGCTTTGCAATAACGATGTCAACTAGAAATCGCAATATATGTAGATGATTGACAACGTAGCTAAGACCCTTATATTCATCAAATGTATCATTACTGGTGACGAGACGTGAGTTTGCGAATGTGACGGGGAATATGACTGTCCAATAATCTAGCGAATAACGCTCCAAAAATGAGCCGAAACCGAAACAACTTAAATTAGCTGAAGGCACTAAAGGCTAACCCAACCGAGGCTTATATGAAATATACAGAAAATCGGATTAAGCGTTAGCATGCCTTTGTTAAAATATCAAAAAAAATGTCAATCCGGGTCATATTTGATAAGGTACGGTGGATTTATCGTGTTCGAGATAGGTGATGAAAATAGTTCCATTAGAATACCAAAAATTGCTAACTGAACCAGTCGGACGGCCTTGTAACATAGCCGAGTTAGCATCACTTTGAGCCCAATAACTTGAGAAAAACTGGATAAAATGTCGCAAAAATTTGTAAGTATTCTAGCCAAGGTTAGTGCTCAAAGGCAAGCACCACGATCTCTCAAATATATTATTTTTCAACCCATGTTGTATGTGAGAACTTTATTTAGTGTTTACGTAGTCTGAAGAACCCAACCGACTGAGTGTAGGACTGTTGAAATTCTCCAGCATTATTGTTTATTTTTCCAGCCAGTCTGTGGGCCAAACTTTGCGGCTGACGATCTCCAACGAGCACATTTGGTTCATGTAAAGTACGTTCAAATGTATAAATGAAAAATGTATGTATGTATGTAGTTGAGTGTGTATTTGAATATGAAAATTGGAAGTGGTTTCTGAGTGGCTAAGTAGGCAACAAAAGAAGATCGCCAACCGAAATTGTGGCTAAAAGTGTAAACACTCAGTTCTTCTTAGCACTTCGGTGCGAACGGTTTGCGTTGAATTTGAAAAATCGGAAAAGTCTTACGCTGCTTCCAAGTCTAATAAGATCAATGAAAACGTCATAATGTTTACATTCTAATTATACGGATTTAAAAATCAACACCTCGTTATTGTTAGTGATATGAAAAGAATTGCAGAAAGAGAAAAGATTTCTTTATTTATATGACACACATATGTACATAGAGATCCAGATTTACGCTGCTATTTGTATAGGAATTTTGGATAAGTTCAATTGATTTGCAAACACATAAATTACAGCAGAATCGATCAATGAATGTTAAAAAATAAGAACATAATTATATAGTAAAAATATATAAATATATGAATAATTATATACATGTGTGTGTGTGTGTGTTAATGTGCCCACAACTGGAGTGCCATTTGCTGGATTGTGAATTTCTTTTACGCGGTCTATTTGTGGCGGAATGAGTTAATGCCAATATGGCACTGAGTGCTGCTTCATACCAAGTGCTTTTCATATGAATCACTCTGCTTTCATTTGAATCAATTGACAGTTGTGGCCAAAATCCTTCTACTTTCATACGCTAACTTCTCAAGCCTCTATCCGACTCAGTGACTCAGGTGCAAAACCTAACGGAAGTGTTCCAACGCCAGTGATCATGGAAAATGTGCGCTTTTCCATTATTGTAAGGATTAAAGTCTCCATCTTACATATAAAAATTCCAAAAGAGATGTTTCCCAAATAATCAATATCCGAAATCGAACTGTTTTCAGGAGAACGATCTCAAGTGGAATTCGGAGAGTCATGAAACACACGATTTCTTTTTCGACAAGCGCAGCATCTCCAGCGAGAACAGCAGCAACAGCGATGCCGTATTCAGCGATGAAGCGCATGAGATCTTACTGTGGCAGCAGCAGCATCAGATGATCTGGGACCAGCTTGAGATCGAGGAGACGCTCAGTCTAGTGCCGAATTCGATTGCCATATTCGAAATGGTTAAGACAAATTGCTTTATGGGTCAGTTACCGACGACCGATCGCAATCAACTTAAAGTTTCTCAATTTATTTTTTCTTCGCCATTAATCAGCACTCACCCCAGCCACCAACGACGCCAACTTAGCGATACTGTATTCCTCGATCTATGGTTGCACAGAGAATATTATTCTATTGCTCGATCACTATGGCGCCGATCCCAATTGTAAGGACTTAAGAGGTCGCACGCCGCTGCATTTCGCCTGCTGTCGTGGAAATGCGCACATCGCCAAGGTTTTGCTGGACCGTGGTGCTGATCCTAATCGTTTTGATGGCAAAAAGGAGGTTACACCTCTACACTGTGCTGCCAGGTGAGTCAACGAACACTTATCGGGTTGTTGTCAGCGCATCGACAATTCGGCGCGCAGCGCTTTATTCACAGATCATAGAGATCGGTATGGTATGTGCATTTGTATGTCATCCGCATATAAACAAATTTTAATTAGACCAAATATTTTTTGACGCCAATAGAAAAGAAAATATTATTTATTTATATTATAAATTTTTCGCTTTATTCCTGGCCTTGCGGCGGTTGTATGCGCGCCAATTCGAACGCAACCGCAATCACGATCACGAACATCTCGCCCCTTTCCTTTTGGCCGGCTCCATGCGCCGGCATATATAAATTGCGTTGAACCGTCACGGCGCGGATAGTGCAAAGAGCGTGGAATGCATTTTGCTGCTACTGAAACGGAAAGCGCACATCAACATTGGCATTGAGAAGCGTTCGGCGTTGCATTTCGCCATCGATCGCAACGCTGTCGAATGTGTGGAGACGTTGCTCAAATATGGCGCAGATCCCAACACGCCACAGGTAGGTGACATTTGCGTCACATTCCTTTTTCTAGTTCCTATTTCTTACCCCTACTAAACGCATACCTTCCATCCCTCTTAAACAAAGAACTTTTAAACCCCTAAGAATGCTTGTTCCTATGTCATAGGTTTACACAGAAACGCCGTTGCACACCGCCTGCGCATTAGGCTTCAGTAAATGTGTGGAACTGCTTTTGAATCATGGTGCAGATGTGCGCTCCCAGTTCGGTGAAGGGAAACTGACAGCCTTGCACTTGGGTATGTTATATGTACGATTAGCAGCTGTCAATTTTCACTGTCAATTCACACCTGTTCTCCATTTCGTTCAAACGCAGCCGCTGAGAACGATTACGTCGAATGTGTACGTTTGCTGCTGGAGCACGGCGCGGAAGTGGATTGTCGTAATGCCAGCCACCAGACCCCACTGCATTTGGCTTGTCTATCGCAATCCATCGAAACTGTCGATTTACTGATCAAGCATGGCGCCAACGTGAATGCTGTCTACAGGGACGGTCGCACCGCCTTGCATGCTGCAATCGTCAAACAATCTCGTAGTTTGGACTGTTGCAATGCCTTATTGAAAGCGGGTGCCAATGTCAACAAAGCGGATAATTATGGTTATACGCCTCTGCATATAGCGGCCTTGAATGAGTTCAGTAATTGCGTCTACACTTTTATTGGTAAGTTCCACTGCTTACGTGGATGCTGTCTTACAACTGCAAGTGACCTGCTACGAGAAGAAGTGGAGGAGAGCTCTCTATGATTAAACTTCGCTATAAAGAACTGTCGAACCGAAAATCTGCCCGAGAGATTTGAGTTAAAGTGCCATATAGCATGCTTGCCAGACATCTTCCATTTCGAGCTCTCTTTTCAACCAAAATATAGGGTCAGAAGAATACTACTGTGTCCAAAAATAAGGTGTTATTTGAATTTAAACTACGCGTGTCGAAGGATTTGGAGAATTATTTTTTTAGGTTGGTAGTACTGTCAGTCACATTTATGTCAAATTTCATGTCAAAATAATCATTAGTGTTTGAGATACGTGTGGTTTTGTGCGCTGCTAAAAGTGATTTTTTCGTTTTTTGCGATGTCGAAATTTGTTGAGCAAGGAATTTGCATTAAATTTTGTTTACGGAATCAATTTTCTGCTGCGGATACGTTGAGGATGGTGCAGAAAGCCTTTGGTGATAAGGCTATGGTTAAAAAAAAATGTTTACAAGTGGTACAGTGAGTTCCAAGCCGGCCATGAACGTGTCGAAGACGAAGAGCGTCTAGGGCGGCCATCAACCTCAACCGACGAAGCTCACGTTCAACAAATCAAAGATTTGGTGTTGAAAAACCGTCGATTAACAATTAGAGACCTTGCTGATGAAGTTGGCATATCGAAAGGCTCAGCTAATATCATTTTTAAGGATGTTTTGGGCCTCAAGCGCGCCAAATCTCGACTGGTACCGAAAACATAGAGTTTTTTGGAAAAAAGGCGTCGCGTTGAAGTGTGTGAAACGATGCTTTCCGACTACCAGGGTGTCATGAAATGCATTATAACTGGCGATGAGACTTGGATCTATGCTTACGACCCCGAAACAACCGATCAAACGAGCGAATATCGTGCCAAAAGAGAGCCGAGACCAAAAAAACCGCGCCAAAGTCGCCCAAAAATCAAGGTCATGTTGACTGTTTTCTTCGATTATCGTGGTGTTGTGCATTATGAATTCCTTCCAATCGGTCAAACAGTCAACAAGGAATATTATTTGAACGTCATGCGTCGTTTGCGTAACGCTATCCGCCTAAAAAGACCGGAATTGTGGAAAGACAATTCTTGGTTTTTACACCACGATAATGCACCATCCCATACTGCCCTCGTAATTCGTGATCTTTTCGCCAAAAACTCAACCCATATCGTTCCGCAACTACCGTATTCACCTGATCTGGCGCCGTGCGACTTCTGGCTGTTCACTAAGCTCAAAAGACCGCTCCGGGGACACCGTTTTCATACAATAGAGGAGATTGAAGCCGCAGCGAAGACGGAACTGAAGGCCAACCCGGAAAGTGACTACAACCAGTGTTTCGAAGATTGGAAAATGGGTTGGCATAAGTGCATTGCATCGGAAGAGGATTACTTTGAAGGGGATGAAATTGATTTGAAAGAATAAATAAAAAATTTTCAAAATAAATACAATAAATACATTACCTTATTTTTTGGGCACAGTAGTATATTGGAATTCTTAAAGCTTTCGATGTTGGTGCTTAGCCATGTGTGTGACTACAAACTTCAATGTCTGTGTTTAATTCACATTTAATTTGTAAATTCGCAATTCTTTAAATGGGATAGTGAATTTATCGATTATTAAAGGACTTTTCTCAACAGCTCTGAATCACTTGCAAGCGTACTTTCTAAACTTACAGAACATGGCGCAGATATAACGGCTCGCACCTCGGGCAATGTGTCCGCTTTGTCTTTCATCGTGCGCCGTACACCTGAGATTATACCGAAACTGACGGCCAAAATGGATAGTTCAATTAAGGTAAATGACCACGAAATCGGTGACGTAGACTGTGAAATCAAATTGGATTTTCGTCTGTTGGTGCCGCCAACATCATTTGAACGTGGAGAGACTGAATTGCTTCTGTCGTTAATCGAAGTCGGCCAGAAGCGTTTATTGATGCATCCATTGTGTGAGACTTTTCTTTTCTTAAAATGGCGCCGCATACGAAAATTCTTTCTGATGAGTCTACTTTATCATGCAATCTATGTCTTCCTATTCACAATGTACATCGTGGGTGTATATGCACGCAACTGTGATAAGAATCCGAAGTGTGAAGCGCCCGCGTACATAAGCACAGTGGGCTATTTCGTTATAATACTGAATTTAATATTGATGGGTAAAGAGATTTTTCAGGTAAATCGTCTTGCTTATGTAGTCTACTAATGTAGTGTACTGCAGCGTGTGAGACTAACTTTTATCGCTTGATTGTAGATGGCTCACGGCTTACAAGGCTATGCGAAGTACTGGGAGAATTGGCTACAGTGGGCCATCGTTTTTGGTGTCTTGCTGTGTGTGGTAGATAAGCGCTCATGACCGTTATATTTTTGGTTTTGTTGTGTAATCGTGCTTACTTTTAGACACCAGAGATACTGATCCCCACAAATTTGTTGGCGGTGCCCACTTGGCAACATCACGTGGCGGCTATTGTAGTGTATTTGGTTTGGCTGGAGCTAATGATGCTGGTAGGACGCTTCCCCATATTCGGTGTTTATGTGCAAATGTTCACAAAAGGTAAGAGGAAGGGAGAAAAAGGCCAACTTCGAGCCCAACTGTAGAGTTTTAGTATTCTTTTACTTTCAAGATTTGATCATGTTCTTATATGCACATCTGGTTTACCTTACTCAATCACCTAACGGCTGTTCATAATATTTTCCAGTTGCCGGCAACTTTTGCAAATTCCTTTTGGCCTACATATGTTTATTGATTGCCTTCTGCCTCAGCTTCTCGGTGCTATTCAACGACTATCCACCATTTGAGAATATCACATGGTAAATACCGATAATAATGCTGATTGAGAATTAAATACTTCATAAATATTTCATCCTGCTTTAGGTCGCTGCTCAAAGCCATCACAATGATGTCCGGTGAACTGGAGTTTGAGGATATATTTTATGGTGATATACCCGTTAAATTTCCAGTTACCTCACATATTTTGTTTCTCTGTTTTGTATTGCTCGTGACGGTCATACTCACTAACCTTATGGTGGGTTTGGCTGTCAGCGATATTCAGGGTCTACAAGTATCGGCCACCCTAGACCGGTTGGTGCGTCAGGCAGAGCTTATTTCACGACTAGAAAGCTTATTCTTCTCACGCTTACTCCGCCGAGCACCTGTAAAATTAATGCAACTCTGCAAGCGTAGCGCGCTATTACGCACTTCACGCAACAAATTACAGTTCGTGACTCGGCCAAATGATCCGCGTGACAATCAGCTACCCGAGGACATCAAGTTGAATATTTACAAGCTGGTGGCTGAGCGACGCGATCGCAATTTGAGTTTACGTCGGCGAAAGCTCGAAAGTAACTACAACATGTTTAATCAGAGCTTGCAGCGACAGTATGAAGAAAAAAAGCGTTGCACAGCCATACCAGTTGGGTCGTCGGCTGATAAAACATCAGCAAACTTCGTAACGAAAAACAATAATGTAAATAATAAAAAATCCAGTAATGATTTAAAGGAACCGCATGTTACGATTACGGTACGCGAAAACGACTGCTTGTTACGACCGCGTTCGGCTACCAATGTGCACGATCAGTTAATGGCCGAAAGCGATGTGGCCGTAAAGCTTAAGAGCCAGGTCAATGGCATTTCGGATGTGCGCGCCGAAGTGTTGGCGCTGCGCGAGCAATTGCGTGCGATCGGCCAAAAATTGGACAGTTTCGCGGACAGTGCAAGCAAGAAACTGAATTTCACAGCCGAGGAAATGTGTCGCATAAAAATTCATCTCGAGCAGAAAGCATCCTTTCAGTGTTGATCCACATGGTTGGAGATTTTTACTTTGCGAAATGATTATTAAGAAAAGCTTTAATGTATTTTTCATAACACTGGCATTATTTTTTTAAGAAAAAAGCGGAAATTTAATTTCAACCAAATAAACTGTGTTAAATGTCTATATAATGTACTTACGAATCGATATATAAAGTGCAATAATGTCTTTTGTTTTTCTGATGAAACAAATTTACAACAATAAAATTATTAACAAATACAAATGTATACATATGTGTGTGTGTTTGTGAAGTGATCAATTAAAACCGTTACACATTGTCATCAGTTCACATTTGCATATGACCTTAAAAATAAAAACAATTGCATTTGCTTCGACAATTACTTTTAATCGTCCATAAATGTCCTTGGCATCATTAGACGCGCCTGGCTGTTTCGGTCAGCCATTTGTCGTTACTTTGGTTCCATATGAGTGTGCCTTCCGATGGTATGGGAGCGTCCTTCTTCACTAGAGTCCATGTTTTGGTGATCGGGTCAAAGGCGAAGTTCTTCGAGTTGGCTGGAGTCGGCGGTGGGGTGTTAATTATCAGCGGTTTTCGCGTGACCGGCATAAAAATGGGCTTAGGACCAACTTGGGCGCCACCGCTTATCAATTCATACTCGGCGTTGGGATCGTTAACTGGCCAAGGCAAAGCAGCAACAAATGTTGCACAGCTAACTATTATTGCGGCTGATCTCATTTGAGAAATATTTAAAAAAGTAAAAAAATATTATTAATTTTTGGATTTATAATTTTTTTTACACAAATTTTGAAGCAAAACTTACCAAGCACGAAAGTGTTCCTTAATGTTTTCATATTTTCAATTTCTCCGGTAAATTTGTTGTTCTTTCAGTTGAATATCTTAATTGTCGGCACACTTATTATACAATCAGTTGTAGTTGTTTTTACAGTAACCTATTTGTTTACTTGTGTGGTGCTTTCGTGTTAATAGCGTCTTTTCTCTCCAAATGTCGATTCTCTACTGATCTTTCGAATCCACTGAGTTGCATAAAATTATAATTCTTTTGCAGATACTCGCTTGTAAATATACTTACATATACATATGTATGTTTGTATATAGACACATTTGCGTAGTTATGTTCAAATGTCTGTAGATCTTTTTGTAGATTCATATGCTTGTCCACTGATCTTATTTATACTCATTCCGATGTGATGTTATGAGCGCTGAGTTAACCTTTTTGATTGTTCATGTCAAGAGCGCTCAAAGCAATAAAATATCCATAAAACAATTCCAAAATATGAGTCATTTGAGATGATCTTACAATATGAGACAATTATCTAGCTGGCTCGATCGCTTCTTTTTTCAATAGTATGGGTCATCAAACCTGAATGAAAATTGCTGAGTACCAATAAAAGCTTCGTAAATCGACGAAACCCACCATAAATCCACTGCAGGTGATAGTAACTCTGTTTATTTTAACGTACTATATGAGATTTAAGTGTTGACTGATTATGATACGCCATGTGCCAAAATAGCTGTCTCAAGAGGTTTATATATGTACATGCTACTGTGATCAAATTGAAAGGTAATTTATACTTCGCATGTTTTTCGAATTTATCAATGTTTTTTCCTGTAAGTTGGTAGTACTGTTAATGACATCTTTGTTAAATTTCTCATCAAAATATCATTAGTTTTTGAGATACGCGTCGTTTTGTGGGGCTCTAAAGGTGAATCCTTCAATTTTTACTATGTATGTCTGAATTTATTGTAGAAAGAAATGCGATAACGCACCATCTCATACTGCATTGGTTATTTGTGATAATTTCGCCACATTTTCAACTAATATCGTGCCGCAACCACCGTATTCTTCTGATTTACCTTCGTGTAACTTCTGGCTTTTCAGCAAATTCACATGACCGCTCCGAGGACACCGTTTTGACTCAATTGAGGATATAAAAACTGAATCGAAGAAGGATCTGAAGGCCAACACGACGGAGGATTATTCCAAGTGCTATGATGACTGGAAAATTCGTTGGCATAAGTGTAGTGCAGCGAGAGGGGATCACTTTGAAGAAGATGATATGGACAAAATTCACCTTTGAATTTGATCACAGTAGTATGTCTTATGCTTCAGCATTATATACATAGTTTTGGCCTTTCTTTACTAATTATATTATCTGTTATCTTGATTCTGATCCGTTAATTAGTATGCAGCTATATGATATAGTGATCCGATATCGGTGATTTTGACAAATGAGCAGCTTCTTATAGATAAAATTTCAGATCTATGTATATAATTATATCTAAAAAACTGAGGAACTAGTTAGCACACACTTAGCTAAATCGACTCAGCTCGTCACGCAGAAACGGTTTGTAAAAACCTCATGACAAACTAAAGATACACTGTTCCGGGTATATACATAGTATATCTTCTTCGAAACTAGATAATTATTTCCATTTTATTTATTTTGTTCAATAGAAATATTTAATTTTTTTTACGGAGATCCCTTTACAAATTAAAGTCTCAAGATCTTAGAGATCATATAAAAAGGAACCTCTTCTGATAAATATGGTATTATATACCTTTATCCATATTTTTAAAGTTACCATAAATCTGTATTAGATACAAATAAGCATAAATATGTATTTGTATTATTATTGTGTTTACATTACACAAATTTTAAGCAATTCTCTCTGCTAAAAAGCTCGCTAGCTTTGATTGACGAAAACAAGGCAGTGCTTTAGTTCAGATTTACTTTGAGTCAAACAGCAACTGATAACCTTTGATAATGGACAGCTCGCCACAATTGCCGATATTTTAACACTTGTGTATTTTTTATAAATAATTATTTTATTTGTTTAAATTTCATTGGAAAACTAACTCAATTCCATAAAATTAATTAGACGCCAAAATATAAAGACTCATAAACATACACGCAATAAAGTGTGTGTGTGAGTGCATATATGTATAAGCAGATCAGTCACTAACTTAATCTAAGTATATGGCAGAGGAGGCCTATTTTAATTTAATATTACTTCCGATTTAGTTGTAAATATAAATTTTCTTTTAACTTCCTGAATGAAATTTATATTCATTTAAAACGCACACTCAGCCATTTATAAAGCATTACAGGTTCCCATGCGCACAAAGACAACATCTGAAAGGAATAAAACCAAATTGAGTGGGTATTTTAGCAACAAAGTGAAGGCAAAAGCATTCAGCGCTGTGAGCAGCGTTTAATACCAACCTTGACCGCAACGTGCGGCGCAGTCCAGACGAGCGTGATTGTGATAATTCTGACTGTCGCTGCCGCAAACAGGATTGTATTCCATGGTGGTGGGACAGGCCCTCAAACAGGCTAGATAGCGCGGCGAAGGCACTGTTGTCGACGAGGCGGGCGGTGCAGGAGTGGTAGTCGTAGTGCCGGCACCTAAGCCAAGTGATGCAAAGAAGAATTCCATTTTAAGTATTGTTGTTTGTTAGTAATAATAATCAAATAGGCGCTTACCAGGGCGATCAGGCAAAAATGGATTCGTAAAAATTGGACCCTGCCACTGTTGGGGACGCCCACTTGCCAGCGCGCACATTTGCACTAAACACAAACAGAGAAAGCAAATTTTTAATATTTAACATTAGAAAAAATACAACATAACAAAAACACATACCACAAATACACAATATAACTAATTTCGAATTCATGTTTATCTCTGTCTAATTTCCGAATTTCGTATGCAAATAAATCTGAGCGCGCGAATATTAGTGAGCAGCTTGCGTTATTCCCCGGCAACCTTCTGCGATTAACTTACCGTAAATTATAGTTCACTGCCGGTTTTATACGCAGCGTCATTGGGAAGATCAAGCAAAATCCCATTACTCAGCTCAAACTCCTACATGCATACGTATATACATACATACATATGTACATATGTACATTCAAAACTCAAGTATCCACATTATGTTCACATATTCGTATTTACGTATCAATATTGATTCTACTTTGCCACGATGCTCTCAAGCCTACTCTTGGCTAAGAAATACATGCACACTCACATACCTAAATCGCAGTTCGATCTCTCTCTTATACAAGTTATTATACTTAGAACTTTAGAAGATCGTTAAGCAATCGAAGAGGCTTCCTAAACTTTGCTATTACAATCTAGTCAGTAACACTACTTACAAAGTAGTCTATAACTCGTTGATTTCACTTCGTTATACTTACGAACTTAGGCTTAGACTATAAATAGATTTGATTTAGAAATTTTTGAGTATGTTAAAAATATTTAGAAGAAAACATGCACTTATGTAATTTATTTTGCACACCCTACGAAGAAAGACTGGGAATTCATATTGTACGAAATTTAAGTCTTTCTTTAACTCGTTTTGAAACCAAAGCTAATGATAACTTGTTGAATCATTGATCACACAAATGTTTGCTTTTGTTATCGGATATGGTGAATGATGTTTTGTTTAATATTTTAAATTGCATTCTCCTTTGGAGAGTGTCCGATTAATGTTTACATACAAATATTTTTATCCATGAAAAAAAACGAACGACTTGCAATATTGGCAAATTAAGCTCAAAAGGTTTTAATATCGTTGCTTTCTGCTTTTGAATGTTTTCAGGTCAGCAATGTACAAGCCTACACACATTTGTACTTTCCGTGAGAAGAAAAAAATCCCCAAGGTGTAAACTCGTTTTGATTCCTACTTAAATGCGCAAAGATTAATTGAAAAGGAATAACCTGCTGAGTATAAAAACATAAGCCGTTAGTCGCATTCGAGTACTTCCCGACAATTTATAAGTGCTGCACACTTCTGTTCACATTTAGATTAAATGCATCTCCATACTCCCTGGCAAGAAGCCAAATGGTTCTAAGAGATCCTATCCTATTCTGAATTTATATTTCTTTAATTGTAATAATTTATTACCTCGAAATATATTCGGACTACCGAGACTCAAATACATTGAAAAGGTTTACGCGGAAACTAATGCCTACATATCAGGGTGCGTTCCGGTTACTTAGACGCCACTGTCGTGGGGACGGTATTAAATGAACAAGATCAATATTTACCTAAAAAATCAAAATCTCCTATAAAAATGAGTTATCTTAGTGCGAATTCTAGAAATATCATGGTAATTCCCGTTCATACGTAAAATTTATATAAGAGTACAATCACTTTAGTGAGCATATTTCCACTTATAAAAAATCACAAAACAATTATAGCTTAAGCTATAACAACAAAACTCATTAAACACACATTTAAAGCTAATTAAGCAACAATAAGAACTATTAACTTTGCCGCACCATTTCTTGAAGGTTTGTACTTTAGAAAGTTCGTACGCTGTGATTTTTTTTCTTGTATAGTAATGCAAAAGTTGTGATGATTCAAAAAATTGTTGTGTATTGGGCCATATGAGCACCAAAGTCGATGAAATCAGCGGACAAAAAAGTCCAAAATGACACAAGCGAATATTCGCCTTAAAATTGTATGATTTTTCGCTTGCCCCCTGAACAAACTGTTCAATTAACCAAAATAAACTAATGAAAGATATAAAATACCATTTTTTTGGTTCTTTTATTTTAGCTTCTCAAATAGCATTTGTTTGTAAATAACCGTTAAACTATATAAAATAGCTTAAAATATAAATACATGCATTTATGCTTTCATATTGTTCTATTATAGCAAGATCACATACCAAATATTTTTTCACTTAAACAATATACGATTTTTGGTCATTATGAGCATATTTTCGGAAAATATGTTTGTGCGTATGCTTCGCATTCGTCTAAAATTCGTAGCTCTATTTAATTCCACAGGAAGTTCGTTTAAAAAAGTTCGATTTCTTTTAGGTTCATATATGTATTAACATAAGAGTTTGTCTTTAAATGAAATTTGTACTTTTAAAGTGAGTTAAAGAAATAGAACACAATATCGTCACTATCAAGATGAGCTAATGAGGTATATTTTAAGTAAATTAATCATAAATCCGTTTTACGTACAATTACAAGCAATACTTAAATTTAATTAAATAAATTCCATTAGAATAACAGAAATCGTTTTAGAAACAAACTATTATGTATGTATGTATGTGAGTTATCTAAAATTATCGTCTTTTTAAAAATGGACTTGTTTAAACGCGTTTGTCATTCTTCTTCGTGTTGCTACCATTTTGCTTTGGCTTCGATTTTGCGTTTGCCGATGATGTTCGCTGTTGTTGTTGTGGCGATTGGTTTTCATCCAATTCTTGTTGTGAGCGCTGCGATGTATTTCGCTGTTTACGCACGCCACTATTTTCACTCGTAGAGTTATTTGCACTACTAGTCGATTGTTGTTGTTTCTTCTTTGACAACTCTATACTGTTGATTTGCCGTTGCTTAGGATCCGGAGAGACGAAGAAGCCACAAACTTTATCATCCCAAATTACTAGCTTCACATCGATGGTAGAGAACAATTGCAACTTTACTGGTGGAGTCTTTGAATTGCGCTCGGCAATGAGCACATAAGCCGGGGCGTTTGAGGTGTCCACCAGCACTTTTTGCATTTTAAAATTAATGCTGATCGAGTGGCCAGTTTCAATAGTGACCACATTCAACAGATGTTGGAAAATTTCTGTTACAACAGCGCGCATGGTAATTGATTGTTTTTCCTTAATATAGCGTTTAAAGAAAAGATTTATGGATTCATCTCCGGCATTTTTAGCATTGTACTTTTGGTCATTACAAATTTTGGCAAGCATATGCAATTCGTCAGGGCTACGTTTGGGTGGTGGACAGTAGTCTAAGGCAGCAGCTAGGACCCTGAAATAAAATGTGAATCAAAGATAAATGATAAATGCATAAAAATAATTAGTAAGCGCATTTCAATACCATACCTGTGAACTAGAATATCCGGGTAGCGTCGTATAGGACTGGTGAAATGCGTATAAATAGGTATGGAAAGAGCGTAATGCCATAGGTCAGCCTCTTCTGATTTACCTTCACTGCAGAAGTACCTTATAAATGAATGAAAAAAAAAACAATATTTTGAAAAAATAAATTTAAAATAGATTTAAAAAAAAAATAAAAAAAAATTAATAAAAAAAAATAAAAAAAAAAAAAATAAAAAAAATAATAAAAAATTAAACAAAAATAAAAAAAAAATCAAATAAAATTAGGAAATAAATTAAAAAATTAAATCAATTTGAAAAAATAATCATAGGTAAAATGTACACTTACTTAGCGCGTGCCATTGGTTTCGTGAGCAATGCACTCAGACAAGCGTCCATTGCTTCGGGATCTTTCGCCTCGCGACACAGTTTCTGCATGCTGGCGTACACAGCCTTTGAGCTAGAGCAATCGAACTCCATACCTAAACTGAGTAATTTTTCGCGTAAATTCTTCATCGATTTCGAAAGTGGTGGACCGTGATTACGTAATATGGATATGTCAGGGAATCGATCATATATGAACCGCGCAACTGATTGATTCGCCAACAACATGAATTCTTCAATCAGAAAGTTTGCCTCTTGGCGACTATCCAACTCATAGCTTAAAGCTTCTCCGGTTATGGGATCTAAATTGAAGCGTATTTTCGGATTATTGATTGATAATGCACCACCATCGAAGCGCTTCTGGCGTAATATTTCAGCGATAGCATTTAAAATTTTTATACGTGGGCATATATCATTAACGGTGAAGCCGTTACAAATCGTGGGAAAATCGTCTATGCCAAAATCTTCATTCGGATTGTCGATCACTTTTTGTGCATGTTCATAGGCTAGCTGGACGCATGAATTGATAACTGTGCGCGTAAAACGCGGTTGACCAATGATTTCACCTTGTTTATTTATACGCCAAAAAACGGAAAACGCAAATTTATCTTCGCCTGGCAGTAGTGAGCACTTAAAGCACAATGTTTTAGGCAGCATGTGAATAACTTCGTTTACCAAATATATTGATGTAGCGCGTTCTTTGACAATATTATCCAACTCACTGTCTTCTTGTAGGTAATGAGCTACATCGGAGATATGAACACCGATTTCATATATGTCGTCCTCCAAAATCTCCACGGAGACAGCATCGTCCAGATCCCGGGCTGTAAGCGGATCAATTGTGAAAACACATTTTTCTCGCCAATCTTCACGAAAACGTAAGTCAGCTGCGCTTATAGGTGGGTCTGGCTGCGCATACAGGTCATTGAAATGCTGCTCAAATGGTTTTATATTCTTCAATCCATTATGTAATAGGATGGCTTTCAATTCAGCTTCAACATTACCAACTTTACCAACAGGTTGTAGCAATTCGCCAATGCAATGTCCATTAATGTCCGTTTCAATAACTCGCACCAAATAAAGCAAACCACAGATATCATCTTGATTTTCTGTTGTTATGTGCGAAGAGCATGTGCTTACTGGAATGTAAACCATTGGAACACGCATGTCGTGTGGCTTTAGTTTGTAATAACTTATCTCATCATTCAATTTCATGGAATTTTTGAAAGAAATAGTTCCAACAATTTCACGTAATGGCGTTTGTTTTACTATAGATATCACAAACGATTTCGGGCAATTATCTGGGACGGCAATGGCGGAAGCATCCATTTCTGCTTCGTTTTCTGAATCAGGTGATTCCGTATCATCGAACGGATCCTCGTCATCAGCTACAAAAGCAATCAGATAAACAAATTTACTATGGTAACTTACAAGATAACTATATTTAAAGAAAATAAATTAATTAAATTAAAAAAGATATATGTATATACCTAAAGAAATAGAAATTTCCTTGCCACCAGTTACTGACGCTCCTTCGACTTCTGTTTTTCTTCCTTCCTTAGCTACTGTGTCGGCTGGTGAAGAAGTTGGCGTAGCTCCTACGCCCATGTTCATCACGAAGGCGCGCACTATATCTCCTTCAAAGGCATAGCGTCTAGCTACTGGCAACAATATTATACCGTCACGTTCGGTACCTTCTCGGTCCGTGGACATTGTAATAAAAGATTGACGGTTATTCTTACGATTAATTCGTATTTCTTCCTCAACTATACGTCCTATTCCCGCTTGCACTAACGTTTGAGCATACGATTCTAAATCATCAAAAGTTCCTTTGAATTCTAACTCATCCGCCTTTTTCTTTTGTTCTGGACCGAAATATTCGGATACAATATTATTCAAATATTTGCTTAAAGATTCTGTCTCGCTTTTCTGATTTTTCGAATCTTTGGTTAGCTTATTTTTGCGTTTACGTTGACTACGTTTTCGGCTAGATTTTTGTACGCTAGCGTTGTCATTTACAGAAGTTGTATCCTTTTGTGATGTTGTTGTACTGGCATTAGAGACCTCTGATTCCTTTCTTTTTTTGGCAGTCAGCAATGGTTGTGCATTTCTACTAGTAGACGCAGATATTTCACTTGCTGTAAAAAGATTTATTTGCCGAAGCTTAGGATTACGATGCGCAAGTGTTAGAACACGTTCCTTAAGTTGTGGATTTTTAATAGTTAATTGATTTAGTAACTCATGCAGGCCTTCAACTTGCTCTTGTAGATCTCCAACTTTCTCTTGCAATTGTTTGCGTGACGAGTACTGAGCTTGTACTAGGGCAGTTTTTAAGTTTTCGATTATTTTCATTTACAGAAATAGTCGCTATACTGTTATTTAGTGAGTTAGTAATGTTGGCTTGTAATGATTTCATTGCTTGTTCTGCTAACGTGTCATTAATTTGAGAAACTTCCGAGATATTTGAAACAGCCATAGCATGCTGTTGCAATTTATTACGGTGGTTTCCCAATTTATCACGAAGGTTTTTTGTTTTTTCCTGAAGAGTGGCGATTTTTTTAGATAAACCTGGTTTTTTTACAGTTTTGTTGCTTGAACTGACTGTATTCGTTTTCTCAGAATCGCCAGATAGCGGTATATTATCGCATTTCACCTGTGGCATTATTGGCGCCTCTTCCTCCTTGCATTTATTTGAACATTCATCTTCTAACTTTTCCCGTGAGGTCGTGATAATTGCTGCATCTTTTTGCTCTTTGCCAACGCCATTATTTGCAATGATACCTTCAAAGTTATGGTCACACTTCTCATCCACTGTAATATTTTCGTCGTTTTCCTTCTTTGTTTCTACCTCTTCTGCACAATCCTTATCCATTTTTGTTTACTTAAACACACTTGCAATTTTTATATGAATTTTACAGATTATATATTACTGTTTTCAAATTATGAAAAGAAATTCGGAGACTCTAAGTAAATTTACACAATATGTATGTTTCTAATGTTTTCACCAAATGGACTTGTTTGCTTTTATTTTTTTCTTTTTAACTTTTTGACGTTTTACCGCAAATTGTGAAATGAAAGCTTCCAATAGCGGTTTAAATTAATGTAACGGCGTCAAAATAAAAAATCTTTCAGTCATCTATTTTCGGTGTGCAATACTAATATTTTTTATCACGTGATTTTAATAGAAATGTGTCTTAAGTAATTTGCAGACGTTTCATATGCAACATTAGCTATACCACATATGAAACGGCAATCAACTAAATTTAAAAGAAATAGTAACAAGTAAAAACTGATCTGAATACGAATCTGTGCAATATAAATAACAATATACATTTTTATACTATACCATTTCAAAGTTTTGCGTTTTATAGCAAATTTAAAAATTGCCACACACATTATTCATAGTGTAAATAGGGCAGCACCTTTCGGATAGGGTATGTTCAGCCTATGTTTATTATTTTGCGCGCCATTTCCATCATTTGTCATAAACTGCCAACAGATGCATAGAGTAATGTGATTTTCTAAATTATTTCGGATTTTTTAAGCTTGTGCTAAACATTAATAAAACAAAATTTGCAGATGTAATTCAATGAATAATTGTTAATCGAAAAGCTAGTGTAAAAGCTTTGATGAGGGCGTGTGGCTGACCTATTTCTGGTTAGTAGCATTTGTCAATGCGATAGCAAAGTTTTATAGATTATATTTTTATTTGCATAAACCCGCCTATTGATGTGTAATTAGATTCACACAATCTCGCTTGCTGCTTTATTAATTATTTCCTAAGTAAAAGGCTTCAAATTTATATGCTCTGCTTAGTTTTTGATAAAAAAAAGTGTAAAAAATGACTGCTTTAAATACAAATGTGGTAAATAATTTTATTAGTGCTACTGAAAGCGGTAATGAATCTATATTAGTTTCCGCTGATATCCAAAATGGTGAACGTTCTGTTGTTAGTGTAGGCACTTCTGAAAGCGTTTCTAAATTTATTTTAAAAGCCCCACGTCCGGACTCGAAACTCATTCTACAAAATATGGAAGAAGTGTTGAATTCCGTAAAAAAGAAACATCGGCAAAAACACAGAAGAAAAAGGGAACAGAAAAAACTTGTACAAATGGAAGCAGTAGCTGTAGCTGTGGCAACTGCAGAATTAGACAAAGTGGCTGAAGATGAACAAAAGGTTGTCAATAAATCAAGCGGTAAAAGTATATCTAAACCTGCCAAAGAACAGGGCAAGCGCTCAAAAGCAAAACCATTACAAGAGAAAACCGTTCAGGAAAACGGGCAGGGAGGGTCTCCCGATTGTGTTCAAAGGAAAAAATCTCTAGATAATAAAAGTCCATTAAAGAATTCTTCTATAAATGGAGATATACTGCGTCACTTTCAACGAACTCCAAAGAAAAATCAGCAGACAACTGATAATTTAGGAAACAAGTCGGATGGAAAAGTAGTTGCTAGTGAAGCATCAACTGGCCTAATTCAGCAAAAAGCAATGAATGCCTTTGAGGTTATGATGAATGCCAGAAATAAAGCAATCGGTTCAAACACACCTGGAAAAGAGACCTCACCAACGACAAGCCAAGAATCAGCTGTCAATACCAAACGTAAGTTGATTCTTCAGGAATGGGCCGACAAAAAGGGTGGCATAAAGCGTAAATTGGATGAAGAAGCACGAGCTGCATATGTTGATCAACAATTGGAGAACCGTGCAAAGCGGTGAGTTTGTAATAATAAATATAAATGTGCACATTGATATTTACTTTTTATTGTTTATGAAGGTTCAAACAGATGCTTGTAAATGGTGCTTCGCCCAGAAGGGATAATAGCTTCACAAGTCAAACAGCAAGTGATAAAATGAAAACAAAAAGAGGCGATTCGATGGGTGCTACCACAAAACAGGATAAAGATAAAGCTAAGCGCAGGAAGCGAACAATATTGCGACCTGATTCGACTGATTCAGTCGATGAGCGAATAGAAAATGTAAAGACGGACTCGGAAACTGAAGAGTTTTTATCTAAACTTAATTCCCCGACCAAAAAGCGAGACAGCCTTTTGGGATATTTTCCGAGAAAAGAGTCGCCGAAAGAGCTAGCTGCTAAAACTTCAAAAGGTTGTTTAGTAAAAGACAAAGGAAACTCTAAAACTGAAACGCCAAAGTCACGCAACCGGCGAGGTAGGAAAAATAGTGCCGAAACAATTGTTACATCTACTACACCTGTGATACAAAGCAGTGTCGAGGCAGTAAAACCTAATCAGGGAGAATTGATTATTGAGAACACACCTAGTAGTAGACCAAAACGTTCTTGTGCGGGAAAAGCTCGTTACGATTACGACCTAGAAAAGAGTCCGACTAAACTTTCTCCGGCTAAGAAATGTGTTTCGGCTTTGAGAAAGTGTGAAACAGCAATAGATGTAGAAATAATAAATTTAGACGATAGTAATATGTCAACGCC
Source organism: Bactrocera zonata (assembly GCA_037783105.1). Lineage (NCBI taxonomy): Eukaryota > Metazoa > Arthropoda > Insecta > Diptera > Tephritidae > Bactrocera > Bactrocera zonata. The sequence continues at coordinate 106,486 of JBAWJQ010000530.1, forward strand.
AGAAAAGTCGAAGAAATTGGCCCCACTTTTCGTACGTTCACTACCGAAACCTAGCCCAGATCCAGTTGCACTAAAGGCGAAGCACGATTTCCTTATGTCGGGTGTGCCTGAGAAAATGCGCATAGAAATGGAAAAGCAAAAGCAATACGAACAAAATTATGAAGAGGTGCTGGACTATTTTCCTCGAATTTGTCATGTTCAACAGTTAAATGCCGACGAAGCGTTATTTTTACAAAATAAAATACAATTTACTATAAAATTCAACTTGTATGAGAACGATTTGGAGCTGAGCACAATTGTCGAAACAGAAATTAAGAAAAAATCGAATACATACAAGCGTAGATCTCGGAACAATTCAGGTAGCACAAAACAATTTATAATTAACAAAACACGACCACCTCCATTTGAAGCAATATTGCCAACACTTGAAAATAAAAGGTCAATAATAAAATTGTGGAAGTCGCAGTTCGATCGGTTTCCCACATTTAAATGTTACAATCAAATGCGCGAAAAATATCGATATTTTAGTGCTTTGGACTCGGCACAGGATATGGAGCAAGTGAGCGAATCATTTGTGGTGACTCGTCGAACGCAACGGAAACGAAATTTAGAACCAACAGGTGCTACTTTTGATCAAGACGAAGTGAAACCGCCTCCATCTGCACCCAATGGTGAACTTTTATTCACTGAAAAGTATAAACCCATGCTCGTTGAACAGGTGCTCGTAAATCTCGTGCCCGTAACACAATTGCGTGACTTTCTTTCTACTTGGGCCAATGGTAGTGGCGGTAGTGCTCGTAATTCGCAATCAATTGACGATTCATTTGATGTGTCTAATGACTCAAACTCCAGTCTCAGCAATGTAAACGGCAATGCGGTGGTGCTTCTGGGTCCGGTATCAAGTGGTAAAACCAATGCAGTTTACGCACTTGCAAATGATATGAATTTCAATGTGCTTGAAATAAATGCTGGCATGAAGCGAACTGGAAAACGTTTGATACAAGAGCTGCAGGTTAGTAATATCTTCATAATATAAGTATGTATATAAATAATGTTGAAAGCAATGCCATTATTTTTAGGAAGCAACACAATCACACCAAATTCGTAAAGACTCGACGCCCACACAAAGTTCTAGTAAAGCTCAGAAAAACTTACTCCGCATGTCACTAAATGGAAAAAAGCTAATGAAACAAAATTCTCAGAGTCACATTGATTCTGATAGCAATGCTGGCTGCACTGGAGATATGAATCAAAATTCGCGAAAGTGTCTTATTCTTATCGAGGATGCGGACGTGGTATTTGATCAACTAGACAGTGGTTTCACTGATGCCATTTACACATTGGCAGCTTGCTCAAAGCGACCTGTCATTGTCATGGCCACGAATCCCAATTGCCAGCACCTCCAACGGCTAATGAATCAGAACACAATACATTTTACGCCGCCGAATGCTTTGAATATATCCCGCTTCATGGCTGTGCTCTCACTGATAGAAAATTGTCCTATCAATTTGGATGACTTAGTTTCCCTGTATTTGTACAATAGAAAAGATCTGAGAAGAACGCTGCTGGAATTGCAGTTTTTCATTCAAAGTGGTGGTGATCGAACGAACATGATTTTAGCACCTGCTGGTGATGTCAAAACTCCTACACATCAACATACACCACAAAAGGATGAGGCGGCCAAACGTGATTTGGGTTTTTTTGCATCGCCAACCAAACGAAGTCTATCAGTTGAAGAGAGCACGCAACAGCCACAGGAACCTGATGACCAACTTAGTAAAGACAGACTGAATAAGCAAGGGTGTAGTAAAGAGAGTGATGTGTACATACATCGTTCAATGTTTGAATTTTTCACTGTCAACCAAAATGAAAAATGGCGCATACCGTTCCCTGTCGATTTCAGTTTACTACGCGTAAACTTAACGGATGTATTTCAGTGTTCCCAGCGATTGCTATTACAAGAAGGCAATTCAATTGAGAAAGCCTCGAAACTCAGTGATAATGATGGAGACAAAAATAGCGTAATGAAACGCAGAACACGTACACCAAAGAAGACTGCGCTTAACAGTTCGCTAACCGATGCTGAAGTATGTCAACAGCATGAAACTAAGTCATCACTTGAAGTCATGTGTGATTTTTACGAAAGCATTTCCATAGGCGCATTATTAGGCACGCACAATGCTGACATGTCGGATGACAGTAGAGGAGTTGGCCGAGGTTCAATCGCCGGACGAAGTGCCGATTTAAGTGTCGACCGGTTACAGCCACATCTCTCCGAAGAGATTGCGCATGAGATTGTTGAACAGGCGATAAAAGTGAATTTGGCAGCTAAACCGTGCCCCTACAATCTCTTCGATACGCCGAGAGAACGGTGAGATAGACTCCTTTTGAAGCTTTTTTAATAATTTTAGTGAATTTGTTGGTAGTTTTGAGTAAATTTCTGCTTTCTTGTTTTGTGAATCTCGAAAGGTTTATAAAATATTACAATTATATCTATTTCACATTTAGGCTCTCCCTATGTGACTACATGAATAGCACTGCGATCAGTTCTCGTAGCCAGCGAACACGCGCCTTAGACGTGGAACCGGCATTGCGCGCCATTTGTCGCAGCGAGAAGCAACGCGCCACGCAAGAGCGGCGCTCAACTCGCTTCTATCATTACCTAAGGCACAGCGCAATCAATGTTTCCAATTTTTCAACAACTCCCTTTGACAATGCCTGTACAATCTTGCTAGATGCAGCGCCAGAGGACGAGGAAGCCCAGCTTTAATGCGTTGAAGACTGACGAGGAAGCTTAGTTTAAAAATTTCAATTGTCAATTGTCAATTGTAGGTATTGTATAGAATTTTACTAATCTCGGTATCCAGAAAAATGTTGCTTTTGCGCTTTGAACAAATTGCAGTGGCACTTTAGCAGAAATATCTTGAAATTGACAGCAGCAAAACTAGCATAAATATAATTATTAAGTGTATTATAATGTGCATTTATTGGCATTTTACACTTATTAACTAAATACAATAAATTAATTTTTAACTAGTAACGTAAACTATATTTAATTATATTATGTACATAAGTACGAGTTCAAACAACATTATATAATGTAAGTGAAGCTAATAAATAACAAATTTTTAAATTTACTCCTTTGCGTCTTCAATTCGCACATTTGCACCGCGCTCTGCACGAATTCGTGCGATCCAAACGACTTAAATGTTTCGCTATGAATATGACTTAGTATGAGTGAATTCAGTTTAATCACAGTCAGGCAGACTCTCCCAAATTGATCGCCTTTGTTTTTATTCAAAAACAAAAGAAAAATTTAATTCGTTTCTTTTCCGATGCGGAACAATTTTCTTGTGTTTGTTTCTGCTTCTCATTTAGACCAATATCTGCGGATGTCGGCTGGGTGCTGAGTATTTGCATACCCTGAAAATGGAAATAAAAGATGAAATTAGAAACAATTTTCAAATGTATTTTCGTTATCAGGCATTACTTATCGTTTTCTGTACATTTGCGTGCAAATATCTCAGACTTAACTATGCGAACTATGACTGTTTATTCTAATTAATTTCTAATCTGTAGCTGCACTCACACCAACACCACTAATAATTTCAGTTATAATAAGAAAAACAGTTAACTTCGTCTTCAAAGAAATTTTAATACCCTTTATAGCTGCTTTTATTATAACAAAAAAGGGTATAAAAAGATATTTAACTTGATTTCGAACGTTCAGCTTATATGACAGCTATGAGATACGGTGGTACGATCTGAACAATTTATTCAGAAGTTGTAGCGCTGCCTTGTACAACAATCAATGCTGAATTTCGTGAAGATATCTTTGGAAATAAAAAAGTTTTCCATACAAGTCCCGTTCAGTCTGTATGCCAGCTATATGCTATGGTGATTTTCGATAGCGAACATTCCGACAAATGAGCAGTTTCTTGTGGGGAAAAGAACGTGTGAAAATTTCCAAATCAATATTTCAAAAACTGAGCGACTAGCTCGTGTATACCTCACTTCTTCAATAGTATTTTCAGTCATTGCAGCAACAACGAAAAGTTAAGACTGTTTTATGTGTATTTAGCGCAACAGGTTACTTGTGCTCGGGTACATATTCAAATTAAAAACATTGTACTTTAACTCACGTAACTTGATATTCAACACAGTGCTGATAAATGATAGTATCTATGTAAATATGTATCTGCAGCCACCACAGACATTACAACTCTCAGTGTTAGATAATAACTTCAATACTGTCTGCTTACATACTTACAACCAAACAAAGATATTTACATATATGTATATATGTATGCATAATAATACAAGTCAACTGTCACTAGGCTACACTGTGCAAAGGTACGTTTAATTACCCCTATGTCCGTGTCTGAGTTGCGCAAACATTCCCCGCTCTGGGGGAATTTCCGGAAATCAGCGAGTGTGCATAAATTGTCTCTTGATAAGCAAATACATGAGTTCGATTTTAATTGTCTTACCTCTTTTCTAATCACGCCTATTTTGTACGACTTCATTTCCTTAATGGCATCGGAGGAATGACCCACTTGATTGAAGGCTTTTGTGGCGTCTTTACCCGCATATTCGAGTATGGACTCTGCACCACCCGGATGCTAGAAATAAATAAGATGCAATTGCAGATTAATCAAGTGTTTCAAACACATATAAATGTTTTTCAGATTTTCAAAAAAAAAAAGAAAAATGTTTCTAGTCACAACTGTGGATAAATTTTGAGTTACATTAAAAGTATTTATGGCACAGTTTGAATCAAAGAATCTGTGATATTTATTCTTGAAGTACGCAGAACCGCTACTTTGTTCTCTGGAAGCAGTAGAAATCTATATAACCTAACCTCAAAACCTTATATTATTGTAGCGTAGCGGCAGTCGGGTCTAGGTGACTGAAAGGGATCGAATTTTTATCCGGCCATACCTCGAAATTACTTCAGGAATGTTGTATGACGCTACAACAACAACAACAGCAACCACTTTCTCTATGCGAAGGCTTTTAAAATTATAATTTCGAATGAATTCTTAAATTACTTCGAAGTTGTGGAGAAAAAACTAACTGTAATTATTATATTTTGAATTTTGAAATCGAAAATTAAAAAAATCGAATTTCGGTTTTTAAATAATTTAGATTTTTCGCATCGAAAACAAAATTTTTTTTTTGATTTTAGATAATTTTCGAAAATAATTAATTAATTAATGAAGGTTACTTTTGAAGGTAATGTTGTCCAAGGCTGCCGAAGAAATATTGATATTACTTAATGTATCAAAATCTTTCATAAATCCTTAATATAATGTAAACCTTTCTTTGCCTTATATGCAACTTTTGTTTCATACTCAAACTGTATTTTTACAATTTCACTTTTATTAAATGTTTCCACTTGCTATATTTACATACTTCGTTTATGAACGTCTGTCACGTCGTAGACGCTCTCTTTGTAAATAATCCACACGGGCTTGCCATCGCGACCGTTGTTCTGTGCCACCTCACTAACACTGTACTCCTGTGACATGTTTACTAAGATTACACCAACAACAACAGTAAAAAATAATAACTGTATTTTTTGCGAAATCGAATGGCAATTCCTCGAGTGTTGCACGTCTTGACGCGATCGGGTGCCCACATCAACTGACATCGAAGCAATTTGATTGTAAAGTCTTTTATTTACATTCTTCAACAGGAGTTCCGCCAGCCCCATTCGATGCCAATAAAGACAGTTATTAATGTGTATATACATTCACCCAAACATATTTCTGCATTTCGAAGCGATAAGGAGTTGTGCACGGCTGTTCGCTGAACTTATCATCAAAGCCTTTTTGATTTCACATATCGATGGTTATAGACAAGCACTTCGGTGCGCTCATACATATGCCCACATGTCTGCATGTATGTATGGGTGTATATTTTGGTTATCTTCACTTTTTGCACATACAGACTTATTTAATCACACGTGAGTTCATAATAATTTACAGTTAGCTTGTAACATCGGCAGTTTCGTCCCAACATAGCCGCTGGTTGTATTTCCTTACTGTGAGATTCTCCTTTTTTATTGCTTGCTTCCTTATCATTTTCATGCTTACCACAAAATTATGGTATTTCGAGATGCTTTCGACAAAAGGGGGCGTTTCGGCGTTGACACTAATTTTTCTCCGAAAATATTTACTCATCATGATTCATAGTGATCATTTATATACATACCCAACACAATTACGTAAGTGTTTTTGTAATCTGCGAAGCTCTTCCGCTCTTCTTGCTAAATACTCGAGTTCTTTTTGCGATGCGATCTGACAAGTTTTTTACCTGTTATGTAGCCCAAAGTTAAACGCTCAAAGTGGTTTCGCGATTTCTACTGTATCCTTCCATTACGCAAGACTTATGTGGGTTGGATCGCAGCGACATGAAAGAAGTCGTTTCTTTTTATTGTTGACCCCGGCAAGAAATGCCAAAGACATATTTGTCAACATGGCAAAACCTCTCATAAAATCCATCAGACGTTCGGTAATATCACGGAGAGACGGTCACCCAAGCATCTGTGACAAGCTTAAACTAAGACGTACCGATCTGAACGGGGTTAGATCTCCGAAATAACAGCTCTTGGCCGAAAGAAGTCCTGATCAATTCCGGTGCGTAGAACCGGCTGGGTTGGGAATTTGCCAGCTTCGTTCTGGATAATGTAGCGGGTTAAACTCCGACATATCTAATATGTGTCCTGCGTGCAATGAGTCTACGCATAAGGCTGGACACCTCCTTGCATGCTTCACAAACCCTGCTCATCTGACACCTCTCTACCTTTGGTCCGACCCCGTCGAAACAGCATGTTTCTTGGGCGTACCGTTGAATGACGTCACCGACAACGTAGAGTTAATCGTTACCATCATAACGGAGATTAGGTACCCGTTACAACAACAACAACATTGTGGAGACCAGAGAACTTTAAACAAACTATGTGTGTGGTTTGCGATAGAAAAGTTGGGATTTATTTTCTCATATTTTGGTTACTTTGGTTTAACTTCTCCGGGTCCGTCACTTTTCTCCGGTTTTAAATTACTTATTTTAAAAGCTGAGGTTATTTAACCACGCACGTTCTGTTCCATCTGGAAGAACTACGGCTCGTCTATTTCATACTTCCACTTTCGGCCATAAATTACTACTGTTTTATATATGTACTTGGGCGCAGAACCTTTCTGCGATTCAGTGATGCAACTGCGCAATTTTCTAGGCAGGCCCCTCGACAATTAAATTCAATTCCCAATTATTAAGTTACAAGTTAGTGAGCCAGTCCGACGAGGGGCGGCTGGTATAAGCCTTAGCAGTCAGTGTTTGCTCGGGGTGTGTGTGAAAAGTGCATTTTTTCACTTAGATAACGGGATATTCTAAACATTGTTTATATTTATTTTCAGCACGATCGCCTAATTCAGATAGATTGCGATAGCCTGCGTTAATTATACAGTGTTATTTCGATAAGAATTACGTGACAGCGCGAGTGTAAATTATCGAGTGACAAATGCTAATACCGGCTCAAACTCGTAAGTACATGCTGTACTCGTATTTATTTTGGAATAATACGCCATATGGTGGACGTGTGACTTTGTGTGAAATGTTGACCAAAGGCAATCGACGTGACTATCGCTCATATGAAAAAGGCATTTTTAGAGAAATCCTATTGCTTAGTATTGTGCTTTCAAGTGTTTGTATTTCAAATTATTATACCCTGAACAGGCGGACGCTCGTCCGAGGTTGTTTTCTTCTTTTCATTGGGGACGTTTTTCACGTGACGAGCGCACCACCCTGGCGGGGATGGTTCGCCTTCTCACTTTAGCTCGCCTTCAAATGTATGTTCCTTGCCTACCCAGTGGATACTTGGTCTAAGACCGGAAATCGTGAGCTGCTTGAGCCATATGTAAAAGGTTGGTTTCTGGCCACTCCCAAGTGAATGGCGCTCAGAGAACTTTTCATCACTTGCTTGAACTTCTACACATGACTCCAGCCTTCAATTCGAGCTGCAGAACTAAATAGAGAAGGTACCATCTTCAAAATCCGCGCCGTTAGTTGTGTTTTCTTTCTATAGAATAGATAAGGAAGCGAAGCAGATGGGTCTGATAGTGAACGAGGACAAGACGAAATATCTCCTGTTATCAAACACAGTCGTCGCACTCGCGACTTGGATCCGACGACACAGTTGACAGTCATAACTTCGAAATCGTAGATAATTTCGTTTATCTTGGAACCAGTATTAACAGCAACAATAATGTCAGTTTCAACATCCAACGCAGAATAACTCTTGGCAACAGGTGCTACACCTTATACAATATTCGCTAGATGAGCTGAGACGTTTGAGCCATGTTCATCTGTCTGTCTGCATATAGAAGAGTAGAGTTTTTGAGTATCAATCTAAAATTTTACACATCTCCTTTTCACTCTAAGATCCTGATCATTTCTCGAAACCGCCGATATCGGACCATCATATAACTGTCATGCAAATTGGTCGATTCAAAATCAAGTCTTTACATGGAAAGCCATATTATTTGCAAATATCTTCACTAAATTTGGCATGGTTCATTGTCCAAGACAATGCTACAATCTCTGAATATATTTTTCAGATCGAAGTTTATAGCCCACATTTTAGGCGTCATGCAAACCGACCGATCAAAATTATGAAGAGATTTTTCTGTACTCCTTTATGCTACAAGAAACTCACCAGTGAAGGGTATTACAGCTTTGGAGCAGCTGAAGTTGACGTTTTTTCTCATTTTTTATTGATAACGCTATTTTTGATTTATAAACGTTTATTACAGTTGAATGTTTGTAGCCAAAGTTGTGATGGTCGCTCTATCGAGTCATTAACTTTCGCTTGATCTTTTGATGATTATCACTGTTAATAAGTATGTATAACCAATAAAAACGAATAAAAATGAAAATTATTCGTCAGCTAACCATCAGCTTATCGGATTCCTTGGATTGTGTGTTTTGGTTCTAAGCACTTCATCGGTTCTTCTTCCATTTCATGAGCTGGTCTTGATGATGGACTTTTAGCAGGGCTTTACCTTATCTTAGAAATGCACTCGAACCTCGTCCTCAATCTTCAGTTCACAACCCAAAAACTGTATCGAAAGTCGATGCGTAAACAAGTACACTTATTGCTAGCTTAAGTTCCAAGTGTCGGCTTAATGACTTACTTACATTTGTCAGTTGTTGAACAGAATGGACGAAAACACTCCAGCTCTGAAAGTATTCGACGCGGCACCCGCCGGGGGAAACAGAGGAAGAAGAAGACCTCCCCTACGTTGGAAGAACCAAGTGGAGAAGGACCTGGCTTCGCCTGGAATCTTCAACTGTCGCCAGGTAGCGAAAAGAAGAAACGACTTACGCTATATATATATAATCGCTATATATATGTAATACGCTATATATATATAATCGCGTAAGTGGTGTCTACGCCAGTAAAGAAGAAGAAGTTGTTGAACGGAAGTGTTCTGTTCTTTGTCTCTCAAGTACTTCATGCATAACTGCTTTAAATCGCTTAGGAATAAAACTCCAGCGGCATTAGTTGTACCATTAATATCATTTCGATTTATTTAATAATATTTATAATTTTTATATACTATATATGCATGTAATTATTTAATAATGAAATCTTATATTGCTATTACATATTTACAGATTACAGTTAAATTTGGAGCTTCACTCAACCACATTCAATTCACATGTACCACTTCCCTCGCCTTCAATTTCCGTCAATTATTTGATTTTTGTTTAAATTTGAAATTTTCTTTGTCATCCATGAGCCGCACAAGAGCCTTTTCATGCACATTAAGGTGTCTCTTCACGCAATTATTTGTTTATGTAAATTGAAGTAATATTTGTGCACCGAAACAACCAACCAAAGCGTGTTTGAGAAATGTAAAAATAAGAAGTTAAGACACATTTCAAATTAATCTAAAGTCAAAAATTTTCACAAAACTCCAACGCACCCAAATAGTTGTTCTTACTTCAATCCACTAAGTGCTTAGCCTTATTTTGTGAGACACTTACGAGCATATACATACGTACATATATGTATGTATGTATACTTGCGCACCGGCATGCTAACGGTCGCACAATAGTTGGCCATTTTGTTTGCTATTGCATAAAAACTAAAGCTCTTTGCCACAATGCATTTATGAGTATTGTTTTTGTTTTTGTTTCCTTTTTGTTTTAGTTTGTAAAATATTTGGTTCCTAACCTAAGAAAAAAATAATTTCCCATTTCTTAATACAATACATACTATAAATCGTATAAAATGTCAAAAATTTTTGCTTTTTACCAGATATTTTTTTTGTTCGGAATCCTTTACTTAGTTTGTGTTGTTGGTACGACATACATATATTTGATGATTTGATGATTAGATGAGTAGTAAATATGAGAATTGAGTACAGCATGAGTGCTTGTATGTTTGTATTGTATGGTGATTAGTAGTAGTTATGGACGAGTGATGATGGTTAGCGATAAGATGTGACAAGTACGATGGAGGCAAGCAAAGGTGATTAGATTTATAAAAGAGCGAAGACTTTGAAGGATTTACGAATGATTATGCATGTACATATGTATGTGGCGTATATGAATATTATTGATTGAATTAACTGGATTTACTATCGTTTAATGAATGTATTATGTAATTGGATGTATGTATGTATGTATATACTATATTATTGCTATTTGAATAAAGATCTTATATGTTTATAAGATATTTCCTTTGGTCACAAATATGAATGTTTGGCACTTGGAAGAGTGGTTCAGTTAATTAGTTTTCTGTGCAAAATATGGGTTTTTTAAAGTTAAATAAAATTGACTGAAATGTAACTTAAATGTGATTAAAATAGAAAAACAAAATAACAAAAACAAAAGAGTTCGGGGCTTCCTCATTATTATTACTTTTGTTTTTTTTTTTGATTTTCTTGTTTTCCCCTATATTTAAACTAAATACCTTTTTGTTGAATCTGGCCATGTGATACATTTTATTGAGTAAAGAAATTTAAAACTTTTTGATATAAAGTAAAAAACAAAAAAAAAAAAAAAAAAATAATAACTAAAAAAAAATTCTGCATGTTCTGTAAAAAGTTTTTCTTGCAATGACCTACAAGTCTTTGTTCTGCTCAAAAATCGAATTTTGACAGGTCTCACATTATCAAAGTTTTGATTTTTATTTAAACGCCGTCATTTTTATTAATTTTTGATGTTTATTTTCGACCGGCGATCATTGTACGGACAATATCTTCTCGTGGATAATTGTTATTTTATGTTTTAGTCACGGAAAAGGATAAAAAAGTCAGAAATTTTTTAGCGCTCTTGTAGATCGCCTGTAACTCGAAAAATATTTAACTTTTTCCTTCTAAAAATGTAATGCGTATTTTTAAAAAATATATGAATGTACTTTCTAAAATAATACAGCATTTAATACGGTGTTTTTTCTTGATTCTCAAAAATCGGTTTTTTCAAGTCGTGACACTAGGTGTGCCACTTAAAACGTCTCCTTCCTACAAATTTAATTTTCTAAAGCACTATTTAAAAGAAAAAATGTAATTTTCTCACTAGCTAAAAGAGTTTTGAGACCGAACGGTACTTTTCTTGCTGTAAAATCAAGTACAAATATTTTTCAGTAAAACTTTACCTTAATTTTCTGTTGCTATTTTCAAATGGGTTAGAATACATAAATTTTTGAAAAAAAAAAATTATCCAGCTCTTCTAGCTCTAAATTACTTTTCAATTCTTTTAAATTAAAATATTGTCCACAACTGCACTCAAATGCATTATTTTCCGCAAAAAAAAGGATTGCTGAGGAAAAGTAAATAAATCAAAACAAAGGGTGTTCTGTAAGGTTTATATTGAAAATCAAAGTTGAATTACTTTAAATCGCCATACTATTGCTGTCTGATGTATTTGTATTTATTTTTATTATTATTACTTGTATGAAGGTACTTAAGCTTATAGCGTACTAACACACTTAGATAATCGCTTGCTCATTTATGCATATATGTAGTTTATTTAACTTCAATTGCGGCATTAATTTATTTATTTTTGTTTATTTTTTAATTGCTTATCTACTTTTATCTGCTTTTCAACGACAATACTCAAACACATTTTTCATTTCCCCATATATCTACCCGAGTTAACAATTAATTTTCATACATACACGCGCGCTTTATAGCTGTCAACACACTCTCAAACATATGTATGTACAAGCATCCATATCCATTTATACATATGCATATATACTAATATTTTATATTGTGTATAACTCGCTGCCAAGCAACAATAAGCGCCAACAACACTTTGTATTTACACAACCAAGAACTTTTCGATTTAGTATTTTTACTAATATTTTTAATAAATAAAACAAAAGCAATAAACTTTATTTAATTTATATGCGCCTAAAAGTAGGCTATACATAATGTGGTGCGACGAAGGTTCGTCGTTAATTATCAAGAGCAAAGAATTGTGCAATTATTGCAGATAATGTTGCTGGCAACATGTTGCCATTACAAATGTTGCGGAAGGCAAAAACCAATTGGCAAAACTGGAGTTAGAGCAGAGCCGATATTAATAAATCTACTTTTTGGTAACAAAAATATGATATAAATCTTGAAATAAAAAACAATAGCCGAAATAACAATAAATAATAGTAAATTCCCGTCAAACGTTTGGTATTCTAATTAAAACGTCTCAATTTTATTTTAAAGTTTTCCAACATAATGTATGAAGACTATTTTCTAGAAGTTGAAGCAATCAAATTGAAATGACAATTTAAATAAAATTCAATACCCTTGAGAACTAAGAAATTTTTCATCAGTGTCCTTAACAGTTGATGTGCAGCTCCATTCCTTAAAATGAAATATTTATACAAAACATAAAAATAAAATAAAAACAACAACAAACGAAGAGAACAAACTCAAATACATGTGTGTGTGTTTATAAAAAATTTCAATTTATTTTATTTCGCTTTTTTTGTTGAATGAATTGCAAAGTTACGATGCGTTTTACTTTATAGGCGCTTTTCTTTTATGCTCAAAAATTCAATTCGTACAATCGTAAGTAAATATTTATGTTATAACTATGCATGTGTATGTATGTATTATTGGCGTTTCATTCATATTTTATAATATTAGGCAAATTGTATACATTTATTATATAATATTATACTGGTGTACATAGGTACATATGTATGTATATTGAAGGCTTAGCAAATTAAAATATTATTATATACATTCATATGGTTACGTCTTACAAGTATATTTAAATATAAAATATTCACATCTCCTTTAATTAATAACGGTATTGTTAAACGTTGAAGGAAGTTAAAAGAAGAATCGTAGGAGAAATTAGTGCACTTTTTACAGTTGCAAGAGTTGCTTTCTATTTACTTATGAACGTATGCAAGTGTATATATGTATGTGTGTGTTTATGTATATGTTAAATGTGACGTTGGGCGTACGCGTATATCCTTAACGTTTTTATTTTGATTGTTTTCAATGTCGAAGAAGTATGATTTTCAATGGAAATTTTTACAAAGATACTCACTTATTCCTAAATATATTACTTTTTGCTTTTAAATATAGTTCGAATTTTTAAGACTGCTTAATATACTAATTCGTGGCAAACGATTTTATAATTATTAATATTTTTCATGTTTTTTATGATGTAGGAAAAAGTTGTTATCTCCAGTAATAATTACAAACATTTAGTACTTGGTTTTCAATGTATTAAATAGTCTAAGATTTCACCGTTAAACGTTACACACAAACGGTTTTTCCGTTTTACGTTACTGCTATTTCTTTTAGTTCGTTTTAATTCCATTTAGAGTTTTTTTTTGTTATTTTTGCTTTGTTGTCTACCAGCTGGCACTTTAAGCGCGCTCCTTGCTCCGGCTCCTGCTTACAAGCTTCGAGTAATTGAATACTATAAGTCTAAAAGTGTGCATACAGTTTGGAAACTGTTTCAAACGTTCTTTGAATATATTATATTGAATATTTTAGCTATTTATTACTAAATTCTCTTAGTTTAGTTACTTTAATTATTATTCATTAAACGCATATTTCTAAGCTATAATGTGTATATGTACAGAAAGTTTGCTTTATCTCATAAAAAAAGTAGACATTAGAGCAGTAAAAACGAGCGGCACATACGTTGGAATATTTATTCGTAAATATGTACAGTTATATGTATGTTTTTTTCACATATTTTCTTATGTAAAATTATAACGATACATAAGGCGGTAATAAACGCATTTATTTTTGTATTTCTTAAGACATTTTCGATCTTTTTGAAACAAATATTTTCCCATTTTGGTATTCATACTATATATGTATATATGTATATGTATATTAAAGGATATACTTTTTTGATATAAGATACAGAAATACATACGTACGTGTGGCGTTGTGAAACGTGAATGCTGGCAGATATCAATTTTGAATAATAAAAAAAACAAAAATAAATACTATTCATACACAAATACAAAAGCAAATAATTATCCGACCCGCGATTTTAAACCATTAAACTTCGTTAAAAATATAATTAATAATATGCAATTTCTTGCTACATTCATCGCCTATAACGAACATAAAATGTATACCATTCGATTTTTTAATTTTTGTTAATTTTTCACGCATATTCAGGAAATTCATAATCGTGCCCTGGCTTAGAGTTTACCTTGACTTGTAGTTGCGCTAATAAAACACAAAAAATTGCTGAAAGCTAGCTATATCGTGAACTTTTATACCAGCAACCGCTTTGCTAATAAATAAGTGTTTATTTTTTAAGTAAAGGATATGTTTCAAAAATAATTTTTTTTAAGGTTAAAATAAAAAAAAAAATAAATAAAATAAAAATTGCGATCTTTCAAACTGTTCCTTCGCGAAAACGAAACTTTTTAATACTCCTTTTGAAACCACGAAAAATAAATGTCCAATTTTATGCTCTAATTATGGTCTGCACTATTCCGAAAAAGCAAATCTAGCTAAAGTAAAAGTACAAATTCATATATTTTACATGGAAATGTATTCAAATGTATTGATGATTTCTTTAACATTTTATCGCCAGCCAACTCAGCCGCATTGAATGTGGTTAACACATGTTTTTCTTTTGTTTTCGTTCAAAATATGCCATTGTGCGCGCTGTTCAACGCTTTAAAATATTTATTCAAGTGTATTTACACATATTACTCGCACTATTATTGTTTTAAGCAACACACAACAATATCCATATAAACATAGTACACTAAAAACTAATTACTATATTATTTTAATGTATGTAGATTTTAGAAATATTTACTATATTTGCATATAAATATATACAAAAAAGGAAGGTATACAGTATACAGTAGTGAAGACGATACTTTCGGTGCTGAAAATTCGCAAAGCATTGCTTTATCTCACGGCGTGACGCATGTAATAGCACTAGTATTCTTCTTGTTTGCATTCACATTATCTAACAAAACTACAGTCAGTCAATCAGTCAGTTAATTTGTCAGTCGCAACGACACATTCTTGTTTTGATTTCTTTTTTCTCTTTATAAAAACTATAAACACAAAATACACATAAGTAATACATACAAAACAATGGTGTAAGGTGGCCACTGCTGCCCAACACAACTGCGACGGCTTGGCCGCCGTTCTCAACGCTGCACAGCGCCATGTACTATTCGATTCGCTCACTTGACATTTATGTATTTGTTTGTATGTAAATATGCTTCAACTGCAACTTGGCTTACGCTGCAGCAAGCGTGTGGTGTTTCATGTTAGTCTCGCTTTAAATTTTCATGAAAAACCTTTCTCACAATATGCCATTCGTATAGTATTGATAGCCATCGTATAACTTTGTGGAGAGGCTCTTGAGTGAGTCCTGTACGAGTTGCTCTACTTTGCGCTCCATTTCCTGTTCGGTCAAATTCATGTGGAAACGTTTTCGGAGATTCTGTACGGTGCCGGAGCAACCGTTTTTGAAGCACGGCAATTGTGCATCTGGAATAAAGTAGAACATATACAATTACTGATGTCCTTTTTTAATGGGTACGCTCGAACTTACTGCTACGCATTATTTCCACAAAATTTATGATTCGATCCATGTGCTTGCGCGCAGTCATCATGCCAACAAGCAATAAGTGATTGAACTCCTTCCACAGGTCTGAATTCGTGCCGCCCATGACGTCAACGAATTCGGGTGTCAGTTTAAATGGTGATTGCTCAAAACCTGAAAGTGGTAAAAGCGATACAAATTAAAAAAAAAAAATAAAAATAAAACGAGAAGCTTAATAATTGGGGGTTTCGAATGCTTTACTTGGGAAATAAATATCGAAAAGGGTCTTAATGAGTCGGTGTGGATGAACACTGGTGTGCATTACAACTAACTGCCACAACTATTTTTCTATTTATTTATATTTTTCTTACCCAAATTTTTCGGCGATATGCTCAGTATGAATCCAAAGTCTATATGTATGATGTGACCGTCTGAATGTAGTAAAATGTTACCATTGTGCCTAATTTGTAAAAAAAAAATCATTAATTTATGTCTGTAAAAGTTCCATTAACTAATCACATACCGATCCTTCACTTGCAGCAAATAAGATATCAAACAGTAGGCGGCACAACTTTGCACGAAATTCTTTTGGGCCGCACGGAACAGTTCGCCATCTGCTGAGCCATACTCGTCGATGAAATAATCGCGTAACGATTTATTAGAATTCTTTTTGATTTGATGCAGTGACACCGTGTTCAGGATTGGCTCAATCAGACCGCTATCGCTGGATAAGCAAACAATTTTGTACGGTCGCACCCAGAGATCGACGTTTTCCTCTTGCCAAATGATTTTGAACATCTAAAACGAAGAGAAAATCAGCATTACAAATGGAAGTGTTGGGTATGTTTACGCTGAAGTGATTTACAAACCTGTAAGAGTTGCGTGGCCATGAGCTCCTGCCGCAAATCGTCGCCACATTTCACAATTACTGAGAGCAGGCGCCAATTGGACAAATGGCCGTAAGGCGATGATTCGCGTATCTGTTGCTCCTTTTCATGCCAGGGCTCCTGCGATTTAATTAAAATTATCTATTTGCACTTTCAGTAACTTTTTTTTTAAGAAAATACCTTCAAAGCTGCCGCTGAAGGATCTTCCGGATCATTGTTGAATGATTTTGTGTTTTCGCAGGTTAAGTTGTTGCAGTGGCGGGTGCGCACATCGCCGATATTGAAAAGAACGGGAATGCCTGAAAATTGTGTGCAATTTGTGTAAGATATATCTATGCCCAGAGACATTTTATAAACCAATATTATCGCAAACATACCTTGATCCCTTGAGTCACAGGAGTCTAGTGACATTTGAGAGACCGCATCTCGTTCGCTTAATTTTCGCATATGCATATATTGTGCCGTTATCTCGTCGTCCTCCTGCGACCACACATCGTCTTCGGTTAAATGCAGGCCACCGAGAGAGAGACCTATTGCCTGGGCATTGCATACGTGTGCACCATCGCCGTTAGCAGCTGTTGAAGCTTGGGCATCTGAAGCCACGGACGATGACTCGGAGAGCAGTTTCTCCTTTTTACGACGACAACTGGAGCCGGAGTTTGAACCGCTAATGGCAGCGCCACCATGTGAGCTACAACTCGATGTGCGACTACAGCTCACATGGTTGTGGCCGTGATTGTGCTGATGCATTTGATGGTGATGGCTGCAGGCGCCTTCCAAGTGCTCCTCGCTTTTCGTATGTCGCAGTGATGGCATCATTTTCGGTATGAGAGGGGATGAGTAAATATCGGGCACCTCGACCACCTCGACGTAAATTATGTACGGCGTCTTATCTTTGGAGTTGAGCACCGCAGTCTTTTCCTCTGTTATGCGCACCACATGATGTGGAATGTCGGAAAATACCGGAAGCCAAACGCGAGCCGGCAGATTCTTATTGATCAGGTTCAAAAACATGCGTAGCGCTGAGGTTTTCTCCGCCTTGGACGGCAGCGATGTGATATTTTTCCCAACATTTATCAGAGCTTTCATGAACTCTTTCTCCGGGGCAGTTTTAGGCGCGTTGCATGAGCACACGGTTTTCTGGCCAAGCAGGCCATTAACCTGAAAAGCGAAAAATTATTTTTATTAAATAATATCCACAAGATGGAACATGGAAAATGTGATAGCACTCACCTGGCCGCGTACGCTGTCGAAGCAGGTGCAACCATTGTCGAAGGCTCGCCCAGAGGTCAAGTCACCTAAACACAACTTGGGTGATATCAGCGGCAGAGTTTGCGTTGTGTAAGGCGGCTGTTGGTAGTGGCGATTTGATATGCTTAGTGCGATGGATGAGGGGTGGCGTCGTGAATCACTTAACAGTAGTGTGGCGTCAGATTGTGAACGATGATGTGTCTTTTTTGTCAACGGTGAAACGGCTGCGGCAGCCACAGCACCACCTGCTGCTGGCGGCAGCTCCTTACCGTCCGATTTACTCAATACTTTACGTTCTTTCTTCGAATATATTTCCTTCATGAGAGCTAGTTGCGATTTTCGTGATCCATTGCCTAGTGAGTCGAATTGATAATTGTAGGATTCAAGTAGCCAGAGGCATTTCAATGAGAAGTCCACCGACTTGCGACAACGTATTGTCAAATAAGGATCGAGCACTTCGGCCAATTCATCCATTTGTATGTACATGACAATTAACTGTGGCATATAGAGGTCTACCTCTTGGTCCGGAAAACTGAATATCTTATTACCAATAAAGCTGAGCACACCGGGTTCTTTCGAATAGAATAGATAGTGTATAGCAAAGTGTATGTTAAAGACGGGAGATTCGAAGAATCTTAGCAGTCCACTGGGGCCTTTTTCAGTCTTTTGCAATTGCTCGTTGTTGGTCGGACGCTCCTTGATAAAGCATTTTACCACACCTGGAACTTTTAATCTGTTTAACGAAGAGATGGAAGCCGATTTGGCAATAGAGGTTGACAAAGAGGAAGCGCCGAGACCCGGCAGGGGGAGATTAAGTGTTCTCTCCGTACCTTCTGTAGCAGCACAAGCTTTCTTCTCTACACTTTCTATCGCGGAAGACACTAAAGATGGAAACTTTGGATATTTCGGCTCAACTGGCGTTGAATCGGCTGATGGAGTGGCAGCTGGCGTATTGGAAGCAGATGGTTGCGCAGAAGTAGCAGCAGCCGCAGCTGCAGCTGCAGCGGCGGCAGCTTTCTTAATCGAATTCGATGTTATCAAGCTAAAGAACTCTTTCTTCTTCGATATATCCGTTGGCGATTTCACTTGGTCCGGAGCTGTGTTGGCAGCCGTGTTGCCAGTGTTGTCATCGCTCTTATTCTTTGCTGCATTCTTTTTGTCGTGATTATCTCTGATGCTTTGTGCGGTACGGAAGAAAGCATTCTTAGTTGCACCAAAGAAGCTCTTTTTCTGCGGTTCAGCAGCAGCGCCAGCTCCTGCCACATCTGCGATTTTCTGTGTCTTCGCTGACTGTGTGGGCTGTGTTGTTAAAGCGCCACTCGTAGAGCTCGTCGAAGTTAGCAGTGGGTTCGGCTGTATCGTTACTGGTGTGGCCGCATCCACTGTATCAGCCGTGGGTGTGTCCACATCGACATTAAGCGTGGTAGGTGTATCATTGTTCGCACGTTCCAAATTCAATGCTGCCTGTGACATGTTCAGTTCGCGATAGCGCATACGTTCTGACAGTTGTGCTGCTGCTTTGACGTCAATGTCTGCGTCACTGTCATCTTCAGCGGCGCCCATCACATCCGCATCGGTAGTGTCGCTGCGCAGGTGTTTGCCATGATTTTGTTGTTGTTGAAGTTGTTTCTGCTTGCGTGATGGACGTAGCGTTCGGCAGTCTGTTTCACCGGATGGGTAAAATATCAAGTCCGACTGTAGCATACCATATTCCTCATCCATAGAAGTTGTTTCGAGCATGTCAATGCATTCCTCCTCGGCGTCCATTTCACCCGAGTCCAGCGATTCGTGTGAGTGACGTATGCGATTGAGAGAAATTTGATCCGAATCGGAACCACAAATTATGCCTGTTTTTTTTGTGCGAGAAAATGAAAAATAAGCTTGTACACTTTCGTTTGACAGAAATTTGTAGAATTGTGAGTATTTGGTACAAGTGTGTGCAACGAATTTCAAAACAAATGTAAAATTATTTGTTTCGGAAGAGGAATTTGAATGAATGTTACTAGATTCTATTACCAATCTGGCAACATAGGGGACATTCTAGTGAAGTGACATCCTGAATGATACATTTATAAAGATCACCACTAAATGAATTAGAAATTTGATTATCCTTTGAACTCTTGAGGAAATTTCATTAATGATTTTGCTAATGACAAAATATTGACTTTAATGAAGGAAGACTTGGAGGCAACAAGATCGTCATTTTATAAAAGCAGATTGCCATTTTCTTGTAACTATATACGAACACGCTTCATCCATAGTTGCTGCTCACCTGAATCATCGGATCCGAGACTGGTGAGGTCCTCACGCTTTTTACTGCTACTACTGCTGCCGTTACTATTGTTGCTGCTGGTGTTGTTGCTGTGATTACTGCACGATGCCGCACCTGCAAGCGGCACCACTCCACAACGTGTCGTGGCCTCACTCGATTTAGGACGAATGCGTAACGTTGGACAGGACTCGACTGCAGGAAAAATAAATAAATAACATCAAAATAATTGCAAAATAAACACGCTAATGAGACTTGAACAAAGTATAAAAGTTAACTGGACGTACCAATCGCAATGGCCCCACCCCCACCAATACCAATACCACTGTTGCACACGCCGCTGCCGATGTTGTTAATGCTTATGCTGTTGCTGTTGTTGGCTGTGGGCTCTGTGGTCATAGCTGCAATTGGGGCAGCAGACACTGGGTCCATTAAACCACCTGTTATGGTCGACACTCTAGCTGGCGTAGCCGATAACGAGGATGGCGGCGAAGGTGTTAATGATGACGTCAGCGCTGGTGTTGTGGTGGTTGTGAGGGCGGCTGTTACATTGGCTGCAGTCGTGACGATTTTCGAGCACATAGTAGTGCCCAGAATGGATGGTGTACAGAATGTATTCTCGCTCTCCGAATTGGGCGATGACACTTCAACCTGCCGATAGATAGAAAAGGGAATTTCGTAATTAGTGCGGTTGTGCGATAAAATTAATGGCTCACAATTTTTGTGACACATTAAATGACTAAGAATAAACTAGAATAGAATGCTATAAATATGTGCATAAATGAATATGGAGTTTTATTTGGTTGGAGATTCCGATAAGGCGCTACAAGACTCTAGAGTATATATTTCTAAGTACCGTTAATGATAATATTAATATGTCACTTTTACGTAAAGTTTTCAGGGAAAATACAATTTTTGTATATCAATAAGTGGGTGCATGATTACTAATCACTTTCGTAATTTCTATTCACCGATTTCGTTAGATAAACAAAAGAAATGTTTGCCATAGATAACTCTGTATATATGTAGATTTTTTGCAGTGTAAAATAATCCAACTTGTAGCTTGTGCGAATTTGTATAATATAACAATACTTTTACTAATCCTAAACTGTCAATTGATAACAGCGTACAAGGAAGAAGAAACTGTCAACTCTTGTTTTGTTTTTTTTAAGGTTGTCAACACTTGACTAGATAATTGGCGGCAAAATTAAATCTTGCGTTAATTTTGGCACACCCTTTATGAACCGAAAGCGAGAAGAATAAGCACAACACGAAACCATACAAGTTTATTGTAGCAAACAAAATGCAAAATATAACAAAAACATTATTCAAAAAGTGACTCTGCTACATATGTATGCTCATATGTATGTGTGCATGTATACACAACTGTCAACTCGAACATACCAAATATTGCATTGCGAAAATTTCCATTCTGCAACTATTAACCAGTTTTTCTAAATTTTGCTTAGAACTTCGTTTTTGTAGAAACTTTAATATATTTCGTGATTTTGGCAAATGACGCTAAAGCATTCACATTTCTTGACAAGGCTAAAGTAAAGGCAAAAATTTATTCTTTTTATAGATTCAACTTCTTTTCAGCTTTTTTTAAGTTTTTGTAATTTTTTTTCGTCATTAAGCGCGCTCATTTCGTCTTTGCAATTTGAGATAGCCCTAGAAGTATAATGTACTGGCATAAACTGCTTGCGTGTCAATAGCGCCTACGCAAGGTTTCGAATGTTTCCTGTGTGGCAGGTTCATGTTCATTCAACCGTCGATGTAATCATTTTTGGCATTTTTATGTTTTTTTTATTATTGTTTTTAATGCTATTTGCTTTGTTTGTTATGTACTCACCTCCGGTATGCGCTGCAAGGCGCTGTCCAGGCTGCGATTGCGATGATGTTGAGTTAAATTGATGCGTGTGTTGGTCACTTGTGAGACGGGTGGCAGCAAAATGCCCATAGACCTGGAAGTGGAAAAACGGATTTGAAGTTTTAAGAAGTGTTATATACATTTCTTATAATATATATATGCGATATATATATAAATATATATACATATGTGTATGTTTGTATATAATACATTTAAAAAAAAAGTTTCAGAAGAGAGGATTATTAGCACATCTGACTCATTGGCGGTTGCGAGAACCGAGTCAACATTTCTAAGGTACCTAGACGAGGGACAAAATACTGTCAATTTTAATTATAACAGAGAAGGTTTCTTAACGACGCGTCGAGTATATGTTGAGGCAAAATTTCGAGATTTAAGATATGACATTAAGTTTGCAAGTTTGTCACTGGATTTCCAAAAGTAAAACAAATACAGTTTTAATTTTGTTCAATGGCAAGAAACCATTTTCAGTTAAAATTTGTAGGTTATGCTATTCAATTTAGTTTACATATTACAAAAAACCCGATTTCATAGTTTAGCAGAACTTCTAATTTCTAATGAAAATGAAACTGGAAATCAGCTAAAATTTCACAGAAATTCAACTTATCGTTACTAAACACTTTTTGTTTTGTTTTTCTATAACATGTATGTATGTTTGTATGCACATTTATAACTTTTTTTCAAAGCAACTGGCTTGTGTGGCGTTTCAGTCTTATAAATATGTATTTGTTGAAAACTACTCAATGCCTCTAATCACAATTAATATTTATGGTTGTGTACATATGCACTTATCATATTCTGAATAATAATCGCACTTGACACAAATGTACATATGTATGCATGCGCGTAAAGCGTTTGCAAAAATCACAGTCAAAAACTTCTGTTTAAAGTCACTGCGGCAGAATGAGAGTAAGAAAAATTGAAAAATTACAATTATAATACACGACGATTGCATAGAAAACATATGGATATATGACACACACAAATGTTCATATTTATAAGTAAGTATATACATATGTATAAAAGTATTTCAGTCCAGCAGGCAGCCAAAAACGTTTTGTACATTTAAAAATCAATAACACAGTAGACTAAAGTGTTAGCATATTTACTGCCCTAATTGCATTACGTCCATATGTACGCTTGTATGTATGAACGTATTTCCACGAAGTATATATTTTATAACATATTTCAAACTGGTTGAACGGCTTTTAAGCCCACCACACCACACAGCAAAAATGTAATATTCAATTGCTTCTTGCATATACATACAAACATATACCCAAATATATATGGGATTGTATAGAAACACTTGCTCTTTGTTTTATTGTTGGCATTAATCAGCGGAACATATTGATAATTCCACATATTTTTACTTATTTGAATCGGCACGTTTGTTTCTCCTTTTTTGTTGGTGTTTTTCTAATAATTCCACACAATTTAGCTTTATTATTTTGCACTCGAACAAGTATTTTGTGTATTGTCTGAGCAATATGGCTGACGGCAGACGGAGGATATGGCGAAAAAGTTGGCATCCTCACGTACTACACGCACTATTTACTCTTTGATGAAGTATTTTCACGCAAATTGCCAGCCGTAAGCTAGTAAATTTTTTTAAATATAACGCACAATCAATTTTTAAAGACGACTGAAGCTGGCTTTGGCTCAAAATTAAAAAAAAAAAAAACTGAAAATTGTGTTTGCCAGCTTCTTTTGTAGAGTTTTTTCTACTAACCAATGCGCCAGCAGCGAAAAATCAGCTGATTAACTAACACGTACACACACGCACTTCTCACCTCTTCACTGTCTCATATGCATATTTATTAACCTCTAACTAACTTTTATTGTTGTTTTTCTTATTTAATTACAAAGACTTTTTATTTTAAATGTCTCACTTCAAAAGTACTTTCGCTCGATTTGTTCGATGTGATTTTTTTTATATACTTTTTTCTCGTTTCTATTGACCGTTTGCCCCAAAACACAAACTTGGAGGTTTCACGCTTGCCGACTAACTAAATACGGCGCCAGAGTAATTGGCGGCGGCAAAAAGCATATGATTGAGTAAGCAGGGACACACTGCGAGCCAGTAACGAGTACACAGCAGTGCATGTGGCGAGCGCAGCAGCGGGTGCGCGAGAGCATGCCGATGAGAGACAAATGTGTTTTGGGGAGCTCGAGAGCGAGCGAGTGTACTAAAAAGGTAAATGATGGTGGTTAAGTGCATGAGGGGTGGCGTTGGGAGTGATACGAGTATGAAGGTGCAAATAATTGGAGAAATTGAAACGAAAAAACACAGCAGCTATTATAATAATAATGGAAGCAATATTAATAAGTGCAAATAATATTAATAGTGAAAAACAGTGTGTAAGTGCAAAATACTGCAAAGAGCACGATAATATAGCAGACACTTGTATGCATATACAATATGTACTCGTACATACATATGTGTGTGGCTGTGAATTTGGTGTGGTAAATCAACAATCGGCACAAATTCTGCATGTTTATACGTCAGATGCTCAGAAAGTCAACAACAAAGTGGAAAATGAAGAAACAAATAATAAATATATTCGCACATTTATACGTTTTTGAACACTGCTCTCGAGAAGTAAATAAATGTTAATGTGTTTTAAATACTTTTGTATAAATTTAATTTCATTTTTTTTTTAATTTTTTTATATATTTTTTTTAATTTACATTTTCAAATTTTTTTTTAAATTTAAATTTTGAATAAATAAATAAATGTATACATTTCACAACTCATTAACGGTGTTTCACGAACTAAATTTTTTTTTATTGCTAAATAAACTATGCAAACTTTATATAAGAAGGTTGCCAATTATTTCGAAGTGTGCACCGATGAACGGCGAATAAAATACACCGTTTTATGCAATTCAAAGTGAATTAATGAATAATAATTGAACAATTATATTCAATTTATACAAAATAATGTATATTAATATTCAAATACATTCACTTGCAAAAATAATAACAAACGAAAATGCATATCATTTACAATAATTTAATTTGATTCTATATTTTGAATCTCCTTGAACCGATAATACTAATATGTATGAACAAAGACCTGTGTATGCAAATATACAACTTAAATTTCTTGATTTTCGTTTTATAGATTTTGTTATCATAAAATATTCTTGCTTTCTCAAAAAAAAAAAATCTGCCAAGCGTCACAAAATTGATGCACACATGCACATGCACAAATGTACCTTTTAGAACACGAACCTCACAAGAGGCTCTCCTACCAACAGATGTGTACTAAATTGAGCGCCTACAAGTTCTCCCTTCGTTTGCGACGAAGTTCTCCTCTTACATACTGAGTTTGTACATGGCCTTTGCTACTTTTACGCCAATAGATATGTATGTAAGTATGTGGATACTCACTCACCAACACTCGGGTGCAAGAAAATAAAACAAAACAAAACTTTGGCGCTCGTGGCAATTGAATGAAAGAAATAGATAAAAACATCAGTAGTAACGCGTACATGAGCAATTGTATGCAAAAACAAAACAAAACTCTATACATAAGTGGCAACCTCATAATCGTAAAAAAATACTTGTATCATAGAAGTTCGTTAAGTTTCGAAAAGGGGAAAATTACTTGAAAACGAATGTAAATATCGGCTATCAGTAAATTAGTTCTAGCACAACAACAAAATAGTTCTTCAAACGTAAACAGCTTGCACGGTTACTAAAGTTTTGGTGGCATTTCCGTTTTACCTACATTCGTACCGCCAAAAGTAATTAAATACCGCAAGTCGAAGACCGAGAAGTTGCAGAGAAGGCATAGAGAAAAATAGCATGGCATTGCCTGTACATTATTTCCTACCTGGTGGTGCTTTGCACTCAATTTGCAACAAATTTTCCACACCTTGCCAGCAGATTGCAGGATATATATGCGCTTGTAGTGATAGGAAGCCAGACAACTCGGCGTATACGCAACTTTTAATTAAAAACTTTCTACACACACATATTGTACATATGTACATATGTATGTGCACAAACGTGGTAAATCTGCATGTTAAAAGCTGTACTAGTCTGTAAACTCACCGCACTGTGTTTGGAGACTTGTATCTATATATAGAGGACAACATTTATTAAGACTGAGAAAATCATTTGCAAAGGTGGATAAGTCAAAGTCCAACTACAAATATTCACGGTGATAATAATGGTAATAAAACTATTTTATTTCATGCTTCAGGTGTCACCAGATCAGATTTTGTTGGATATATAATATTATGCTTAGCTATTCTTTTAGATATAGTACAAATATGTGAAACTTATTGACAAACAATAGAATATAGAACAGCAGAAGTAACACTCACAATTGGCAACAAATTCCAGCAGCTGCATGTTGCACAAAAGAGTTCAGCATTAGCACAAAAACAAGCGCAGAAGAACGAAGTTGGCTTTGCAAGGTAAACCGGTTTGATAACACGCAAACAAGAACTTCCAATAAAAAAATCACACAAGATAAAATGTTGCTGATGGCTACAAGTCAGAGCGGCGAGAATAAAACCTGAAACAACAGTGCTGCATCAGAGCAAAAAAAATAACAAAATAAAAGAAAAACGAAGCGAGCGAAGCGACGATACGAAGCAATGAGAAAAAGAAGATAAATTGCGAAAGTTAAGAAATTATGAAAACCACTTAGCGTGGAAACGTTGAGATCTGCATAAATTAGAACGAAGCGAGAAATAACGTGAAAAAATGAAAGTAAATAAAATATAAATTACAATTGATGGGAATCAAATAAATTAATATTGAAAAATATATATTTAGTATAGAATAGCCATTAAAAGATTTCACAATTTCAGCCACACTTGTATTACCCTATAGAGCCATATGCTATAACTTTCCGATATTGGTAGTTTTTCACACAAGAACTTGATTTTGACTATTGTCGATTCAGTTCATCAAGCTGATCGCTGCGTTGAAGACATGTCTCGTTCTGGACGACCTTTGACCTTTTCAACTAATGAGAATATTAAAAAGTGAAGATATGGTGTCAGGCAAGTGTTAGAGAGATGACAAGAGACCCCGAAACCTTCGCAAGTCCGTTCGAATGATTTGAGTGGATATTTTGTTAATAAAACGCATTCTTGCTCGACTCGTCCCGATAAGACTAGATTTTTTTCTTTCAAAAAGAGTACAATTATGACTGAATTTAAAGTCAAAAACACAATGAATACCATCAATCAACTACCGTATTCATCAAATTTGGCTTCGTGCGACTTTTTCTTGTTATCCAAACTGAAATTGTCGCTAAAGGATCAGCTCCCGTCCCAAAAAGTGCTTATGAAAAGTGTTTCGCGGACTGGAAAACTCGTTGGCATAAGAGTATTACACCTGGTGGCGATTACATTGACAATAATATTGCTGAATAATTCAATATTTTGCGTTTTATTTACAATATTCGGGTCCTTTTTTGTCATAATGTATATGTAAATATCTGTATAGGGTCTGCCAGGTTCCTTCCTAGGTTCCTTCCAGACTCGAGTATTATAAACTTCGTGGAAAAATTATTATTTATATTTACTATACCCTTTTCAGCTTATAAAAACAACAAATAGCCTGTTTTTTTATATGCGTTAGAGAATCAACAAACGATTTAAAATTGAATTAATCAATTGAGAGCATGAATTGGGACCTTTCAGCAAACATTTATTGCATCTGAAAAACCAGCTAAATAATCGAGAAATTTATAAAAAGATTGAGATTGTAAACAGGTTGAAAATTGGCGTACGTGAAGTAATAAAATGTGATATTTGCAAAAACACAAAAAAAAAAAACAAAAACAAATAATAATGAATACTACAAAATGCTAACAACAATAAAAAGAATGATAAGCATGCAAGGAATATATTGAGCACGTTGGCTATAGGTTTAAGGTAATTGCGCTAAATTAATTTATAGCACTATCATAAGAACGCTATTATCAGACTATTAAACGTTATTGTTACAAATAAGCATATGGGGAATGCACAATTTGGTGCTAGTCTACAACAAAACTGGTGAAACAAAGAGGAAATAATAAACAAAATTTATTTATACATATAAATGTTTAACTAACAAGCCTTTAAAAGAATTCTGAATATTCTTTCTGTATGTATTTCCCTAAACAAGTTTCGAACTCCGCTATTGCCAAACAGTGGCTCTCTTAGTTTCGGAGAGTAGCAACTAAAAAGTTAATCAAATCAAACTCACACATAAACAATCGGTTGCACATCAATGCACAGCGTGTGATCCACACCTGGGTCGTGGCCAAATGGTGCTTAAATAATACTAACTAAATTCCAGCGGTTATACATACATATACTACAATACAAACGAACTTAATTGACGAGTGTGCTTACAATTATTATATTTATGGCAAAAGCTTTTATGAAATAGAAAAAAAAAACAAAATAGATGCACAAAAATAGATAGTGACTGTTATTTACCGGCGCTATTTATAGACGCGAAAATAACTGTTTAACGCAGTCAACACAAAGCAAAAACGGACATGCAAAAGTACTGACATACAGACGATTCGTGTGTGGAGACGCGCTTTGCAATTAAGCCCATTGGCAGATTGGCAGGCCAACGCTAATGGCCGGCCGCAGTATTTCAGTTATTGATTATGCTGAAATACAAAGTATACATATGTATATATGTATGTACAGAGATAGGAGGAGCAGGTGCACTAATAAATTGTGTACACATACATACATATACATACATATGTACATATAAGAGTGTGCAAGGTGAGAATTGGTACTGACGAAAAATTAAGTTGGCTATTTTGCTATATAAAATAACTGTAAAAAACAAGAAAATATTAAATTTAAATAACAAATTAATTCGTTGAGCGAATAGATGATTAAAAGAAAATTGCAGTTATTTTATTTACCATTTTAAAAAATTTAAATTGTTTCATAAAAGTATTAAAAATTTACTTGTATACAAAGATGAATATGTAAGTCAGTTTCTTTTCACACTCAAAGCGGTTTTTTGTGGGTAAGCAATTTTCATTAAAATAGCCGCTCAAATTAATTCAACACAATTTGCATGGTTTTGCAACGTAATTGCAAAAATAAATAAATATTAATTTTTGTACATATATGTCCATACATACTGTATATATAAGTGTTTTATAGAAACATATTTTTGTTATTAATTGAAAAAAAAGATATTCGCACAAAGCATTCCAAGCCATAGTCGGCAACGGAAAATCACAGTTCGATAAGTGTGGAGAGCGGCTCAGGTGGGATATTCATAACAGTGCGTTCACACGTCACACTAAAACACTTCAATTTGCTCAACAAAGCACATCA
>JBAWJQ010000531.1:0-10494 GCA_037783105.1 Bactrocera zonata
GGCTTTTGAGTCCTCAGCAATAGCCGCAATCTTGCTAAATGGTGGTTGTACCGCACATTCAGTATTTAAGTTACCGCTGAACCATTCAAGTGAAGAAACGCCCACATTCAAATGATTTTCGGGCCAATCGAATTTAGATGGGTAGAGTGGCAGCGGATTTCCGGCCTAACTCTTGCTATTTAGCAATGTTCTTAGCTCGGAAGATAACCTTATGAATGAGGTATTTTCGAGCTTACAAGAAAAGCTGGCTATTGAGGAGTGGTTGTGCGAAAGAGCTATCATGGCGCCCAAAAACGAATTGGTCGAAAAATTTAAATAAAAGAACATCAGTGCAAATTCTATTGGAGTAAAGGTAAGTTTGCCCTTCTAAAGCTTCTTTAATTGTACTAATTGTACCATTCAAAATTTATCCACGTACCGAAGAAAAAACTTGTACTTCGTAAAAAACTGTAGAGTTCTCTTGACCTGCTCTTAAATAATGACATAATGAATTGCGGGCACACTGAAATGAAACAGGACTCGCGTTTGAAACCAAATGGAATGGAATAAATATTTTCAGCCGACTATCCAAGCATGCCAATATGGATATTATGCATATATGGTCTAATATCCCCAAATGATGGAAGGCCTAACAGCTGCAAAGTGAAGAAAAGTTAAATAAGCCCTTTTGTGGGAAATAGCCCTTTCAAGCGAAAGCAAAGCGAAGGGTTGAAAGTTCAAACGGATGAAAGGAGCCACGTGAAAGGTTTCAGTGTCAGTGGAAGCATGCTAAATGAGGCGAGAGACCTCAAACATACATGTGTATATACAAACATATGCATATATGAATAGTGGCGCAAAATATGCGCATAACCA
The DNA here is from genome assembly GCA_037783105.1 of Bactrocera zonata. Taxonomy (NCBI): domain Eukaryota; kingdom Metazoa; phylum Arthropoda; class Insecta; order Diptera; family Tephritidae; genus Bactrocera; species Bactrocera zonata. Next base: position 856 of record JBAWJQ010000531.1, read on the forward strand.
AACGACATGAAGGTCCTGCAACAAAACTGCCCACTTTCATACAGCCATTCACGGCGGCACTTAAACCCCAACAAAGCATACGTTTACAACTTACACCGCAAGGTGCAACGCCGTAGTTGTTGTTGTTGTTTAACCAATGAAGCCCACACTAGTCGCTGACTCGTCATTGTCAACGTCGCGACGCCAGTTAGTGTTATTGAGGCATTTGCTTTTGAAATTTTTGCAGCTGCTGCACGCTTTGTCGCATTGACGTTGTCAATAAAATATTTGTCGTCGCACAGTACATTGTTGCGTGCGTTCCTCTGACACCGCCTTTGTTTTATTTTTTGCAGCTTTTACTGCTATGCTCCACCAGCACTGGCTGATACAACAACGGCTAACTGCCGCAAAAGTGATAACTGACCATGCCACCGTGCCGCACCTGCAGCACGCCGCCGCCACCCACTGCCGCTAAGTGGACATCAAAGCACAGCTGGCCGCTGAAAATGAAAATTTCAATTGCACAACACATGCACCGGACAGACGCGTTGTCAACGTGGCCAGATTGGGACCAACAACTTGTTTTGAATCGATTTCCTTCGGGCGCGTGTGAGCAGCAGTGTTGGCAGCTCGCGACATTTAATACATTATTTTGAATTTTCAAAGAAAATAGCTGTGTGAATTGGAAGGAAATCTTAAAATTTTGTGATATTTTTCATTTGTTAATCCAAAACTTACCTCCAATGATTTTAATTTCACTTAAATGTACTTTTTCGTACTCTAATGATCTTCCTATAGTGCCTTGCTTCATCAGAAAAAGAGGTCATAAAATGCATTCAGGGAGTAGACAATAACATATTCCATACTCCGGACTCTTCTCATGGGTAATCAGGCTACTTAAAGAGCATAAAATTCCTCATGAAAACACCTGTATAATAGTGAAAAACATCATCTAGGTTCGACCATCGTTTTCTAAACATCACAATATTTTATACAGGTAACTGTCCTAATATGTCAGTGGGATCTAAGTTACTTGAGAATAAGATTACACAAATACTCTTATGACTGACTTCAAATCATGTGAATCGCAGTGAAAGGTTAAAATGTTCTAAATACCTCTCTGAAATTTTAATGAATGTATACCTAGGTATAGTACACCCTTAGCTTATTTCTAACACCAAGGACTCTATTTTACTAATTAATGTACTCGTACTTACTGAGGTATACACATATAAATCGTCGATGACAATATGCCATTCCAGCTGATTCTTATCAGAAGATTTTTTCATATCAGAGGGGGTTAAAGTAAACCGTTAGGGACAGCAAAGGACGACATACTTTTCCTGCTCTTTTGACATTTCTATTCAGTAAGGTTTGCTATTTCATCATTCATAGATATAGGATCCAACAACGAGTCTAAGTTATTAAAATTTACTACCGAAATTCGGAGTTAGTGGCCTCAACTTTAAGGGCGGGTTTTTCAATAAGAGCGCTACAAAAGTTTTTTTAAATAAAGCATAAACGTTTTGGTAAATCAGTGAAATTCTCTATTTCTGGGAAAGAACATTCGTATGTACTTCATGAATGCCGAAAAAATTACGGTTTGATGCGGTTTATGGACCGGCGGAGTCTTTGGGCCATATTTCTTCAATAATGATCAAGACCGGAACGTTACTGTGAATGGGAATCGCTACCGCTCAATGGTAATCGAATATTTTTGGCCCGCATTGGATGATATGGATATGGACAATATGTGGTTCCAACAGGACGGCGCCGCAAGTCACGCAGCGAATTTCACAATGGACTTATTGACCAAGTTTTTTCCAATTTTCTATGGGGCTACGGCAAGTCTATGGTCTATGCCAACAAGCTAGCGACGATTGATGAACTTCGTACAAATATCGAACGTGAATTTTGGATGCCAACTGATCACATCTTATATCCCCTACAAGGTATATTAAGCTTGCACGGAAAACAAAACATCGGAGACCCTTTGAAATACTTATTTATCTCAGCATGATGAGCTGAGTCTAACTATTTAGCCATGTCCGTCTATCCTATGTAATTATTATATATTAAACGGAGGTAGCCTTTAACTTCATACGCACCGTCAAAATTCACCGTTTACAGATATTTGGATAGATTAAGGCAAACGGTTGGAAATGTGTGTTTGGACAGCACCTACCAGAGCTCGGTTGTATGTCTGCGGCTGCACGCGTTTACGTGTTATCGCGCTGAAATCCACCGACGACAGCAATGATGACAGCACCAACACCAATAAAATCTACAACAAACACACCGACCATGTCGGTAAGTTGATGTGGCGAAATGCGGCAAACTGTTGCACGGTAATGCGAAAAAAGCCACTGATTGTGCGGCTGTTACCTTTATGCCCACAAGCCAAATAGTGGCACATGGTTCATGGTTGGACTGCGCAAATGCTTGTATTGTGTGTGGCTGCGGCGTGGCAATGGTGTTTAGGTGGTAGCCGGTTTGGTATCCGCCAAAAGCAGTTTTGATTGCAGGAGTTCGTTTCGGTAGGAAAGTTAGCGCCGGCTTGCGCTTGCCTCACATGAAACCAACCCAAGGAAATGTTAGCACTTTATCGATAATGCGGCTTTGGCTTATCTAAAGCTTATGCAATTTTCGTAAGCAGCCGCAGCTTGCGTGTGGCCAAACATTTAAAGAGACTTATACTTACTTTACAGACTATAGTAAGCATACATACTACTAGAAGATCCGGCCTCGCGTTGCCGCAATGCATTGCAAATATTATTTAACAGGTATGGAAGGGCTAAGTTCGGGTACAAACGAACATTCTATTCTCTCGCAACTTGCAAGAATCAAAACCAGGGAAATACCTTAAGGTGTAAAACGTTGAACAGAGGATCGGAATAAGCAATTTTATATATACATGTACTCTATATAATTCATACACTGAACGGCAAATTCGGCATAGGTTTGTAAGAATCACGAAAATTATTATCATAAAATTATTATACGTGGCACGTATATGGAGTTTGGAGTAGTATCGACCAGATTTTACTTATTAACTACTATCATGCCACATTCTAAAAAATATTCCCTGGTTTTCATTAAGGTACCTCACATACATTCAGTCGTATGGAGCAAAGTCAGCCGAATGTTCGAAAATCGTGATGTTAGTTATATGGGGGTTAGATCAAGTTTTCGCCCAGTTTTAACTATTTTAGACACAAACATAACATGTACTCTAATTTTCATTGAGATTACTCGAATATTGACCGATATATGCAGTATAAAGTCACCCGGAAATTCGAAAATCTTTGTATTAGGTCCATAGGGGCTCAGAGAAGTATTGATCCGATTCAACCCATTTTTGATACATAGAGAGCGTGGCAGTGGTCCGAATACGCCCTTCTACGAACTCGTAATTTTTTTTTTTTTTTGTACTAAGGAACCCGCATATCAAGTTTCATCAAATTATCTCGATTTTTACTCAAGTTTCAGCTTCCAGCGACGGACGGACAGACGGTATAGATTTCAGCTCGTGTGACATATACATCACCCTATATCTATCTCGCTTGGTTTTAGATGATACATACAACCGTAAGGTGAACAAAACTATTATATTCTGTAGCAACAGGATGCAAGAGTTCAAAAACAAAAGCAAAAATGTTATTGCCAGCAAAAGAATTCAAGGTGAGATTTGAAAATTATTGATATTTTTTCCATGAGAAAACAGAATAAACTTTAAAAACGAAATATAGTAGATGTTTTTGGGTTTTGACGTTTATTTATTGCCAACTTTCGTAGAACATGGCGAAAATTAAACGAGAGTACTACATAGGTTGCTATATATATTTCTGAACTAGGCAACACTAAGTGTTGCCAGGTGCAATCTGACATTTCCATTGGAAAGTTTGACATTTTTTAGCATAAAATCACTCACGTTTTGTCATTTAATCGTGAATTGTTTTATTTACAGAGAATTAAAAAATTCATCTCGGCCAAAAAATGGAATTAACTCGTGAACATTTTCGTGCGATCATTTTTCACAACCTTCGACGTGGAGTATCACGACAAGAGTGCATCGATGAACTAAAATCTTTGTATGGCTATGAAGCACCATCCTATAGCACTGTGAAAAACTGGTACAACGAATTCAATCGTGGCCGATGCTCGCTCATAGACGAATTCCGTGAAGGTCGTCCAAAAACAGCCGTTGTGCCAGAAAATATCGATGCCGTACGTGAACTGATAATGCAAGACCGTCATGTAACATACCTTCAGATAGAGGCATGCCTATGCATTTCTCCCACCAGCATACATTCGATATTGCATGAACACCTGGCCGTAAAAAAGGTTTGTTCTCGTTGGATCCCGCACAATTTGACAATCGCTCAAAAAAAGGCTCGTGTGGATTGGTGTAAAGAAATGCTGAAAAAATACGATCACGGTGCTTCAAAAGACGTTTATAAGGTCGTCACAGGTGACGAATCATGGATCTATGCGTATGAGCCCGAAACAAAACAGCAATCGACCGTGTGGATCTTCCAAGACGAGCCAAACCCAACGAAAAAAAAACCATTTTCGTTGATAAATATGCCTGTTTTCATTATTAGGTCAGAAATATATATAGCAGCCCTCGTAGTAGTATAGTATCTAGATTTTTTGCAATATGTCAAAAAATAAATTATGAGAATTTTATGGAATGAAATATATGTACACATAAGTATGTATATATTAAAATATTAGTTTGAATATATTGAGCCAACATTAAAGTTTACACTTTCCTAGAACTATGGTCAATAACGTTATATACTTAAATACATATGAACTCTTATATTATATAACAAAAGTGCTTAAATATGTACTTTGGCGCATCTGCATTAAAATTATAAAGTTTATTAAATAATTCCTCACATACTATATTTATATCCATATACATATACATATGTACATACTTATATTTAGGTAAACATAATCTTTGTAAAACTGAATGTTGGAGTATAATGTAACTGTATTTAGTTTGACGCAGATTTCTAATTTTTGTTGTAATTAAACAAACATATAAACATCAAAGGACATGCGTGTATATACATAATTAGTCATTTGCAATAAATAAGGTTTGACATAAAATTGCATTGAATATGTACTTCCGCATACATATACATACATTTATAGTATATAAATATATATTTACCTATATGTTCGCATTCTTATCTATATTAACTCTTCCTTACGTGGTAACTACCAAATGTACATGTACTTATGTAGATAACATTATGCTCTTATTATGTAAAATTACCGCTTGCATATTTACATTTGACATAGCGAAACCATAAAATACCTCCTAAGTAAATAAAGCACACATATATAAGTACTTATTTATGCATGTGTAAGTGCATATTTGCACAAACCCCACTGAGAAATTGAGCAAAGTTTGCAAATTCCGAGTCGACAGCATCGGAGTTAGCATAATGTACTAAACACAGAGAGAGCGACAGACTTCCGGCGACATCTGTCATTAAAACGTGAAACTACCTGCCCGCCTAAGTGTTCTATCAATAAATCCATTCATTGTTGAGATGTGTGGGAATTGGCGCCGTCTTGTGAAACTAAATGTTGCCGAGATCCTAAGCTCCAATGTTAGGCATCAAATAGACGGTTATCATGGCGCGATAACGGTCGCCATTGACGGTTGCGTTATCACCGGCATCATTTTTGAAGAAATATGAACCAGTGATTCCACCGGATTACAAACCAATCAAATCTTTGTTTTTCTGGATGAAAAGGGAGCTTTTGAGTCTCTTCTGATTACTCTTCGTCCCAAATGCGGCAATTTGGCTTGTTTACATACCCGTTAAACCAGAAATGGGTCTCGCCGCTGAACAAAATTAGGCTCGAAAACGTCGGATCTTCTCGGCGATTGAAGAAAGTGCCTCAACTTGGATGACCCGTTATATATGGAATATAATTATTTTGGCTAACATTTTTGCAAAATTGTATATAAAATGTCAAAAATAATTATAGCAAGATATAAACTTAAGCTTCTCTTAACGGATACTTAACATATTACTCATTTTTACATATTGGTCTTATAACTATGTTCGTGAGATTCACCAATATTTCTATATTCCGAACATGCGTTGTAGACCTACCGTCGACCGTCGCTTTCAAATGTGTCATTGTTTTGTGTCTGAAAATTGTTTTTGCGAGGAATTCTTCTTCATTACTTTAATGAGAAGAATCCTCAATACTTCTCCTTACTGCTAGAAGTGAGTACGAGTAATCAAATGAGTTGGATTGAAAAATAAAATTATGACATATCCAACAATAAAGTACTTTATTAAGGTTTGGAAGAATGTTATTTAAGTGAGGTGAGTATAGGGACAAATAAGCTAGGTCTATAATAAAATTAGTGTGTTTTATTCTTCTTCTCCAAATTTTTTATATGATTAATTAATATTATCTAAGAAAAACATATACAATAGTAATAACTATTCAAGGTATTGCCTATCTGAAGCTTTAACATTTTTCCATCTTTCTTGCAATTTGTGGACTCCATCCAAATAAAACTACGCCGGCTTGGAATGAATCATGTCGATTTTTGGTAGTGAAGGCGTTCTGCATCGACCATAAATAATTATAACCAGAGCGGCAAGATCTGGGCTGCAAGGGTGCCTGCCGAGCGTAAATGGTAAAAAGCGCTGCGCTCGGCTTTAAGCGTATCCACTCTGCGTTATAATAAGGCGGATGAAGAACAACTTCGCAGTCGCTGTCAAATCGTTTTAAACCGGTATTGCAACATGAAGCCGAGCATTGTTATGACGAAAGATAGTTTCTTCCTCTTATCAAATGTTTTAATTTTCTATATTTTGAATATGTTGTCAACTCAAAAATTGCGTGGTATTTATCCCATCTAGAAGCAATTGAGCCTATAAGATTTAATTCCAGCTGGGTGCAAATAAGTATTTGACAATCAAATATGTATGTATGTATGGAACTTTGCGATATATAATACGCACATACATATATGTATAGTAGTACAGTGCAGTCATATGTATTGTATACTTATGTGTATACATATTATTATTTCCGATTTTGACCTATCGATATGTTTTCATGATATTTTACATTGCGTAAATTCTCTTTGCACTTCCATGCTTCCATATAAGTTTTATAATAATTATGTGCTGAGTCGTTCGTATATATGTACATACATATGTATATGGTAGCAAGCTTGAAACATGTTTACCTAAACCACATATCTGCTGAGAATAAATGCATCGATTATGTCATATGTGTATGTATGTATATATGTATATGTATGTCCATATCATCTACACCTATAGAAAGTAATTCCGAGGGTTGTATGTCTATATATCAGCCCAAAGCACGCCACAAAATTTCTATTGAAGCAAGGAGACAGTTAACGGGAATCTCTTGTTCTATACATAGGCGTTATTGGTATCAGAAAGATATGGCGTTAGAACTATCCAAGTGGCATCGCTTTGGTAGATCAGCTTCGAACCGTACTTAACCTTATATGAAAGTCAAAAATGCGTAAGTAATTAAATTAAATTTTAAGGAGCATAGGCTATACTAGAAACAAATAAACAGTCGTGCACAGAGAAATCATATTTTTTTGTAGACTATATTTTGTGGAAGGATTCATGTGTAGAAGTTCACGCAATTGAGGAAAGTTTTCCGATTGTCATTCAATTGGGAGTGGCCAGAAACGATTCTCACGACTTCCGATCCTAAACCAAGTGTCTTCTGGATAGACATAGAACATCCGTTTGAAGGCTAGTTAAAGTGAGAACATCCCCTCCACAAGGTTGTGCGCAAGGTTTGGAACCCGTCACGTAAAAAACGCCCCCTTTTTAATGACGACCAAGGCAAACAAATTTAGGATAACGATTTAAGGGCACGCACTTGGAATGCCCCGTCCCTTAATTGGGAAGGTGTCGCTGCAATCTGGTGGATGTGCTCATTACAGTGAAGGCTGACATCACCGCCGGCGTAGAAATGCGATGGACGGGACAAGGACTGAGGCGTGTAAGTCCTTGTGGCATGTAATACAGTGGTCTTGTAAATGAGCCCAAATTCGGTGTGGGACTCGTGGTGGGAGAGAGACTCCGTCGCCGAGTACTGTCAATAAATGTCCAGTCACAATCCTCATCAAAGCGAGGTTCTTCAACATATCGCTTACTTGCGCCTATGAACCGAATTCTATGAGCGCATGGAGCGCACCTATGAGAGCTGCTCCCGCCATGATGATAAAATCGTGATTGGCGACTTTAACGCCAGGGTGGGAAAGGGAGGTATCTTTGGCACAATAGTCGGTAAATTCAGCCTCCTCGAGGAAACTTCACTAAATGGGTTGAGGTTGATCGACTTCGCTGGGGCTCGAATTATGGATATCTCTAGTACTAGATTCCAGCATAGAAGAATTCACCAAGGTACCTGGTTGTCACCGGTTCGAAAAGCCACCAACCAGATGGCTTTTGTGTTGTGATATACGGAAGACACGTCTCCAGTGTTTTAGACGTACGTACGCTCCGAGATCCTAACATCGACTTGGACCACTATCTTGTAGCAGCCAAGATACGCACCCTCCTCTGTGCAGCAAAAAACGCACTCCAACAAACATAAGCAAGGCTCAACGTCGAGAAGCTGTAATCACAACAGATAGCTGAACGATTTTCGATTTGCAAACCTGCTTTCCGCCGGGAGCTGAAGACGGAAGTGAAACGCATTTGCAGACAGAAAAAGAGAGAGGCTGAAACGCGTGAGTATGAAGAACTTGACAAGCTAGCCGACAGAGCTAATGCTCGAAAATTCTATGAAAAAATGCGGGGACCAACAGAAGAATTCAAGACCGAAGGAAACTCTTGTAGAAGACCAGAGGTGATTCAGTAACCGATGCTCAGAGTAAATTATTGAGGGGCAGTGAAAACATAACGCCAGGAGAAGGCGAACCTGATTCCCCAATCAATAACGATGGAGCAGACGTTCTATTGCCCGACCATGAAAAAGTTCGAATAGCAATTACCTGTCTGAACAACAAAAAAGCGAAGGGGCCGATGGACTGCCGGCCGAGTTATTCAAACACAGTGGCGAAGAACTGATAAAGACGTTACGCGTTTTCGTGAGAAAGGTTCTGCGAAAGATGCATGGTCCTTTGCGCATTGGCCACGGCGAATATCGCATTCGACGGAACGATGAGCTGTATGAGATATATGTCGACATTGACATAGTTCAGCGAATTAATAGACGGCGGCTGTACTGGCTAGGTCAAGTCGTACGTACGGACGAAAACACTCCAGCTCTGAAAGTATTCGACGCAATAACCGCCGGGGGAAGACCTCCACTCCGTTAAAAAGACCAGGTGGAGAAGGACCTGGCTCCGCTTGTAATTTCCAATTGGCGCCACGTTGCCAAAAGAAGAAACGACTGGCGCTGTTGTTAACTCGGCTATAATCGCGTAAGTGGTGTCAACGCCAGTAAAGAAGAAGATTATATTTGGAGGGTATGTTTATACCCGGAAAACCTAATAGGGAATGTCAAAGACCCTAGTACAAAGTATATCCAGCGTGATATGGTTTTGACAGCTCGTGGAGCTGGGGTAAGGTTTTAAAGGCAAAAAACATGATATATTTGTGTTTTTTTTTG
>JBAWJQ010000533.1:0-201353 GCA_037783105.1 Bactrocera zonata
TATCATGAGGCGATATCGTTTTCATTGACGGTAACGCTCTCACCGGCATCAGTTTTGAAGTATGGACCAATGATTCCACTGACCTAAAACTCATACAAAACCGTTGTATTTTCTGAATGAAATGACGACTCTTAAATCTCTTCAGGTAGATCCTCGTTTCTAATGCGGCAATTTAGCTTGTTTACATAGCCAATAAGCCAGAAATGAGCGTCATCGCTGAACAAATTTGACTCGCAAACGTCGGATCTTTTCAAGATCCCATAGAGCGAAGTGATATCGTTTGGGAAGGTCGAGCGACTTCAGTTCTTGCATAAGCTGTATTTTGTACACTTTCAACTAAATATTTCGACGTAAAATACGCCAAGTCGTTTAGCACATCAGTCCGAGTTGCTGCGAACGGCGGCGAATCGACTCTCTTCTCCTTCGTGTACTCTCTAAGCTACGACTGTCATATTTTCTTCAATTGGTGATGAACGTGGTCTATTCGGTGGAATTTTATCCAATAATGAATGATCTCAAGATGGGTGATGATGTTGCGAATAGTACGCTCAGTAAGCCGATTATGTTGATTATAAGTTGAGCGAAGCGCGCGAAATACATACGTGAATTTTCATCTTGACACGACTTACGCGTGAACTCTCAAAAACCGGCTATTGAAAAAAGTACCTCTACTTGGATCACCCGTTGGTATGATCTTTGTTCTGTATGTTGACTTTCGTCAACGCAATTTTTAATATGATTAGAAAGAAGACTAGAATAAAACTATACCAACCCATTTTTCAAAAGGGCTTTTGTATTTTCAGAATCCCGAAAACAGGTGATGTACATACATATGTAGACTTTTGTCCACCACTTTAGCTGTCACACACTTACTTGACGAGAAATCTTCACAAGGTTTGACATAGATTGTTATCCACGACAACATTACAATAACAATATATAAAATGCATTTGTGAAGGGAATTACAGATTCGGTGCAGGCGAAGCTTAGTTTTTATCTTAATTAGCGAGCTAAATGGGATAAGGTTATAAGTTTGTAATCAGGACTTTCTTTAGTACTCGTTGGTCGAATTTCTACCACAAGTCCTTGGTAATATCTGACAAATGGAGGGCCCAATAAGTTTAAAGGCACCTCTGATGATTGATGGATGGAGGTAAGAACATTTTTCATGAGTTTCCTTTCAAAATCGGCGAAGATATATTTTAAAAAGATGTGACATCGCGTGTTGGAACTTTGGTGGTGAAAACAGAAACAGTCAATATTTTTTTTTAACTAACGAATATGTAGTAATACTAATACTAAGTATTAAGTAACATACTTACATATGTAACTAAGTATGTAAGTATTATTTATAAATGCAAATTAAATCCGTAGAATTTTTCATCAAACTTGGAAACTTGTTCGTTGAGTCTCTGATTTGGTTGGGGAAAACTACGGACACTTTGCATAGCGTCACATAGTAAGACCGTAAGTTAGACAAGGCGCTCGGTCGCTACGAATTATAGAGGCGGCCAGCCGGTCAGCAATGAAGCCAAGGCATGTCGTCAAGTTGCACAACGTGTTGCAGCTCAGCCGTCACAACGCAAGTGCACAAAGTAATTATACATAGGAATACATATCATATCATATGTGTGTACATAGGTATGTGTGTATAAAAGCATATACCGATATGAACAAGCTCACTTTGACTGACTTAGACTGGCCGACGTGGCCAATAATTGAGGGTGAACCGTTGCATAAGCAGCTCTGGTTAATATTATATATACACATACCATGTACATAAGTATAATTTATTTTATGTACATATGTATTTCTTTATAATTTTATGCACTACAACCACATGCATATTTAGCTATATATATAAATATTCATAGGTTTGTGCGAGTGTCTACTTGTGCGGAATATCATACAAGTTTCTATGTACACAGGAGTAGACGTAGGCATGCTTGTGATGTATTATATACATATATATGTAAATATGTATATATATATATAAGTGCATACATGCATTAAAATGTATACGTATGGGTCTATCTAAGAATTGCATGTTGCATTTTATGCAAGACTTGCACAATTTCATGTAATCCAAATTATATGATTTTATTCAGCGCAAATATATGAACACAACAAAAATAGCAACAAGCTAACAAACACCTGAGGCGATAACAACAATTGTTGACCAGCAACTATGAGAATACTGTTAATAAAGCAAAAAACATGATGACGGCAGTAGGCACAACAACAACCATAACAAAAATACCAAGTAAGGAAGACAATGTTGCGATTGAAAAGTTCTCGATGCATGCCCGACGAACTTTAAGAAAATAAAAAGGCTTTTCAGTGATTTGTATGGCTTTCTTACTTCTTATTTAGAAGCTTGAGAAATTATATATCTATGGGAAACTATCATGAAATATTTTTGGCATTTTAGTATATAATATGGATGCAGTAAAAACAAATCCATTATTTTTCCAATAGATGGATAGATCAGAATCCCGCGTTGCGTAAGTGCGACCAGATTGCGCTATGAAGCTTTGGAGAGATAAGGCGTCGTATTACAAAAAATATTCAGACAGATTTTGTATTGCTTGATTCAGTATTGTTTCAGCACGTATCAAAGATGCATGTCTGTCTGTCCATCAAAAGCGAAAATATAGTACACCATATTTTACAGTTTTTCTTCGATAAAAAAATTGTAAACGCACCGGACGGCTTGAAATGTGAATGGAGTTTATGTTCCTGAGACTGTAGCAGCCAATCATGCGCAATCGAGGTTTTGATGTCAAAAAAGTATCTCGATCTGGAAGGTCAATTGTCGAAAATATATATAAAATAATGGAAATTGTCGAAAACGCCATCATTAAAGCACGGTTTCGATTGGCTGAATACAAAAAGAAGCTCGATACATGAGTGCTACAATGCAAAAAACCCAACATGGACCGAGCCCCACCAAAATGTATCCGTTTCTGAACCGAATGTGAAAAGTGGACAATTTAAGTGTAAAAGGTCGTGGTGGAATCGCGGTGAAGCCAAGCCAGGATTGATGGTTAGGAATGTTTTGCCATATGTTTCAAACCTCTACTCACCAGAATCTCTGAAAGCTTGATTTGAGGTTCTGCGGTGAATAATTTCGCTAATGAAAAATTTGCTTACGAGAAGTTGAGTAAAAATCGAGTGTCCCAGCTTTTGGAGATAGAAATAACGGTTTATAGGAGAGTTTATATGTCTTTGAAACAGCAACAAAGTAATGAAGAAAATGGTGCATATTTGACTTACCTCGATTCACCCCAACTACGCAAAATCAAACCTTTAATTGAGTGCAAAAATAATAGATTTCTTTTAACGAGACCATAATAGCTGTATCGAACAAGCCACACTAGTTGTTAAAGCAGACTAACTGAAATGCGGTGCAATCCTGGCTTAATTTTTTTCGGCACCAAATAATATTTTATTTAATTTGCTTTGAGCTAAATACCTCACGTTTTCTATAAAAACTTATGTTTTAGTTCAGGTCTTAAGCTTCACAAATCGAGAAAAAAAATTATTCGTATTAACTTTGTCTTTTTTTACACTAATTTATCATTTGAGTGGTAAGGCAAAGGGCCGCTGAGATCTTCATTTTATATTTTACCTTTGTTTTTATCTCAGCTTTTATTCGAAGCAACTTTGGTCGGCCAGTTCACAATTTGTTTAATGAAATTTTATACATTTATCATTTGCAAAATGTTGTGTCTGGGTATTAAAGTAACTGCTGAGAAGCAGTCAACCCACATCCAATCTCATTCACAAATATGACCATGGCACCTGATCAAATGCAATAAATATCACACAAAATTACAACTGACACATGTATGCTTTGTGCATTGCGCGTGCAAGTCACATATGTGTATGTATGTAAGTATATATACCATATTTGAGAATGCGAAACGTCCACAAAGAATGCGCATATGGAATGTACGAACGTAAGTTTAAATAGCATTTTCGCGACCCAAACTTTAAGGGATGATGATACTTTAAAGAATCACTTAAGAGACAAAATTTAATTTAGATAAGTCTGCCTATGCGACCGCATGTTTCTATTTTTAATCACATAATCTAAAATAAAACAACCACGAATATATGTATATACCACGAAAAAATAACCTATTTCAGTCATAGTATAAGGTGAAATTTGTAACATCGAAACCCGAAATCATTCCACATCCCCGTTTGGACATAACCGAAATTACTTACCATACAATATCAATCGTTATATCTCCAACTTCGCCTCGATCTATCATGATCTAATGCAACGTTCATCGCTTATCCCAGTCAAACATGAAGAAGTAAATTTGTATTCATGTGATTTTTCTAAAAAAACCTCTATGAAACTCTTAGAACGATCGTCATCTTGCTTGATATCAATATCGTCGGCATACGCCAGCAGCTGTACACTCTTATAAAAGATTGTACCTGCTCGATTAAGTTCTGCAGCTCGAATAATTTTCTCCAGCAGCAGATTGAAGAAGTCGCACGATAGGGAATCGCCTTGTCTGAAACCTCGTTTGGTATCGAACGGCTCGGAGAGGTCCTTCCCGATCCTGACGGAGTTTTTGGTGCTGCTCAACGTCGGTTACATGGTTATTACATTTCATAAAAATTCCTTCAATGCATTGGATTTCCGAGTGGACGAGATTTGGTGGAAATCTCAGTGGTATAGACCGCCGTAGCTGTACTTTGTGTGAAACACCTGAAAATTAGAACAGTTCCAGGTGACAGTCTCAGTCGGATGTGACCTCTGCGAATCTTTGAGAATCTGAAAAATTCCAACCTTGAAAAGCAAACAATAAAAAAGAAAATATGGTTGTATTCAAATATCAAAAATTTCTTGAGCTTTCCGGGATTTTTGCACGCAAATAAATGGGATTGCCACTTTTGTGTAAAACACATTTTTAACAAGAAATTTAAAATAGAAACAAACAAACACAATTTACATAGTGAAATTTGTACCACAGCACAGAAATATAATTAATCCATTAGAAAGCACCGATGCGCAACTGAAAATCTGGGTATTTTTCTACTGAACCGCCAAGCAAAACGCTCAATCACGAATTCAAAACCAAAACACGTGTGTCTGTGTGTGTGTGTAAAAATGTAAGGTTAACACGCTGGAATATGTTATTTCGCACAAATTTCCCTGCAAATTTTGTGATGCATTGAAAATTGTGCAAATGTTTCATTAAAAGTAATTTTTCTTTTAAAATTTCTCGTGCATCCGCCAAGCAAGCTGTTCGCTCCCCTTCGCGACGACGACGGCGGTGAAAAGTGTAACGAATGCAGCGGCGGCAACGAGTGCACGCACAGCATCGCACCGGGCGCATATACATACTTACATACATATGTATGTAAAAAAATTGTACATATGTATATACAGATGCATATATAGTATATATTTATGTGTGTATATGTATGGTTCACTTTGCCTTGTGTTGTTACTTCGTGCTTGCCGCTTGTTGCATGTGGCGAGCACACTGCTGGCTGCGGTAAGTGCGTTCAATGCACAGCGCTGACGTTGCACTTTTCACGCTTGAATTGGATACGCGGACGCTGACGCTGACGCTGGTGAATTTCGTTTTCCAGTTTCACGCGACGGCAGAAAATACGGCAGCACCAATTACCGAGGCATAGCAGTGCCGGTGTGGCCGCGGCGACAATTTCAGCGCCTATCAAGGCGTATCAAAATCCCCTGCTTTTCAGCTGTGACGCAAGGTGCATGCAACAGCGACAAATTTCATTTGAAATTTCAGCTAAAAATAATAATATAAAAGTACTATCACTATTTGCCACGGTTCGATTAAAAATATTCTGTCAGCGTCGTGTTGCCATATGGTTGCAAAGTGAACAGACTTTCAGCAGGCTGACATTAGTAATTTGCGCTTAATTCCTGCCTCTCAATGCGTTCCATATGCCAATGCAGATACTTAAATAAGCAGAGTTTTCGCATCCAACGTCAAAGGAATTATTTATGAGCTTTTCTTTGCTGCTTTAATCTATGTCGCCTATGTTGGGCATTTAAAGGAATGCATTTCGTTAAAAGAGACTCATTCGAGATTCTTTACTTTGCGTAGCGACCCTCTTTGCTGTCGATTGCATACCAAATGACTTTGAAGAATATTAGCTTTGGTATAAATAGCGAGTTTGGAAGACATAATGCGGCGTCTAACACTTTCAGGCCACGCACGACCGTTTGATGTTATACAAAAGAAACAAGTAGAGCGAGTAAGGAAGCGCAGGGTTACGTTCTTGGCGGCAGTTTATATAACTGATAAATGGAAAAAGTGGTAAGATATCGTTGTCATTGCCTAGCCTTCCTTCGATTTTAATTGGGTTTATGATGGCCCTGTATATTTCAAATAACAGTTGCAAATAATGTTTTTTGGGTGAATTGTATTTATGTATTGAAAATTCTTTATTTATTTTTCCAAATCAATTTCATCCCCTTCAAAGTAATCTCCTCCCGATGCAATGCACTTATGCCAACGGATTTTCCAATCTTCGAAACACTGGTTGTAGTCTCTTTCCGGGATGGCCTTCAGTTCCGTCTTCGTTGCGGCTTGAATCTCCTCTATCGTGTAAAAACGGTGTCCCCGGAGCGGTCTTTTGAGCTTGGTGAACAGCCAGAAGTCGCACGGCGCCAGATTAGGTGAATACGGTGGTTGCGGAACGATATGGGTTGAGTTTTTGGCGAAATGGTCACGAATTACGGGGGCAGTATGGGATGTTGCATTAAAAACCAAGAATTGTCTTTCCACAATTCCGGGCTTTTTAGGCGCATAGCGTTACGCAAACGACGCATAACGTTCAAATAATATTCCTTGTTGACTGTTTAACCGGTTGGAAGGAATTCATAATGCACAACACCACGATAATCGAAGAAAACAGTCACATGACCTTGACTTTTGAGCGACTTTGGCGCGATTTTTTTGGTCTCGGCTCTCTTTTGGCACGATATTCACTCGATTGATCGGTTGTTTCGGGGTCGTAAGCATAGATCCAAGTCTCATCGCCAGTTATAATGCGTTTCATGACACCCTGGTAGTCGGAAAGCATCGTTTCACACACTTCAAAAAATTCAATGTTTTCGGTACCAGTCGAGATTTGACGCGCTTGAGGCCCAAAACATCCTTCAAAATGGTATTGGCTGAGCTTTTCGATATGCCAACTTCATCAGCAAGGTCTCTAATTGTGTTTCAACACAAAATCTTTGATTTGTTGAACGTGAGCTTCGTCGGTTGAGGTTGATGGTCGCCCTGGACGCTCTTCGTCTTCGACACGTTCATGACCGGCTTGGAACTCACTATACCACTTGTAAACTTTTTTTAGACATAGCCTCATCACCAAAGGCTTTCTGCACCATCCTCAACGTATCCGCAGCAGAAAATTGATTCCGTAAACAAAATTGAATGCAAATTCTTTGCTCAACAAATTTCGACATCGCAAAAAAGGAAAAACTCACTTTTAGCAGCTCACAAAACGACACGTATCTCAAACACTAATGAATATTTTGACATGAAATTTGACATAAATGTGACGGACAGTACTACCAACCTAAAAAAAAATAATTCTCCAAATCCTTCGACGCGCGCAGTTTAAATTCAAATATCACCTTATTTTTTGGGCACAGTAGTACAATATAACAGGATACAAATTTGTATAAATAATTCCTTTAAAGTACGCCACATTATAACCAAAACATGTCCCAAATCCAATCAACACTGTTCAAGCCCGTAGGTACTGAATATGTGGACCCCGAAAATATCGGTCAATATATGGAATAAATAATTGAAATTCAGACAGAAACATTTTCTGACAATAGTATTTCTGTGTAGCAAAAATGGGTCAATACTACCATCTACCTAATATGAAGATTTTCGAACTTCCGGGTCACTTTGTATTGCATATGTCGGCCAATAAGAGAGTTATTTCAACGAAAATTACAGAACGAGTTCTACTCATAACAGTATTTTTTGTGCCTAAAATACAAGTAGATAAATTTAAGCGAAAACTTGACCTAGCCCCAATACAACTATCATCAGGATTTTCGAACCTAAGGCTGACTTTACTCTATGTGATTAGTTTTCAGTATGTGGCATGTTTAAAATTTAGGTGTAAACTCGCTGTTACTTTTTTATTCAGCTTGGGTCGGGCGTCCGTACTATACTTTACATCGATCAGACAGTTTAATAAAGTTTATCAAATCCTTTCAAGTTTGAATTGCAAAAGTTTAATGAATTTCTTGAAGGGATAGATTTTAAACCGGCTGTCGAAACCCAATAAGATACGGATACTAAAAAACCCAACTCATTGGAATAGTAAGCTTGGAAACTAACACACCATGCAACTCATAAGGCTTTGCATATGAAAATAAATGATCATAAGTAACTACATATGAAAGTTTCGGTTCGAATTGGATATTGGATCTTAAGAAATTTACGACACTTTAACAGAAATTTCTAGCGTTCCTGTTGGATAATTAATCGATGATTTACATAGGTTGCCATATATATTTCTGGACTAAGCAACACTAAGTGTTGCCAGGTGCAATCTGACATTTCCATTGGAAAGTTTGACATTTTTTAGCATAACATCACTCAGAACGTTTTGGCATTTAATCGGGAATTGTTTTATTTACAGGGAATTAAAAAATTCATCTCGGCCAAAAAATGAAATTAACTCGTGAACATTTTCGTGCGATCATTTTTCACAACTTTCGACGTGGATTATCACGACAAGAGTGCATCGATGGACTAAAATCTTTGTGTGGCTATGAAGAACCATCCTATAGCACTGTGAAAAACTGTTACAACGAATTCAATCGTGGCCGACGCTCGCTCAAAGACGAATTCCGTGAAGGTCGTCCAAAAACAGCCGTTGTGCCAGAAAACATCGATGTCGTACCGTCATGTAACATACCTTCAGATAGAGGCATGCCTATGCATTTCTCCCACCAGCATACATTCGATATTCCATGAACACCTGACCGTAAAAAAGGTTTGTTCTCGTTGGATCCCGCACAATTTGGCAATCGCTCAAAAAACGGCTCGTGTGGATTGGTGTAAAGAAATGCTGAAAAAATACGATCGCGGTGCTTCAAAAGACGTTTATAAGATCGTCACAGGTGACGAATCATGGATCTATGCGTATAAGCCCGAAACAAAACAGCAATCGACCGTGTGGGTCTTCCAAGACGAGCCAAATCCAACGAAAAAAAAAAAACATTTTCATTAATAAATATGCCTATTTTCATTATTAGGCCAGAAATATATATAGCAGCCCTCGTAACCTTTATGTTCAATTTTAATGCAAATTATCAAAACTTAGGCTTACATACTTGTATATAGGTGCGAGTTTCGAACACACCTGCGGGATGCTAAATAGTTGAAAAACGAAATATCACTTGGAGACCAATATATGAAAATAGATTCTAACCATACAGTCAATGCCATAAAAAATATTTACCAATAAATCAAAAATATTATGTAATATTGATATTTGATTTACTTATGAAAAGAACTTTTTTTTTTAAATTTAAGTTCCCAAGCTATATTCGTATGTCAAGTGTAGGTATTTCCCTCGGTGGTGTTAAGCTATTGTCTTAAGCATTAGACGCTGGGTGTAATTATGAAAGGAAAAATATAAAATCACTTAACACAGTGGAGCGATAATGCACAGAGTTGCTAAAGCTCTTTAGAGTAAATGCATTTTAGTTTGCAATTAGTATTATCATTGCATAAAAAGTAGCTTAATAGCTGGAAAGGGCGAAAACTACCAGGGAAATTTAGGGAGTTTTCCAATAAGAGTGATATGGTTTAAAAAAACAACTAATTGTTAAGGAAATTCAAATGTTTTTTATTCAATGTCAAGTACAATCGATACAATTAAGTTCTGAGTATAACATAATTCAAATGACCTCTACGTCCTTCTGGAACGAATTCGATTCCATATTGACTTCTAAAGCTTGAAAAAAGTCTGCTTTATTGCTAAAGACCAATGACTTCAAATAACTCTATAAGAAGTCTAATGATTTTAAGTCACAACTTATGGAGCCATTAAAAGTCACAATTTCTTGAAATAATCTCATCTCTAAACTTTTCTCACAATAATTCGGTTTTTGCACGTTCTGTGTGGCATGTAGCTCCGTCTTATTGGAACCATTTATTGTCAAGATCAATTTCTTCCAAATGCGGTCATAAAAAGTTGATTATCGTCGATCTATGCCGGTCTCCATTAACGGTGAAGGTGCCACCAGCTCCATTCGGTAGAAGTACGTACCGATGATTCCAAAATGATTATTTTGATAATAAAATTGAATAATTTGTAAACGTTTGCGTAAAACTTTCCCTGATGAAGTTGTAAACATTACTAAATACAATGAAAAAAATTCCAAATGCCCCTTCACACTCCTTCCAGTGTTATTCATGTGGTCTAATGCTTCTCCGCTGCCGTTCTTTCATCTTTAATTCTTGGAGCGCCATTGCGGCCCACTCTCATTTTGCCACACCACATCTGACCGCAGCATGTGACTCACTATGTTGTCGGACATCATCCTTTCGTGTGTTAGTTATTTTAAGGTGGTTATCTCCACTACATGCCTCGAGCAAAAATAAAAATGAGAGCTGCTTACATAAGCATTGACTGGCTAATTTTAGCTAGCAGAGCTCTCCTACTTAGGCTTGGGTCACTAATGTTTGCAGTGATTTTCAACAGGAGCGCAGTTACTGTAGTCGCCTTACCACAGGCTTTTTCAATATGCGCCTTGAAATTGAATCTCGTATTGATTATAACGCCAAGGTATCTCAATGAAATTTGCTTTACGACGTTATAGCCAACAATGTTCAGGGTTCTAGCCTTTTTTTGCACGTGATAAGCAATGCCTCTGTTTTTTCAGCCTTTAATTTCCAGTCTTTAATTTTCCGCCACAGCCTCATTGAATATGTTCTGAATTTGAAAAGGTTCTTTTGGCAGCGGTAGTCGTAACACCCCATCCTGCAACACATTCCATGGTATAGGTCCAATACGGAGCCTTATGGTACCCCACATGTTACCATGTAGCTTTTTGGACCTGCATCGGTATCGTTCAGCAGTAGTCCGTCAGACAAATTGCTGCTAATTGCTCTCAGCAGTAACCTGAGGTGTTTGTTGCCTCTAAAGCGTGACAGCTACGCAATATTTTTTTCGCCACGCATCCGCCTGTTGCCCCCTATGGCATAGGCCGCAGTGCCCGTCACTTTGCCGACTGCGTCTAGGCGTGTGCAAATCACTCTTTCCAATATTTTGGCCATCGTGTCGATCATGCAAAGTGGGCGATACGCACTCGGTTCTCCTGCCTTTCGGGGAAACTTTTTCGTTTAGACACTGTGTATAAAATTCAACGAAAACTTTCTTGCTGTGGTTGATGGCGATTTTAAGCGCTTTGTTCGGGATGACATCAAGTCCTAGTGCCTTTGCGTTGCCAAATCTCTCCGCCACTTCCATTGCCTGCTTCTCAACGACTGTTGAGGCTTCCTGCATGGCTGGTATCGTTCTGATCGATTGGAGCTCTTGAGTTGAGAAAAACGTTTTCATCACCTTTTCTAGGAGGGTTGGACAGGTTGGTGCTTGCCTCTAGACGTTCTCCCTACAACTCTTGATTAATAACAAGATCTAGATCATTACTGTTATTAAATGCAATGGGCCCATACCAGTCACCATCCCGTGAAATCCCCCTGTTGTGAGGGATTCAATGAATAAATTTGCAGTTTTTATTAATTTAAATTAAAATGTAACAAATATTTGGACCTTGGCAACCTTGTGAAATAACAAAATTTTGAATTCCAGAAAACAGCCTTCATGCAGTGCGTTCTTCGTGCACAGTATCGGCAATACGCTTTCAGTGGCATGCAACTCGCTTAGAAACATACGCACGCAATCTAAAACAAGAAAGAGTTGCGAAAAAAGTTGCCTATGTAAATATCTAATAGCAAGTTGCTGAAAAAAGCGAAAAACTAAAGCCGAAGAGGCGAACTGAACGGGAATTATCATCGAAGCATGTCTGTTCGCCCACCCACGACGCAGCTGGTTGGCAGACGCCGCCGCTCACCTCAACCCTCCTCGCTGGCGCTAATGTCAGGCAGCATTGTGTTTCACCATTTAAGGCCTTTACTCCTTTTACGGCAACAGCCTCGGTGGCAGCAGCAAACTTTTCATCATTACAATTTAAATTCAAATGCGTCTTACCGCACGCCACCACACCCCTGCACCTTGCCACCCATTTTGTTTGGCGACAGCTGTTTGCAAGATTGCCGACTGACTGTTAATGCTTTGCCTTTATGTTGCCGTTGCTTTGGCTCTTTTTGTACTCGTACGCAGTTGTTGTTGTCGTTGTAGCGATTGGTTAGCTTCGTCAATGCTGCTTTCAACATGCCTTAACGCAAAATCCTTTTATGCTGGAATTTCAATTTTGAAGCTTTAAACGCAAAAGTTGATTATTTCGCATGGCAGCTCGAAAGCGAAGAAGAGACTGGCGTTGTGTACATTGCGAGGTGGACAAGAAGGCTGGCAAGCAGAGGGAAGTACTTGCTAGAAGAAGTAGAAGAAGAAGAATGAGGTTACGGTACATGCATGAATGCATTCAGTAGACGTAGCCAGCAAGCTCGAGCCGAGTGGGCCGAGTAAGTTGGCTAACAACACCAATAACACTGAGGACTGGGCTAGCGGCAACATCTGAACCGGCAGTAACGCCTCCGTTGGCACGGGATTTTCCTCATTTACCATGTCTAGCACATGAGCGCTCCACGCTCGGATGCCTTTTGCTCTACACTCTGGCAATAAGTCCGATTTCTGCACCTTTTGTAGTTGTTGCTAATTCCCGTCGTCGTTAATGTCATTGCTGCGACTTTTCTTATCTGTTGCTAATATTGCTGGTGCTTTTCTTACGTGTCACATTGCTGCCGCCTGTTAGTTGACCTTATCACTGCTCACATTTCCCCCAGATTGCGTTGGTTATTTCAGATAGTATAGAGCATTGGTTCTACTTGTTCTACATATTTGTGGGAAAATACTTCACAAATTTTCATCATTCAACAATACAGATACTAGCAAGACTTCTACTGTTCAACGGTATCCTTTAGCTATAAGAATATATACAAACTCCTAACAAAGGAACGCTAACTCCATAGGCTAAATGAATGGTATGTTCTTTCTTCAACGAAGTGAGTTCTCATGGATCACTCCTCATTATAGTCTGAAGAGGCTACATTAAATTAGGGACCCTTGAATTATATCTATATAGTAAATATAAAAATTAAAGTATGTCTGCATGTTCCGGGTAGGCGCCGAAACGTCTGTACCAATTTCAATGAAACTTTCAGCAAATCTTTAAATTAACCTGAACCTTTTTTTTGAACTGTCAAATACAGTTTTTATTTACTCTGATTATATTCTGGGTTATTTAAGCAGGATCGGTACTTAAGCGAGTTTTGCTGTATGCGAAATGATCTCTCAGCTTTTGAAATAGTTAACGATAGAAACTCAATCCACATCAAAAGGTAATATCGAAGATCTACCACTAATAGGAAGAGTGTAAATCTTATAAAAACTTATCTCAGTCAATATTGAAAATCAAGTTGTTAATTAGTCCTCTTGAAAGCTCGAATCACATAGGAATCACATACTGTATCTTATCAAATGCAACTGCTAAATAAGATTGGTTCAATTTCTCTTTAGTGAGAGCAATGGGAGCCGTGGAATATATCCCGTCTCAGCCTACTAAAGAGGACATTGACAGTCCTCCATCTATGCTCTGTATTTCGCCGAAACCACTTTACCAATTTTCTAAAGATGGAATCTTAAGTGTAAGTGCCATATAATGACTATTACTGAGTACCATTTTGTCCAAAAGTAGACGCCTTTTCTATCCAAAAAGCAAGTTTATGGAATGCTTTGTCTTACTCGTGTTCCAAGACCTGATTTGCTCCTCTTGGATCAATTGTTTCAAACAAGCCTTGAAAGAGCTGAATGGGCTGAGGCAGCTTCAGGGAGTTGTGTTCCCAGCTGCTGCCTTTGCAATTCCTTCTTTAATTGATCTCGGAAACATAAAGATTTTAAAGAAATATACCGCATTGGTATATGAATACGAATCAAGCAAAACAAAGAGAAACAAAGAAATGCAAAGGGTCTGGTTCAAGTTGCTTTCTTTAACATGTCAATTTACCTTATGTACTATTTCTCCGTTCAATTCGCGTTCAATTGTGTTATTGTTATTTCTTAACTTTTATTTAAGAAAGCAGCTTAGTCCATCATTAAAATGCTACTACAGCTACAGTTAAATTCGCGTTTAAGGCACAAACGCAGTTGCGATGGACATCACTAACAGTTCGCACTCATTAATGGCAGCTACACGGCTTTAAAGTCCATAAACTTGCCGCTTGCCGTATATTCTGACGGCCTGCAGTTGATGAGAATCTTATCAAGCCCCAAATAAACTAAACTACATAACATTCGTCTCATTCCTTGACACCCCCAGCAACACCACCACCATAAACGAGGTATAATAATCGTATGTTAGGACGTGCCTTAAGTCTTATCGGCAGCCAAGCACTGGTGTGCTCACAAAACGGAGGAAAATGCGAATGCAAAGCAACAACAAAAAGCGCCGGCAACAAAAAGTCTGCAACACAGAACCCACACAGAGTAATTTAAAATGCTTTAATGTGAAAAATGCCGACTTTGCCGAATTTGTCGCACTCAGCTGTGCTGGCGCTTAATCGCTGCTCTGGACTTGAGCGCACACATCAGCCATAAAAAGCAAAAATGTAGCCAGCCAGCGTTAGTTGCCCAAGTTGCCTGCCTCACTGCTATCGGAGATTATACATGTGTATGTATGTATGCATGCGAGTGATGAAGACGGGGGATGAAGAGACCGGACTGGAGGTGTGAGCACTTGCGCGCGGTTATAAGCGTATATTGTAGCACCGCTGACGCCCAGGAGCTGCAGCAACACCAGCGCACAATCCACCACCCACTTCCTTGGCCGAAGTGGAGGCGAACTGATACGCAGCGACTTGACATTCGCCGCAGTGCCACCCCAAAACCAACAACAGCGAAATGTGTTAGCGCTGTGTGGCAACAACAACACGCACATATCCATATCCAGTGAGTTATTTTAGAATAAAAGCAAATACATCGTCCAATGAGTCCAAAACTTTTGCTGGCCAAGCGAAAAGGACACACATACACCTACGCTCAGCAAAAAAGTGGAAAAACAAAAGTATCTCATACAAAAATTCAAAAAAGGGAGCGGAAAAATTAAAACAAATAAAATGAGAATTTTACCTTTGGTTTTATAAATCAAACCCTTCCCTCAAGGTCCTTAATTATTCAGCCGTAGAAACTGTTTCTAAGAGAGGACACAACCAGATCCAATCGAGGTTTGGTGACTATCCGGTCTCGGTCTCGGCCAGGCAAGGCGACTATTTGTAAGTGTTTTGCTTGATTCCATTGAGACCATATGAGCATTGAAGACAACGAGCACAGTGGACGTCGAAAGAAGCCTGCTTCGGAGGAAAATTAAAAAAAAAACTCCACTTTTTGGATCGACGAAAACGAGGTTGATTGAAATTAGTGACAGTCTAAAGTTATCAAGAAAACGCGTTGATTTTGTAGTTCATTAAGCTCACAACCGACGAAATAAGCTTTTTGAAGATTCTCAGTTCTGTTCGAAGATACTTACTCGCAATTAACCCGAGTTTTCGTATCGATGTGGGATAATAAATAAAACATTTGTTCAATATTCGAATAAACTGTACGCGAAGAACCGAATCCAATGCAAGGAAAGTCGCAATAATAAGCGAGAAGTGTTTTCGCGTCTACATTTGGGTTGCACATGAAATAATTACCATCAACTATCTTTAAAAGGAAAAAATTACAACTCTATAATTGCAAACAGTGAAATTTACATCCTCTTTGTTATTATATTGCTTTTAAGATATTATTATTATGGTCATGTGTTCCACTATTTGAAAATACGAAAAATGTTCCGGCAAACTAGTCTTCAACAAACCAAAAGATCCATTATAGTTAAGGCAAATAATGAAATATCATATTGGTGGAATCATTTTACTAGTCCTGACATAGAAGTTATAGCACCGATTGCTTCTGTTAGGGGTCAAGGACTATAATCTACTAATTGGAAATCTCTGCATGTAGGGTGTCGAGGAAGTACAGTGAAGATGTTTTTATTGAAATAAATTAGATTCTGTGACATATTTTCAAATGTCGAGGAATAAGCTATGTGAATTTAAATTTTATCATCGACACTACTAAATTAGCTGTTTCATAGGGACATTCTTCAACAAGGACATTTGGTCACTGAAAATTGTTCGCAACTTAAGAATTTAATTTATCTAAAGTCTTTTTCAGCTTTGAATAATACAAAATTTGGGTTCATTGCGCCACCCTATAAATGAGTTCGTGAAACATGCCGAAAACAAAAGAAAAAAGAAGAGAAGGGAAGGGAACCAAGTTTATGTAGCTAAACACACACCGTTTCGTCTTACAAACTTATGTAAGTATGTATGAGCAGAGCCACGAATGTGAAGAAGAATACGTATGCTCATACGAGCTGCCGAGTTGAGGCGAAGCGCTGGTTGGGAGGAATTCAGTACGCCAAACTAGGAAAATTGCAAGTGAAGCAAAGAGTTGAGTTCGGCTCTTTCAACTTTTCGCTGGTGCAGGCAAAAGAAAACACACTATAAATAAATAAAAAAGATGAGGAAAAAGCGGAGCGAAGACAGTGGGAATAGCGTTGGCAACAACAACGAGCACCGTGGTGTTTGCGTTTAGATATATTTATTTGTGTGCATGTGTATGTCTGTGCCTAGAAGGGAGCGAAGCAAATACAATCGTGCCAAACTCAATACTCGAACAAAAATAACAACTTACATACACACACATATATACTTGCCACACAAAGAATTGCTAGAATATCCTGCGCAAGCAACGAAGTTAAAGCACACAGAACGAAAGCTTTAAGAATTTAATGTGGTCTATTTCTACAATTTCGTTTCTCTGGCAACATTTTGGTAAAGATTACATATGTACATATAACAGTTTTATTCACTCAACGGTTATTTGTAATAAATAAAACTTATCGAGATAGATATAGAGTTATATATACATATATATAAGAGTTATATAAGTTTTGATGATGAGACGGGTTTAAGTCCGGATCAGAAAATCGTCCTTCAACCGTCCGTCTATGCAACGGTTATGTTGACAACAATTATAAGGCGATAACTCAATAAATAAATACGTCATAGACATTAAATTGTACACTCAGAATGGTACGAGAGAATTTGATAGTCTGATACGACTGGATTTGGATAATGGGCTCATCTTCAGGAACCACTTCACCGACTTCAATTAAACTTTGTTCATAGGCACAGACAAGGCCTTCAAGTGGCGCACGTTGGCTAACTCTGGACTTAGCTGTAATAACTAATAAATTGTTAAACACATTACGAGTTTTCATTGCAAATCTTCTTCTTTATTGGCGTAGTGGAATACTCTCAGAGCTGGAGGTTTTTCATCCATTCGGACGACATGATCTAGCGAGCGTAGCCACTGTCTCTTAATTCGCTGAACTATCTCAATGTCGCCGTATATCTCGTACAGCTCTTCGATCCATCGACTGCTGTATTCGTCTTTCCTAATGCGTAAAGAACCATAAATCTTCCGTAGAAGCTTTCTCTCGAAAACTTGTAACACCAACTCATCAGATGTTGTCATCGTCCATGACTCTGCATCATATAGCAGGACAGGGATAATGAGTGACTTGTGGAATTTTGTTTTTTTATAGACTCGAGAGAGGACTTTACTTCAGTTCCAATTGCCTACTCAGCCGAAGCACCTGTTGTAAAGAGTTAGTCTGCGTTGAATTTCGAAGCTGAAGTTGCTGTTGGTGTTAATGCTGGTTCCATTATAACGAAATTATCTAGTCGCGAATGCGGCGACGGTTACTTTGTTGACAGGGGAATTTTCGTCTTACCTGACACATTGGCTTTGCTTCTTTGTCCAATCTGTAGAAAACAGAACTAACAGCACGGTGGTTATGGCCAATGATATCGATGTCATCGGCGTACGCCAGCAGTTTTACACTCTTGTAGAAGATTGTACTTCTCTATTCAGCTTTGCTACAGGAGTAGATTGAAGGAGTCGCAAGATAGTGAGTCGCCTATCTGAGATTTCGTTTGGTATCAAAAAGCTCGGCGAAATCCTTACCTTATTGCTCAACGTCAGTTTACACAGGCGTATTAGTTTTGCAGATATACCAAATTCAGACATCGGTTTAAAGGCAGCTCCTTTTCGTGCTGTCGAAAGCAGCTTTGAAATCGGTGAAGAGGTGGTGTGTGTCGATCCTCTTTATACGGGTCTTTTCTAAGATTTGTCGTATGGTGAATATCTGGTCAGTTGTTGATTTTCCAGGCCTAAAGCCGCACTGATAAGGCCCAATCAGTTTGGTGACGATGAGCTTTAATCTTTCACACAGTGTGCTCGATAGATCTTTATATGCGTTGTTGAGCAGGCTTATACCACGGTAGTTGGCGCAGATTGTGGGGTCTGCCTTTTTGTGGATTGGGCAGAGCACACTTAAATTCCAATCGTTGGGCATGCTTTCGTCCGACCATATTTTATAAAGAAGCTGATTCATGCTCCTTATCAGTTCTTCGCCACCGTGTTTGAATGCCTCGGCCAGCAATCCATCGGCCCCCGCCGCTTTGTTGTTCTTCAGGCGGGCAATAGCTATTCGAACTTCTTCATGGTCGGACAATGGAACGTCTGCTCCATCGTCATCGATTGGGGAATCGGGTTCGTCTTCTCCTGGTGTTGTACGTTCACTGCCATTCTGCAGGCTGGAGAAATGTTCCCTCCATAATTTAAGTATGCTCTCGGCATCGGTGACTAGATCACCGTTGGGGGTTGTACAAGAGTGTGCTCCGGTCTTGAAACCTTCTGTAAGTTACCGCATTATTTCGTAGAATTTTCGAGCATTACATTGTCGGCCAGCTCTTCATACTCACGCATTTCGGCCTCATTCTTTTTCTGTCTGCAAATGCGTCTCGCTTCTCTCTTCAATTCTCGGTATCTATCCCATCCCGCACGTCTTGTGGTCGATCGTAACGTTGTGCGGTAGACTGTCTGTTTTTCCTTCGCTGCGACACGGCACTGCTCATCTGTTCGTTTGCTTTTTCAATTTTTTTTTTTGCCTTTTCCGAAAACCAATGGTTTCGTTTGCAGCTGTGGAGCGTGAAATGTCATTCTACATTGGAAATGCTTCGTTGAAATCGATGTTACGGGTACTTCCTAATTTTAGTCCTAGAATGCTAAAGATAATCAAAAGTTTGGAACTCGTTGAAGAAATCAAGCAATTTTTTAGTCGAGATAATTCGAGATAAGTGGCTGACATTCGTAAGGATTTAATATTGGTGAATACTTAAGGATTTTTTAAACTCTCACAAAATGTTGTACTTACATAGTGTAGTAGATTTGCTCACATAGCGGTTAGTTGAAACTTCTAAAATCCAACGAGATAAATATAGAACTAAATACGGTCTAGTAAAAATGAAAAAAAAAGTTTATTAATAGATTTCGTAATCGAATCGCGTATGGTAAGCACGACCCGGATACTCTGTATAGCATTAGAAATAGAACTTCTCGGACAGTTTGGTGATTTACTATGAGCTGCTTTGGCTGCTATGAGAGACATTGTGTTCCGGACGACTTCAGGCGGCCACAAGGTACTTTGCATACACCTAGTAGTTCGGACCTTGAATGAAGTGATAATAAGTCAGCTACACCATTTTGGAACCAGATACGAAAGTCAATTATTCAAAAGAAGTTTTAAGTTCACATAATTTACAAGAAATTCGACTATACACATTGGAATGGACAAATAGAGCAACATAACATTAATGAGCTAGAAAGTCATTCTTCGATATTGTATAAAATATTAACCTCTTTCCAGGCTGTCGGGTATTGAGAGAGCAAACTATTCAAACTTCGTGACTACACTTGCTATTCTTCAACCAGCTGAGCTTTAAAATAATTCTGTGCAGAAAAAACCTAATTTTACTAACAAATGAATCCACGGTTAGTTAAGCAAAGAATAAAACATTGCTAGTCTCTAAGGTGTGCTGAATACTAAGTGTAGGGACTGAATTAGTAAAAAGTTTTTGTTTTTGTATTTATTTTGTTCGAGTTTCATGCACATTAAAATCTTTGTGTGCGGAGTTTGTAAGATTTTCCTTTATCAATGAGTTGCACAGTTATCAGCAGTATTTGAACAAACCAGTCGCCATTCTATCTGGCAATCATTTATCCTTTCACGTGCGAGAGTCTTCTTTGTCAAGCCTTCTTTCCATACGTACGTGCGCCAATGCAAACCTCATTGCAACCGAATACACACACATATCCGCACACATAATTACATATTTCGTAACACAATTTAAGCTAGTCAATTTTTATGAGCAAAGTTTTTCTTTGTGCTTGAGGCCTGCCGCCAAAGCAAACTTGCCGCACTGGCAACAAGACACACAGCCACTCGGAACAACAACCATTCATGAGGTCTCGTCTCTGCCCGACACCTCTAAACATCCCAATACAAAAGAGCTCGCATAGATATCAGCGAAATTTTTGGAAACGTTGTAATGCTTCCCAGCCAAAGAAGCCCAATGTGCACACACAGTTGAACATACATATATACTGTAACAAATGTTGCCACCAAGCAGCTTGCGTTGAGGAGTAGGAGGCAAGTTGGTGAATAACGGCACACAGCTGAGCACATGAATGGGCGGCAAGGGCGAAAAGCAAGGCAATCAAAGAAAAGCTTCGGTGGCAACGACGACGGCGAATACATGGCGATAAGCATTGCCGATAAGAAGGGTGCGCTTGTGCACCGCCAACGGAAAGACACACACTCACACACAACCGCAGCTACATAACAAAACCCAGTAGAAAGTTGACGGTCCCCGACACTTACATACATATACATATATCTAACAAAATTTACTAAACCATTTTTAAAAAAGGAATGCCTGAAAATTTGTCCAAATTATATTAACTACACAACCGATAAGCAGAAAATGTTGTTACTCTCACTTTTGCTTGTCATTTTAGCTTCGCCTCAGTGAAATCTGACTGAAGCACATCACCGAAGCTGTAATACTCTTCATATAAGTTAAATACAAATAAGTTTAACACTTGCACAATATCCAAGTGGCTGTCTTGAATATTCTGAAAACCATGAACTAAAATTATAAAGAACTCCTGCCGGTTCAACCCCAAGGAATTCCTAGGAATATACATAACACATTCCAGGAATGTCCACAGTTCTGCCGCCTTCGCCAGCAAAACCAACATCGCTGCCGAAAACCCACAGCTAGATCAGGGTACTTTTAAGAATTGTTAAAAAAAGAAAGACCAGTTCTGACAGAACATTCAATAAAGAAACGTCTCTAACTTAAAAGTTTTATTTTAATTTTAAAAATATTAACTTATACAACTGTGTTCGAAATAATAGCAGTGGCATAACCAAGAATTCAAATGAAGCAAAAAAATCGTGTAATTGATTTTTATTATTGAGTTATTATTATTGTATTTAATTCGCTCATATTCAAGCTTAATAGAAATATGATTTCTCTAAAGAATAAGATAAAGTTCTTCTATAAATAAATAAAAAAGTTTGTAAATGAAAATTTCAGCTGTGATTAATAATAGCAGTATTTAGGATTTTACATCAAAAATCAATTAATTCGTTATAATAATATAAAATAAAGTTTAAACAATTAATACTCGTATTTCGTCGAATGACCGTTGTTGAATAACACAGCTCGGGTCTCCTTGGCATGGAGTCCACCAAACACTTGCATTTCTCGAAAGGAATGGCCTGCCACGCCTTCTTCAAAGGACTCCATAATTGCTTCGTATTTGACGAATTCTCTTTCCCTACAGCTTTTTTGACCTCTGCGCAGAGATTCTCAATTGAATTAAGGTCCGGTGACTGAGCCCGCCAACCCATAACCTCAACTCCATTTAGAGCAAACGAATTTTTTGCCAACCTGCTGGTATGTTTGGGTTCATTATCTTGTTGATAGACCGATTTCAACGGCTTGCAACGGTTTTTTCAGCGTGTTGCAGCATATTCGACACCATTATTTCAATGTACAATCTGGCAACCTTGTTTTCTTTAATCCAAAATAACGGACCTATACCATAGTAACACAAGCACCGCCATACATTGATTTTGGCACCTCCATGTTTTACCGTCCGTGAAATGTATTTAGGATCAAATGAAGCGTTTACTTTCCTTCGTACAAACTGTTGATGTCCGCGGTAATCAAATAAAACAATTTTCGTTTGAGCGGATTTTTGGGGAGAAAAGAACGTGTGCAGAATTTCAGATCGTCATCTCAAAAAATGAGGGACAGGATCGCGTTTATACAGATAAACGGATATGTTTAAATCGACTCAGCTCGTAATGCTTGATATATATATATATATACTATATATATATATATATATACTATATATATATATATATATATACTATATATATATATATATATATACTATATATATATATATATTTAATAGCATCACCGACGTTTCTTTCTCGGGTGTTACAAACTTCGTGGCTCACTTAATATTTCCTATTCAGGATGTGAAGGACTGGTTGAAATGAACCGTGCATTAAAACCACACAAAAAAAGACAGACCTGAATACAATAAAGTCTGAATAACATCATTCAAATGGCCTCTACATTCTGTTTCGATTAACGTAGTCTAATCGAGTGCTTAAATCAACTAACTCTTGGAGGCCGTATGTCAATGTGTAGCTATGTTCAATATTGAAATAGATGTAATCTCCATGACTGTTACATCACAATTGTTGCACGTGCTATTCAATGGTCACATAATCTTGAAATTGTTAGAAAACCAGATATTTTCAAGATCAACTTCTTCAAATTGCGGCCATAAACACTAAGATATCACCGATCTATACTGCTCTTCATTGACAGTAATAGTGTTACCAGCTTCATTTCGAAAGAAGTACGGACCGATGACTCTTATTTGACTTATTGGAAGACCTAGTCAATGTGTACTTTCCTTGTTGTAAGGACACGGTAACTCCTAGCTACAAAGAGAGCAGTGCGGTAAACGTTCCCGAATACATCTTTACCGAGAAAAAATAAGGATGGGCAATCCGCTCATTCGTCACATACAAATCTCCCGGTATGGACGTAATCATTCCAGCAATGCTACAGAATGCACTCTGTCTATCCGTGCCATGGCAAAAAGATATTTTTGGGGATGCCTGAGGTTCAGCTATGTACCACACTCATGGAGATAGGCAAGGGTAGTTTTCATACCGAAGGCAGGTTGAAACAACCTAACTTACTCAAAAGAGTCTAGGCCTATAAGCTTAACTTCCTTCTTGCTGGAAACGCTAGAAAAGATCTTGGACCCGCACATTAGGGACGGCAGCGCCTCCTAGAAGCTTGTCCAAGGCGCAGCACGCATATACGAAGAGTAGAGACTGCACTTTATGCTCTGGTATTTAATATCCGAAGGACTCTTGAATATAAAGAATATGCTCTAGGAGGATTCCTGGACATCTCCGCAGCCTTCAACAACGTCTCTACGCAATCTATCCTGAATAGTATCCAGTCAATAGGTGTTGAACCCGCTATACAACGCTGGATCAGAAGCCTTTTGACCTGTGGATGGATAAGAGCTGAATGGGACGACCCTAAAATGACTAAGGAAATCTGTAGAGGTACTCACCAAGGTGGAGTGCTATCTCCGCTTCTATGAATATTAGTGGCGAATAAACTGCTAAGGACCTTTGAAGGCAAAGCCCCTAGGATAGTGGCATATGTAGATCAAATTGTCATCTTAATAACGGGTAGGTGTCTACAGACCATTAGCAGTATTATGACCACCACTCTCTGTACAGTCCAGAACTGGGCATCGCAAACAGGTCTAGCATTGAACCTGCAGAAAACGGATTGCTTATATTCATAAGAAAGAGTGAGGAAAGCCAGTAATGCTCTGTCGATGCTCGGCACGACCTAGGGGCTCTCTCCTCTCTCATGTACTGGTGCTACACAGTTATAATTAGACCAATTGTGCTCTACGGTGCAGTACTATGGTGGACAGGTGTACGGAAATCCACCTACCGGAAGCCAATGGAAAAGGTTCAGAGGCTCGCTGCGCTGTGCATAATGGAAGATTTAAGAACAACTCAAAGGGCGGCTCTTGAAATGGTACTAAGCCTGCCACCTATAGATCTTTTCGCTGAAATCTGCGCAGCAAAATTGGCGAGAAGACTATTGGCGGCAGAGGAATTTATATATAGAACTTTAAGGCATAGCTCAACGGGTAATGGCGTTTGAGCCCACTTTTCAACTGGGAAAGAAGGTTGAAAGTAAATACAGGAAAATAAAGGCATAGGAAAATAGGGCATAATAGGCGCAAAGGTGTGCTAGCTACGCGCAACACTCTAAACATATATACTGATGGTTCGGAATATGGAGGATAGATTTAATGCGGGAATATACTGAGTTAGACATAAGCTGAGGCCTTTGCTAATGTGAAAGCAGCAGAGCTGGTCTCTAATGCACTTGCAGGCAATTCTAGAGTCAACATCTACGTAGACAGTCAAGCAGCAATCAAATCAGTAACCTCGTACCGCATTTCGGCCAGAAGTATTTGGAAAGCAAGGCAGCAGTGGAAAGTGTTGCCAGAAGTAAACAACTTCACTTCTACTGGATGCCAGGTCACAAAGGCATCGAGGGCAACGAAATAGTGGATGAGATTGCCAAGAATAGTGTGCGGCTAACATCCGAAAATGCGATAAATATTGGGAAACCCATGCATTGTCTATAAGACGATCTCAACAGAAGCATGGTAAGGTCAAAATACGATGGAGCGAACTACCTGGGTGCAAGACTGCAAAGTAATGTACATACAAAACGGTAGATCGGAATTACCCCAATTCTATTGGCACTCGATAGAGGAGACCGTAGAAAAATGATCAGAATTCTAACTGGCCACTGTCTGGTGGCGGCACACGTGCGCAGAATAGGGCTGACAGATTGAGAAGACTGCAAGAAATGTTTAGAGCAGGGCACCATGAAAACAGTGGAGCATCTCTTGTGCATTTGTCCCACGTTGGTAAGACTACGCTGTAAGCATCTGGGGCCCCACGGTTTGATACACTAGAAGAGGTGTCGATACTGAGACCACAGAGTCTGTTAAAATTAGTGTTAAGAGCAGGCACCCTAAAGGATGACTACATCTCTTGGACCTAGGAACTGAATTCCATCTGGTAAGGCCCAAAACTGGTCTATGCGTGGCTTATTGCCTACCAGTTCATCCTAACTTAACTTAACCTTTGTCTTATTAGCACTTGAACTTTAGGTAAAGAAAGAAAAAGTTGGACTTGGAGAATGATTATTTAGATACTAAAATTCAATAATTTGTAAGCGTTGTCCTTGCGTATACTCGTATTTCGAATATATGAAATTGTAAACCTAACTGAATACAATGAAAAAAAAAAAAAAAAAATACATCAAAAGTTTCCGAAACGACGTTTAGAAATCACATCATTGCTATTGGAAAACCCGATATACTCTAATACTTCCTCAAACCTTCTCAAACGTTTTGACTTAAATAGATTATACCAAATATCTGGTGGTTGTGCTTAACGTTACGCTGCATAAACATAAGAGTTTCGGAGGGCTACCAAATTTAGACCTGGTGTCAAATAGACAGTTCCTGTTAATGCCAACGAAATTCTCGTTAAGCACCAATCATAGGATTTGTCTCAAACAAATACTCTTCACCATAACTTGCGTTTAAGTGCTGCCGACCATTTTTCGTCATATTTAGTATTTTTCTTTGACCGCATCGTTCTTGAAACAAATGTGTTATTTTTTCAAGAGATGTGTATCAGCTGATACGGTATCAATGAGGTTTTCACAACTTCCAAAACAAAATTAAGGGGGTAGTAAAGTATTTTTGTTTTCATTTTTTTAATTTTATTTTGATGTACAATATCTAAAGATTATTCTGTGAAATTTGAGAGCAATTAAAGCAAAATTGACGGAGATAAACACTTGTAAGTCTCCACCCTTCGATTTGATTGTGAGCGGCTGTGAAACTTTAAACGTGTTTTTCTCACACTTCACTTTTTCGAAGCCTGTGAACTCTGTAGCTCAAAACCTACTGAACCGATCCTTTTGAAATTTTGCATAGTCTTTCTTTACATAAATTGTAAGGTAACGCTGTCGAGCTTTTTTTTTTTAATTTTAAATTATTTATAAACAAGAAAATTTCTGATTTTTTGATGAAAAATTAGTATTTTGCGTTCCGAGCGTTGTAAAAAATTGAAAAATCATAAAAAAAAATCGACAGCGTTATATGAGGAAACTTATCAACTAATCAAATCAGTTTGGTTTTTTAATTTCAGATAATCCAGTCATGAGTTATGCGGTTCACCGCGAATCAATTTTTTTTAACGTCTGTGAAGATTTTCTGTCACCGGTTCATTTTTAAATATTTTTCTATGAAACTTTCACAGAATATTCTTTAAGTATCATATAATTATGCTATGATTATACAAAAAAATACATATTGATTGTATTATAAAAAAAAAAAATTATTGAATTATGCTTTTTTCGCTCGAATTAACTTTACTACCCCCTTAAGGCAAATTAAAATAGAACCTTCAAAAAGAACTTGTTTATTCAAAATGCTTCTAGTGGACCTTCTGAATGGTAATTGAACTTTTAGACATATTAATTTTCCACTTCATCAAAAGAGAGATCTCTCATCAGAGGCTGTTGCTAATTTTTCATTGAGGGCATATTTTACGTGGCGGGTCTCAAATCCAGCGCACAACCCTAAGGAGGGGATGCTTCGCCTTTTCACTTTAGCTCGCCTTCAAACGGATGTTCTTAGGCTACCCAGAGGATCCTTAGTCAAATACCGGAAGTCGTGAACTGCTTGATTCCTCTGTTGTTAACTATGCGCTAGTAAAGAAGAAGAGAATATGCAGCGAGTAGATTTACAGGGATCCAAATAAAAAACAAAAAAATCCTCTATGGGATAAATGTTCTATGGATCAATATGAATAACATGGGCCTAAAACCGGTTTCGAATGATCCGCAGAACATTTCCCGAATACGCAATTTTATAGTAAAAAATCGACCCATTCCTTTAAAAAATGTGTAAAATATGTTATAAAAAATATACCGTTATGGTCCATAATTTTCATCATTTGCTGTACTCCTCGTCGGTTCCAATGTCTTCCTAAATGTACTACAGGGTGAATTTCATGTTCGGTGTAAGAGTAAGGTGTTGGCGGCGACTGGGATCAGCAACTGAATTCTTACAATGGGAATGAGTTTGTGTGTGCGCCTTCATTTTGTTTGTCAGATTTTTCGTTCGGAAATTTTAACATTTTTAGAGAAATTCCAGTGACGGCGATGCCGACAACGCCAACACCAAACAGGAGGACTCAACGAGACAGGCGGCATGCAGGCAGAATTCGGGCAACAGCGGTGCCAACAACACTCGAGCGCACATGGCGGCTACCAAAATGAATGGCTTGGCAGCAAAGCTTAGAGCAGAGCTAACGACAGCTCGCATACACATGCAAACACACTCACATGTTTGTATGTTTGTAAAGGAGGAAGGAGGACCAGCGCGACAGGACTTGTGTCTGAATGTTGGGAAAGGCGGCACACACACACACATTCTGCCAGAAAATATTTCACACACACTTCACATGCAGCTGCGTCAGCGTGTGAGTGGCAAGAATGACGAGCTCGTGGAACTCGTGCAACAGGACGGCAATACATTCGGCTACAGCGTTCCTAGCGCTTCTTATGAGCAAACTATTTGCTCTTGGCGGGAGAAAGAAGAATGCCACCGCTCCATCGCAACGGCCATTTGTTGTTGCACCATCAGCATTAGCAAAACAACGGTACCAGCTCCAAAGGCGCAAAGCGAAGGAAACTCAACTGAAAATTGAAAGTTGCTGCAAACTGAAACGAACGGCGAACCAACGAAACAATTTGTAATTTATCTGCGAACAGGCAAAGTGAACCAAACGACGGACAAAAAAAAACAACAACAACAACGGCAACATCAGTAGCAACAACACTGCAGACCGGGCGCAGATTGCCACAAAGAAAGGCAGACAAAGCTCACAGCAGTGACAACAAAAAACTCTACACAGCCATGTAAGGTAATATACGCACACACACTTATGCATACATATACATACATATGTATACATGGCTTTGCAATACGTCAACAAATGTTGCTCTGCGCGCCTCTGTCCCCGCGCTTGCCGACCGCCGCCACTTTGGCTTAGCTGGCTGGTTGCTTTAATCTTGCCTGCTACCCTTAAACTTTAATAGTAAGCTACACAGCTGAGCGACTGAGCGGCTGAGCGTGTTGCCGACTAAATGCTTGTATTTCGTTGGCTTTAAGTTAAATTTAATAGCTGAAATAGATCATATCGTTGCTTTCAGAAAGTAATGAAAATCGCAAATGAAAGAGTAGTTATGTTACAGTGTATACGCATGCATGTGTGTGTGTGTATGAGTGTTCACCATGAAAGGGTTGCTTACTCCTGTGAATGAAAAAGCTTCCCCTTTACATTTCAGAAGCTTTAAATTTTGATAAATGTTCACTGATATTGGTTGCCTCATCAATTACTTAAGCTGTTTGTGTTTATGTATTCGTCTATGTTTTATGTATGTATGTGTGCGTGTAGTGAGCGAGAAACTTTTAGCAAGTATTAGGTGAAATCATGCATAATGTTATTGGTTTATAATACAAAGTTATTGCTAATGAAAGCTCCGCAGTTGACGGCTTGTCAGAATCTGCCATTTACCTAAGATGCGAATTCAAGTTAAAGGTTGCGTATACGCAGTGGCAGGGGCGACTATACGAAACTACCGTACTAAAGTGCGACTGGAAGATCGATTGTGATGCTTTAAAATGGAACTGGGTATTGCTAATTTTGGTATGTCCGAGATTGTGGTATAAGCAATATTATTTGGAAAATCTCAAGTAAAGTTATTTACAACAAGTAAGGAAGATCTACATAAGTATAACCGAACTTTTTATACTCTCACAAATAGCAAGCATCCAAGCCAGGGAAATATCTTCAGCTGCTGGCAAAATTAGTTGGGAAATTCGTAGACCGATTTTACTTATTTTCTGCATTAAGCTAAAGTATATATACTGCTATATTTCCACTTAATTTCCCTGAGATGTCTCACATATTGACCGATATATACGGCATAAAGCTAAGCTAAATTTTTATATTAGGTAATAATATATTTTTTCGCATTAGGACCAGAAAAAATGCTTTCTGAGTTTCATTTATATACCTTCTGATATTGACTAATAATAAATTATTAAGTCAACCGGGTGTTTGGGAATCTTTTATCATTTATGTGACAGCTAGGACAAATTTTAGCCGATTTTATTGCTTTCAAGAACAAAGATACAGCATTATTTGACAGAGATTCTCTGTGAATTTCATCAAAACTAACTCACTCATTGACCGAATTATGTGGAAGTTTGAAAATCTTTATTAGTATGTGAGTATGTGAGGGTTAAGAGAAGTACTACAAATATTCTACATAGATTTCGTAATAATAATTTTTAGTAAAGAGGTTTTATGGTATACAAGGTCTGTCGCAAAAGAAACAGGACTGTTAAAAAAAAAAAACAAAAAAAAAATTATATTTTTCAAAAGTTATATTTTTTTATTCAAAGTAGTTTCCTTGTGCTTCGATACAGCGTTTAGTCCGGTCAATTAGCATTTCAAATGAGTGTTTAAGGTCATTTTTCGGAATGCTCTTGAGAATATCGGTCGCCGCCTTTTGGATAGCTAAAATGTCATAAAAGCAGTGTCCTTTCTTGAGCAAATGAAATTTTCCAAATAAGTAGGTAAAAATCACAGGGTGCCAGATCAGGTGAGTAGGGTGAGTGATTAATGGTTAATATGGAGCTTTTTGTCAAAAAATCAATGACAAGCGCCAGGACCCTGCCTCACGGTATTGTGGTCGAGCACGACGAATGCGTGACAAAAGACGCTTCGTAACACCAAGGTAAAACACAGCATTAATCGTTTGGCCAATTGGGATGAACACTCGGTGTACAATACCCTCGGAATCGTAAAAACAAAACAGCATTACGACTTTTTTTCGGTGACTTCTGATCGTCACAGAGGTCCTCGCGACCTTCTTGGAATCGCTTAAACCACTCATGCACATTACTACGGGATAGGCACTGATCACCATAAACTTTTTTCATCATTTGAAATGTTTCAGTAAACGTTTTCCCAAGTTTAAAACAAAATTTCATATTTGCTTTTTGTTCAAAATGCACTTTACGACCGATGAGCAAAAGCTGCTGACACTTTTTGATCGATAACATCGATTGTAGTTATCCAATTGTTTTAAAATTTTTACGAAATGTCAACAAGCGATCAAAATTTTTATTTCCAATAGGTGGCGCTACCAGAAACAAATTATTCAAAAAGGGTCGAGAACGCCTTGACCACGTCTAGGATGGTCATCAACATCAACTGTTGATCAACACTTCAATAAAATAAAGGAGCTGGTACTGGAGAAACGGCATCGTTGGAATATTGGAAGGATGAGTGAAAACCATTTTGAAATACCATTGTGTCTAGGAATAGTGGAAGGACGATTGGTTCCAGAATCACTAAATTTTTTCGAAAAACAGCGTCGCGCTAACGTGCTTTCCGGTACTAGCGATGAGGCTTGGATCTATGCTCGGAAACAGATGAATATCGTAGCCGAAGCCGAAAAATTTACGGGCAGATTAAAAATCATGTTGACATTTTTCTTCGACTATCAAAGTGTGGTGCAGGCTGAATTCCTACGGGACGGCCAACAAACAACAAGGAATACTATCGGATTGTTATGCGTAGTTTGCACGAAGCTATTCATAAAATGAGGCTGGAATTATGGGACGACAACTCTCGATAGAGCACCGTCGCATACTGCGTTGATTCTTCGTGAGTTCTTCGCCAAATTTTCAACCAATATCGTCCCACAACTTACGTACTCGCCTGATTTATCTCGGTGTGGGCCAATTGAAGGCTAGGCACAATTCCGATTTCTTTGGCGCCGCGATTTGAAGGTACCGTTGGAAAGAGGAAGTCCTCCTGATTAAAAAACATATAGGGTTATAGGGTCCGCAAACGCTTAGTTTAGGAGATATTCGGCCTTAAAGTTCAAAAATTCGCAAAATTGGACCATTTCAAGGAGCTATTTCACCACATT
Source organism: Bactrocera zonata (assembly GCA_037783105.1). Taxonomy (NCBI): domain Eukaryota; kingdom Metazoa; phylum Arthropoda; class Insecta; order Diptera; family Tephritidae; genus Bactrocera; species Bactrocera zonata. The sequence continues at coordinate 31,416 of JBAWJQ010000533.1, forward strand.
AAACACACTTTTTTCACATTTTTCACTTCAAATTAATTAAATTGCACTATAATCTTTTAAATAAATCTACATTTTACTCTTTTAGCAGGTTTTTTACCTAAAAAATCTTTATTTTAAAAATCACATTTTACACTTGTTTCAACCTCATTTGTTTACCAAAAATTACGACGAAATGCGGCGCTGCCATGTGATGATTAGGCAATTCGCTGAAATTCCTCTTTTTCGCAAAAATTCCTCTATTCATGCATATGGATATTTTCCTTTAAATTTATTACGCAAATAAGTAATATTATATACATGTATTAGTAATATTATATAATAATATTATATATACATATGGATAAGTAATATTATACAATAATATTACGTAATAAAGTGTACAGTACATGAGTACAGTACGAAATTTTGTTTCAATATGAGTGCATGATAACCGAAAAATATAACCACTTCATACCCAAAACTCATATTTTAAATATAATAATATATATATTGTCGCCTAAAATACAAACCAATGTATCATCAAAAATAAATGGAAATCGCTGACAGATATAATAACCAAAATTTATCCATTTTATAACGAAAACTTAAATTTTATTTCAATATTGGTTATAAAGTGGTTATATTTTTTGGTTATTATGCAGTCATATTGAAACAAAATTTGAGTTTTGGATATAAAGTAGTTATATTTTTTAGTTATTATGCACTCAAACTCATATTTTAAATATAATAACATATATATTGTCACCTAAAATACAAACCAATGCATCATCAAAAATAAATGGAAATCGCTGACAGATATAATAACCAAAATTTACTATTTTATAACGAAAACTTAAATTTTGAGTGCATGATAACCATAAATTATAACCACTTTATACCAAAAAGTCAATATATTTTTTTTATTTTCAGCAGAAAGGGGTACTACGCGAAAGTACTTCAGTCACCCCGGGGTATTCGCTCGGCCAGGGTTATTTTTTTAAAGCGCGGCCGAAGGCCGACAACGCAGAAAGGAGTACTATGCGAAAGTACTTCAGTCACCCTGGGTATTCGCTCGGCCAGGGTTATTTTTTTAAAGCGCGGCCGAAGGCCGCCAACGCGGGAAGGAGTACTATGCGAAAGTACTTCAGTCACCCCGGGTATTCGCTCGGCCAGGGTTATTTTTTTAAAGCGCGGCCGAAGGCCGCCAACGCAGAAAGGAGTACTATGCGAAAGTACTTCAGTTACCCCGGGTATTCGCTCGGCCAGAGTTATTTTTTTAAAGCGCGGCCGAAGGCCGCCAACGCAAAAAGGAGTACTATGCGAAAGTACTTCAGTCACCCCGGGTATTCGCTCGGCCAGAGTTATTTTTTTAAAGCGCGGCCGAAGGCCGCCAACGCAGAAAGGAGTACTATGCGAAAGTACTTCAGTCACCCTGGGTATTCGCTCGGCCAGGGTTATTTTTTTAAAGCGCGGCCGAAGGCCGCCAACGCGGAAAGGAGTACTATGCGAAAGTACTTCAGTCACCCCGGGTATTCGCTCGGCCTGGGTTATTTTTTTAAAGCGCGGCCGAAGGCCGCCAACGCAGAAAGGAGTACTATGCGAAAGTACTTCAGTCACCCCGGGTATTATGTATATAAAAATGTTATATTACAATCATAAACATATATGTATATTATAATGTTATCACACGATTTTACTTATCTATGTTTATTAAATATAAATCACATATTCATATATGCATGTATATGGAAAAGTGTTCACATATTCAATTTTAGCTTGAAAAATCTTCTTTATAGTTTTTTTATAGTTAATAAAGAAAAAAGAATCACTCGAAAGTAGAAACAAAGAAAACGCTGTGAAACGCTGAAAAATCCTTCACTTTTGGTTTTTAAGGTGTGGCAATGCTGGTTTTCTTTGTAAATATAAGCGCACTAAACTTTTCAGCCATAAATTTGACAAGTGATTTTTAAAATACTAAATTTAGTTGAAAAATTGCAAAATAATTGTGAAATGTAAGCTTATTTCAAAGCTTAGAGTGTATATTTAAATATGCAGTGTAAAGAACGTGAAAAAATTTAGTGAAACATAGAGAAATAACATGTTTTCTTAGTGCAAATTTTTGAATTTTTAAACGTGAATATTTCAAAAAATATTAGTTATTTTTATGTTATTTTTGGATATTCCTCCTCTGGAGAAGCTCCCCTATCCGTACATACCCCATTTATACGGAAATTCGGGTTTTTTACCCCTCCGCCAAAGTAATCGGAATCGTGCCGAAGGCTATTCCGGAAATTGATCTTAACATCTGTTTCAAGGATTGGAAAAAAGTTGGCACAAGTGTTTTGGTATGAAGGCGGATATAGATTTTGAATTGAATTTTAAAATTATGAACAAAGTCTTACTATTTTTTGTCACAATGTATACTGACTTCAGTAGACATATGCAATGCAAAATTCTGTTATAGTTTACAGCACAAGTATACAGGCAATTATAATCCAGTAGCCTTACAAACTTTGGGCTGTACATGTACCTTACCAAGAGTTATTTTCCCTAAAGAACTTACTCACCGTTTGTGCCACAAAACCTTTTGCAAAATAAGAGACGCAGTTATATTGAATTTTTAGTTAATGTTTAGTTTATAATAATGTTACCCATATGTTTAAAATTATAATTACAATTTGCATAACTGATTTTTTTATTATTTTTTTTTTTATATGATACAGTAGTTGTTTCTTAATCTTATATTGGAACAAAATTCACTAATTTATGTTTTATTCTTTTTAATTTTAGTTTTGTGGAGAATGTGTCGAAACGAACAACGAAACCCACACAATAACTCATTTGAACGTAGGTATTTAAATGCCGAGAAACATTGTTATAGCTTTGCTTGTTGTAAGCGAAATAAGTTTAACGAAAGAAACACGAAATCAGAGCAACTCAATTTCTTACAATTTCTGCTGGAATTCGGCTTTAGCTCGTCTTAAAAATCTTTATATAATTGCATGACTAACTTTTCCCCTATTTATATATGAATATAAAATGTGTTCGCTTAAAATGCGGGCGAAATTCATTTTGGTTCTAGAAATTTCATTGGAGAAAAGTGTGTAGCTACGAAGATTTATCCAACAAAAAACAGATTTTCAATTATTTTCGAATTTTGTATTTCACTGTTATGCACTAGAAGCTTTCATCGCTTGTGCTGTGAGTGGAAGGGTGCCGTTGTGTTTCTTAAAAACCATAAATAATTCCTCAATATGAGCGAATTTATGTTTTTTCATTTTTAATTAATTTGTTTTTGGTTTTTTGTTTTAAATAACTGCTTTGAGGGCTTGCTGTCTATTTCGTGTTTTGTGATTTTAATACATATGTATAACCCTAATGGCTGTTCACACACAACACACACATTCAGTGCATTGGTTGCAAAATCGGTTTGATATAAAATACTTGTTTTATTGGTTTACAAAACTTAATGCTATTTTAGAAAAGGCAAAATTTCCATTAGAAAAATGTCAATACAAAATTCCATAACGCGCACACATTTGCATATAAATACATACACATAAATGTACTGTTGCAAATACAAATTTGTGTGCGTGTAAAAAAATTCACTATTTCTTGAAGCCATCAGTGACGGCGTTGTTCGTTGTTTGTGTATTTGGGGTTTCTTTGCTTTTTGTTGTTACTGTATTTTGCTGTCGAATCGTTTGTATAATTCGAGATTAATTTCAATAATTGGAGAAGACTCAAAACCGATTATAAGTCAAAAAGAAAACACTGTCGAGGCTAAGCTATTATTTTAAATGAAAAATTCTTCCAAGGTCACTTCATGCTTATAAACACTATTAAAATGTGGCGCAACGCTGCTTGAACAAATTCCTTAAAACGATGTTATAGCTCAAAAATAACAAAAAACAAAAAACGAGAAAAGCTATTACTTACAAACATACCACATATGTACATATATATGTACATATGTATACATCTTGAAAAATTAGGGGATTTAATACCAATTTAGAAACTTACATAATGCTGTTATAAACAAATTACGCTTCGCTGGTGGCAACTTTAAGCTCAACAGTTGTGACTGCTGACGTCTCATACATTAGGCAACACTAAATTTTCAACTAAAAAACGAATTTATTTACGCACGCGCGCATACATACGTACAGCAAGTGCTTGTTAAACAAATTTTCGGCTACAAATGAAAATAGTCAACTTAAATGCTACCAACTTAAGGCTTATTTAAAGCGATAATTGTTTAAATAAAAAAAAAATTGGTTACAATTTTTTTTAAATTATATATTATGCATGTATTAATAAAATATATTTAACATGTATTCGCTTTGCAATCACTGTGACGAAATAATACTAATAAGATTTAATACAAAATTTATAAAATCGCACATTTTCAAATATTTTAAACTTAATTTTTAATTTTATGATCGTACAAATAAGAATCCGCTAAGGAGCTCGACGCATATAGCTTACACAACAATGCCTTAAATGGAAAACTTAAGTATTCACATTTGCATTACATATGAATAATCAGTCTTTTTTATGTAAACGAAAATATTTACGCTATTTCTCAATTAGCTCGCTAATTGCGCTTTGTTCGAGTGCTTCTAAATGAACGCACGTGCATGTATGGTGGGTTGTATACATATATTTATGTTTGCAAATGGCAAGTGCCGAAGACGAGTTAAAAAGAATCAGCTGGCCATTTCCAAACTGTTGTTGTTGAAGTATGTGAAAACACAGTAAGCGAATTTATTATTTGGCTGTAGATTTTTAAGTATTGTTAAATTTTAGACAGATCATTTAAACTCACGGAAGTTGAAAAAAGTACTTTTGAACAATTAAAATTGAATTTTGTGAAATTTGACCATTTACAATATTTTTTAATATTTTACCTTTCATTTTCGAAAAATGTTCAGTTTCAAATGACAACTATTTTATTTCGGATAAATTATTGTAAACTTATTTTGATTTTATATTAACTAATATTAACTATAAACTAAATTTTATTAATTTTCACGTTGACGTTAACGTACGGCATTTATGTTATTTTAAATGTAAATAATTGAAATTATTTGTTCCTTTGGAAACACAATGTATCCGTTTAACAAATAGTCAAGTTTCTCAGCTTTTGCACATAGTCGATGATTTTAAAATTTCAACATTAATTACAACTTAATCATTACAATATAATTAAACAAATATAGTATATGCTTATATTATTTACAATAGTCGCACAAATATGCACAAAGGACTCTGATAACTGCTTAGTTTAGCTGTGCTTCAACGACTTAGTGTTACATAATTGTTAGATCATTTACTTATGCATGCAATTTACATTGATTTTTCACAGGTTTGTGAACTAAATACTAAACAAATTAAAATACGCTTGTGGAATATTCGTTTTTTTCTTGTAGAATTTCGATTATTTAAAAACTAACACTAACTTTACAATAATACAGTTAAAATATAAACAAAAAACAGTAGTAACAAAGCTTTGTGGCTTATTCTCAATAACATATACATACATTGTAATACACTTGGAATTGCAAACATATAGACAACGATTAATTTCATTTTCTGTAAGAAGTGCAATAGTGCAGTTAATTGGAAGTTGATAAGTAGTTTAAACTTCTTATGGTTGTGTTGTTGGTTTTCTATTATTATTATTTTTTTCGTTTTTGTATTCATGTATTGGTCGCTGTACTTAATCGCTATTTTCTCATTGTGTTTTCTTTTTTTGTTTGTTTGCTTTTAACATTATTTATTTAAGGACATTACTATTTGTGTGTGTAAAAATGTCTTGGCTATAACTTCTAGTCTGAGAACTGAAGGCAGTGTTGCTGCACAGAATTACGCGCATTTTAGTAGAGGTTAGCCCTCATAGTCTGTGCTACAGCAATTGTTTTATATGCTGCGTTAGCAAATAATCAAACGAAATTTGTTGGCGTACAAAATGCTACAACAAAGAGAACCGTACTCCGACTTCCAGGCACGTGCCAATAGTGGCTAAATGTGCTCAGCAACGATATGCAAATCGCTTTTACAAAAACTCCACATACTATCCTACAAATATTTATGTATATATCCTTGATTAGCTAAAACCGTGTTTGTCCTAGTTACAACTACTATGTCAATCCTCATAAACTTATTGAATTATATGTTATCTTTACTATTTGAATTTAATTGTTTGCCGTTTCGGTGTGATCGCGTACAAAATTTAACTCCGTGAGTCATTGCTTTCGCTAAAGCTTTGTTCACTGGACTCGCGTCGGCTGCCCACTGGTTTGGGTTTATATTCGGTAATGAACACTGTCACCGAGTTTACAGTGACTTCGCGCGTTTGTGCCGTCGAGCGATCGACGTTCTTCAACCGGGCCGGGTACTTTTTATGCTTGTTTTTATCATGTCCAGTACCGTGCCGTGAGCCGGAGGCGGATTTCGTACCGTTTGGCATGGTGCCTGATGCGCCGGGTAGGGTGGCAGCTTGTTGCGCGACGAGTGCTGAGTTTAGTCGTGGCTTACGTGTGGAAGTTCCTGCAATAATTTTCTTTTATCATTAGGGTTTCAAAAATGTGAGAAATCATAATATTAACTTCTGTATCTATGTACTACAATAAGGTTGTTTCTTATACTTGAACTTATATTGTTGGAAATAACGAATATAAAGTATAGTAAAAATGGATTTTCGGAAAAAATAAATTTACTTATTTAACCTCCAGAGAAATAGGGGTATAAATTATTCATTAGCTGAACTTATTTCTTATCCAGGTTTTATTTTTTCTGAAAAATAGATACATATACATACATACATATGTATGTAAATGCATACATCTGTAATTTAGATTAATCAAAAAATTACATGAAAATTAATGTCGACAGCTACAATAACATAAACAAACAAATTGCGGTATAGATAAAACCAGAACCTCAGCTGCTTTGAGAAGGCCGTCATAGTTGATTATTGAAATGAGTGTTTTTGATTGGATTCCTTTACACGCTAAACTATCGCCGAATTTCCTTTTCACATTTTCGCATTCTACAAAGATAAACAGTGCATAAAAACACGAAACCTTCTGCCCCTCGGATACCCCTCAAATACTGAAACTTGCCAGGTATGATGAGGCTAATTTGTTGGCCATGAAATATATATGTATGTACCTGCATACATATTTATATGCAAACGGTATCAATATATTCACATATGCAAACCATTTGATTGATAACAACTGTAAAACATTGAACTGGTGCGAATACAGAAACAGAAAATAGATAAAACTAAAATAAAGCTAAAGAACGCAAGCGAATTCTGTGAAGTGATGCAGCAATTTGATAGTTATTGTAGATAATGCATACTCAACCCAACAAAAAAACGAACGCCCGGCGTGAAACAATCCAAACGACCTAGTTGCTCTTTGTATATATGTATGTATGTACGTATGAAAATATACATGTATAACCTCATTTCTACAGTAAAAACAAAAAAACGCTTATTTGTATTTCTAGCCACCGCCTGCCACTGTTCCATTTGAGTTGGCTGTGTGCGGCCTACATTGCAACGAAGCGATTGGCCTCAGCCTCATTTCACAGCTTTTCATTACTTCTGTAAACATACCGCACATAGCACCGCTGCATGAGCTTAATAGGTACACAAAACTAATTACACACATTTATATTTACACTTTTGTGAATATTAACAGCACTTTAACCAAAAATGCGGAAATGCATATGTAGTTAAAATTATTGTTCATGTTTCGATGAAAATAAATAGACTTTAGCGGTATATATTGAATACATACATATTTACATCGAGATGCACACATACTTCCACAAAGATTGTCCGTACTCGTAAAGGGGTCACTCACCTTTCCGCACGTCGCACATACGGCATTTAAATGCCTCAGCTGTATTCCTGTACGTACAGACGCTGCAGTCCCAGAAATTCTCCTCGATCGCTTTGGATTGTCGCTTCTGTCTTCTTACTGGAGATTTCTTGTGATCCATAATCTTAGATCGCTGCCGTTTATATAAAAGTCGTTCCTGCCTTCGCGGCTGGTGCTGCTTCAGCTCCTCCACCGCTTCAACAAATATTGCTACTACCCTTCCTTTTGCAAAATAATGTCAACTATCAAGATGTGGCTTCAGCAACGCTCACTAGAAAATGCAAATCTATCAAATTTTCCAATTAGATGCTTTCCGTCCAGGTTAAAGGAAATATTCCAATTGTTCACTTTTTGTAGAATCTTTAAATCACTTCTTGTTAAATTTGAAATAACTTTACTGTGCTAATTCTACGAAAATTTTACAGCAGCCATAAAATTCGTTTCGATTTTCTTCTTAACACACACATAAATTGAAAAATTCGCTAAAAGTGGCGAACAAAAGTGGAAAATATGCATCTTCCGATTGCGAGAATGTCAAATACTGACATTTGCGCAGTGCTGCATTTATCTAGCGCCTATGTGGCGGTTCACACATGAACTCCTTTGTCCCCGAAACAGCGTGTCATTCGTGCTGGTGTGTCACGCTTTGTGTTCTGGTTTGTAACAGTTCGCTGCTACGCAATTCAAAACTTCTTTTCATTTTGAAATTCCTTTCATGTTTGAAGTAGCGTCGGTTACAAATTAATGTGCACGATAATAATATAAATTAAAAATATTAAAATATAAATATAAATATAAATAATGGAATCGCTTTTTACACATATTCACCTAAAATTTTAAGATGCATTCATATTTACTTCTTTTAAACCCAGAATGATTTAACTCGAATATCAATGAACTTAAAGCAATAAATATAACTATTGTATGAATTTTGAAAGAAATAGAAAAAGTTTTGGCGTAAAAAAGATACGGGCACTTAATACTCCCCAATAGACCACAAAATTCCCTTGAAAAATTTATCTTGAAAATATTAATCGCGGTTATCCAAAACAGTTTGACCGTTTAGCGAATCCCCGCCTTAAGTTTTCCCTTGAAAATATTAAAAGCGGGTATACTACATATTGCTCTAACACAGCCAGGGTGATTGAATTTGCCATTCAAGGAACGACCTTATGAATAAAATGTACCATGCAACACGGTTTACGTATCGCGTAACGTAGTGGGAAGAAATTTCAGAGAAACTTGATTTGTGTGAACGCAAGGCGACACTATCAAGAAAGAAATGAAACGGTCACTGCCCAACAGATGTCGCGAGAAATCTGTTAAAATTTGGCAGCACTTTCCTGTTTTCTTAATGTAATAGATTCTTAGATTTAATTTGCAATTATTTGTCGCTTAAGCAGAGAACGTATAATATATATATATATAATATATATATAATAATATAAGTGGTACTTAAAACAATAATTTCTACGTATTTCAAAAAAACAAATCGTGAGATGCAGCAATATATAATATAGGCTGTTAACCGTGCGATTCTGTAACGTGAGACAGTATCAAGTCTCTAAATTTGAGATTTTCCGTGCGATTCTGTAACGCGAGACAGTATCAAGTCTCTAAATTTGAGATTTTGAGTTAGAGACAATTTTTGAGACTTGAGACAATTTTGCTATTCTGTAAGTGACAGTCTCAAAATCTATTACATTTCATTATTCAGAGATGTTTTTACACTTGAATGATAATAAATATGTCGATAACAAATATTAACTTTTCTATACCATAGTCAAAAAACATAATTATCAATAAAAATAAAAATATATGTTGACTTTGTTTCATAATATTTACGAAATTTATGTAAAATTTATTTATTTTTAACCTTTTCGTGTTTGAATTGCTTACAAAATGTAAAAAAACGACAATCGATTAATATCTATGATGATCTCTATTCAGTACATTGAAAATGGCAGCAAGAGTTCTTTTTAGTTTTGTGACCAGCTAACTACCAGGTCTCAATATTTTGAGACTAACGCTAGAGACTGTTTAGTGAATAGTAACTAGTATCAAATTGATACTTTGTCTCAAAATGTCTCACATAGAGACTAGAGACTGGTTACAGAATCCCGCTATTTGAGTTAGAGACAATTTTTGAGACTTGAGACGATTTTGCTATTCTGTAAGCGACAGTCTCAAAATCTATTACATTTCATTATTCAGAGATGTTTTTACATTTGAATGATAATAAATATGTCGATAACAAATATTAACTTTTCTATAACATAGTCAAAAAACATAATTATCAATAAAAATAAAAAATATATGTTGACTTTGTTTCATAATATTTACGAAATTTATGTAAAATTTATTTATTTTTAACCTTTTCGTGTTTGAATTGCTTACAAAATGTAAAAAAACGACAATCGATTAATATCTATGATGATCTCTATTCAGTACATTGAAAATGGCAGCAAGAGTTCTTTTTAGTTTTGTGACCAGCTAACTACCAGGTCTCAATATTTTGAGACTAACGCTAGAGACTGTTTAGTGAATAGTAACTAGTATCAAATTGATACTTTGTCTCAAAATGTCTCAAATAGAGACTAGAGACTGGTTACAGAATCCCGCTATAAGAGTGATGAGGGAGGGATTTGATTTTCATTTAAGCGGAGTACTACCAGAGAACGTACAATATAGAGAAGGTTCATGGTGTGCCGATTGTCATCACGTTCCTTTTTTTGGAGGGGTTGAGTTTTCTATTAGTGGATTTCACCACAAAAATATTATTAGCGGATTTCACCAATATTTAACATGAAGGGGTCGAAAATAGCAGAATCGAGCATTTTCAGTATTAAATGAGAAAAATAATGCTAATTTTAATGTTTAGAAATGTACGCTTACAGATTCGCGTATTTACAATGCGCAAACGGCTATGGATATTCTCCATATATTTGATAACAAAGCTATGTATGTATGTACGTACATACATATGTGCAATTTGACCTATTTAATGATAAATTCCATTAAATCTGTTGGAATTTTTAATAAAGTCATATTTCCATTATTATTTACCTAAATAAATATACATACATATGTATGTCCGAGTACATATTGGGCATTAGAGATTTTGATAACATTTTGAAGACCAAGCCGACGCACATATTCGCTTATGGATGTAATTATGTGTACATATAAACAGATTTTTAGAAACCATATCCGAAATGATAATTTTTTTTTGATAAAATCCCATTTTGATAAAATCTTAAAAGTCATATGCATATAATTATGTGTACATGTAAACAGATTTCAAAAACCGCATAAAGTTCACATATGTATGTAATTTTGTGTTCATGTAAACAAATTTGAAAGAATCATTCGCATTATGTTTGTAAATTTGCCTACACCCCAATTTGTGTGTAAATATATACACCCATTGTTTCATACAAAAACTCCGTTGCCACGGACAACAAATTGCCGAACTTCACGTTTTGTTAAAAAGTCAAACATTGTTTTGTTGGTAGAAAATCCAAGCTATGCCGAAAAAAATAAACGAATGGCCGCCGATTGTCACCGCTTTCCTTGCCGCTGTACAGCTCCGCCTACAAACCAGCGTAAATATGTATGTTTGTGCGTGAGTTTACATACATATCGACGCAGCTGCGTCAAAATATTTCAGAATTACAAAATATTTTTTACATTCCTTGACAAATACAGTCAATCCCGGTTATGTGCCACATTCAAAGATACAAATATATGTAGTTCGTTAAAAATATTAATATAATATGGTGCATAAGCGACTGCGGATACTTAAACGAGTGGTACTTAAAACAATAATTTCTAGGTATTTTAAAAAACAAATCGTAAGATGCAGCAAGATATAATATAAGCTGTTAAAAGTGATGAGGGAGGGATTTGATTTTCATTTAAGCGGAGTACTACTTAACCAGGATGGACTGTACACATGAATCAGAGGAATATTGAATATTTTCTTTGAAATATTTCTTGACTTGGAAATCGACAAATAAACTATGTTAGCAATTTTATTCTAGATATATATTTGCGGGGTTGACACTTTTCCCTTCTCATACACTTCAGAAATATATCCAATTTATGATTTTTAGCTTTTGAAATCGTCGCGAAAAGGCGCTTGTAGGCAAGGCATGCTCGGGGAGATGCAATGGCGTCTGCTTTTATGAATGAATCGAATATGCTTTTTGAAAGTACGTTTGAGTTCATGAATGAAAATTTTGTTGTTGTGTAATTTACTATAAATTTTGACGTCGGCAATTTGGCTGCCATATTGGTTTCTGATGCTTTTTCAAACGATTGTTGTTTTTGTAGAACAATATTTGTAATTTTTGCGGGTGACATATCCACTTGTGAACGCATGTAAGTATGGATGTTGTGTATGCATTGTTTGTGTGGGAATGTCATACGCACATATTTACATGTGTACTCATATTGTAAGTATGTATGATGATTTTTGATACTGTTGTTGTTTTTCAAGAAGAATGTTTGTATTTTTTGATTTACATGCGTACGCATATATTATTTGTGGGAGAATGTCATACGCACATACAAACATATGTGTGTACGTAAATATAGAGAAGCGCGCGCTTTTTATATTACTGATAAATGATAATATCTTGATTTGAAATGAAATTGATTTGTATGAAAGTTTTAAATGATAATATGTGTTATTTACATAAATTATAATTGTAATATATTATGTTTTTTATGATATTACGATAATATTTCATATATGTATGCATATAGCATATATCATGCATACGAAATTATATAATATTATCAAAGATAAGAAATATTTAAAAAAGTAGCTTTTATTTGGACATTAACTACAAATATTACCATGAAATGGCATCATTTAATAATAATGTTATCAATTTTGCATGAATTCACAAAAATTCGCAAAATTATATTCATATTAATTGATATGATAGCATGTAAACGTATAAAAATATAAGCAAAAGAGCAACATACGTCTGTAATAGCAATGTATATTTCTGAGCATAATTTTTATTGAATGCTCAGCTCTGTTCGCTCAGCGCTGTTAAAATTTCTCCTTCTCAGCCAAAAGTGGTGAAATCCACTAATAGGATTTTGTTAGCTCTTGACAGTTCACACGCTTGTCCGCAATTGAACCTTCTCTATATTATACGTTCTCTGGTAAAAAGTCTAAAATTTACGAAATGGGTCGCTATTCACTAGAAGAAAACTGGGAAATATTCAAAACATTTTTCCAAAGTTCGTTTGACTGAGGATGGTCAATTTTACCGAAAAATCATCTTTTCGGATGAGGCTCACTTCCACCTCGATGGTTACGTTAACAAGCACGTAATCGTCGAGAAGCCAATGCACCCAGCACGAATCACTGTATGGTGCTAATTTTGGTCTGGTGGAATCATCGGCGCATTTTTCTTCAAAAATGAAGAAGAAACCGCCGTAACCATCAATGGTGAGCAATATCGCGAATCGAACCGAATTTTCCTTCAAGCAAATTGAAGAGGAAGACTTGGACAACATTTGGTTCCAGCAGGACGGCGCTACGTGCCATACAGCAAATCATTTTCGAATTCGAATTTAAAATTTTATATGGCCCACCCTATACTTAGTCGTAGGGCATACACAAATGGAATGTGACTCTACTCACTCGTTAATATAATGGACAATTGATAGGTAGGTAGGTAGGAGTGCAGCCCTATCGGGCTCAATTAGCACTAATGTGCCATTTTGATAGTTGAAAGTGGAAGATTGTTTCCTTGTTCCCTGCTACTCCGCAGCCACGGCGGATGTCGTTGTAAGGCATACCCATTTTGGACGCATGTTCCCCAAGTGGCCAGTGCCCTGTTGTGTTAGCTGTTATTCTGTAAATACTTTTTCTTGACCTATTCAATAAGTCGGTGGTTCTTTTCCTGTCATATGTTGGCCATAATTGTTGTCTATTGATCTCTCCTTTGATCGATCCTAGCGGGCTTGGTATTATCTCCGCCTCGGATTCATTGAGGAAAGCTCCTGCCTTTGCCAACTAGTCTGCTTTTTCGTTACCGAAAATGTTCCTGTAGCCGGGAACCCAGATCAAGTCTAGTTGGAGCTTTTCTTTTATTGAGCTTAGTGCTCTCTTGCAGTTGTGAACTATACTGGAATTTGTAATGGATGAGGACAATGCCAGGAGGGCCGCCTGGCTATCCGTAAATATAGTTGCTTCATGTATATTCCCGTGGTTTTCTTATGGAACCTCGCATGCCTTTTCTATGCCTAGTACTTCTGCTTGGAAGATGCTAGCCGAGGACAATTGATAATGAACAAATTAATTTGCCCTTCCAACTAGTTGAGTTAATGAAAGACGCACAAATAAATCTATATCCACTAGTTGTTCATCAGCTACAACACAGGAGATTACTACTGGATTATGAAAATCTTCTAAAGCGGTATCCAGGAGTGTTAATTCTTAAAGTTTCCTTCAATAAATTGATTGTTGAGGAAGGGATAAATTTGGACGCAGCCAAACATTGGTTTTACATACAAGAATTAAATACTGCCAGGTATCTGCAAAATTTTCTAATAGAAATGTTTCAAATGAATCATATATTCATTTTAGAAGAAATTGTGAACCGATTAGTCAACATCATGGATCTCGTGACTACTCAGAGCTATTTTCTTAAAAGCATCGCAGACTCTGGTAGGCCTCCAACTATTGAAGCTGCACCGGCTTGCATGTACTTATCTGGGTGTCGGGTGCTATGTGCCTATGCCCGACGGCATCGCTTGAAGTCTTGTTTGAACTTACACTACCTCATCCAATAATCGCTTAGGTAGCCCAATACACATTGCTTCAAATGACAGCAGATGGGTTTGGCAGAGGTAAGATAATCTTATCCAAGCGTATAAGGCTTCTTCTTCTTCCAAGGGACTGCATTATCAAAAGGGTAAATATCACCAAGAAGTTCAAGGTTACCTTTAGCAGTAAGGCTGATGGAATGTATTCCATTCTCGAGCTACTGGATCTACACAATCAAGTGATACCCCGACGGGGCAGAAGTCGCAGGATCACACACCAAATTCTCGATATCTATGGGAAGTTTTCGGAGCATATTTCCAACAGAGGTCTTGCCATAAGTCGGTGTGTTGAGATAAGCCTCCAATGCAACTATAGCAACGAACTTATAATCATACTTAGCGACAGTCAAGTTCTACTTAACGCAATCACTGCCTACGAGATCTTATCTGGGTGCCCGGTGATAAAGGTATAGCTTAAGCCCTTCATCGCGGTGGGTCATTATAACTTAAAGGAGATGCTCCGCAAGGAAGAAGAAATAGGCAAGGAAACGTATTGGCAACAACTCCAAGGCATGTGAAATGTCAAGTTGCTAATTGCTGATTACAACCTCAACAGGTTTAAATATGTAATCAACCTCCCTAGGGACAAATTCAGGTTACTTATCACATTCTAAACTGGGCACTACAAGCTCAAGAAACACTTACGTAACAAGGGCCTAGCTTCTTGTACAAATTGCCGGTTCTGCGACAGGGAGGCCAAATACTCCAGAACACCTGCTAATTAATTGCATAGCAGTCGGCAGACGCAGGATAAAAGCCCTTAGATTTATGTTTACAAATAGGGATCACATCGCCTCATCACCTAACAATATATTGGAACTTATCAATATCTTGGAGCTAAGTGGGTCTTTGTGACTCAATAGAAGGCACAACAGACCTACGGTTGCGATGCAATTGTCATCTATTTATCATATATAATCTTATCTCGATGAAATTAGATACCTACCGCTAAAATTGCTCAAATTGCATTGTTTCATAACGTCAGTTAAGATCCTAAAAAATGTTAGTTCAGACATAAAGATCGATACCTTCCACTTTTTATACCCTGACCAGCGTTTTAATGTTTTCGAGATATCGATCTGAAATTTTAACACACTTTCTTTTCTCTTCAAGAAGTTGCTCATTTGCCGGTACCGCCGCTATAACATACCTATGTGTACATAGCTGCCATACAAACGGATCGATCAAACTCAGGTCCCTGCATCGAAAACCTTTTTGTTTGAAAATATGTGCATATACTACTGTGCCCAAAAAATAAGGTGACTATGTATTTATTTTGAAAATTCTTTATTTATTCTTCCAAATTAATTCCATCGCCTTCAAAGTAATCCCCTCCTGATGTAATGCACTTATGCCAACGGATTTTCCAATCTTCGAGATACTGGTTGTAGTCACTTTCCGTTGTGGCCTTCAGTTCCGTCTTCGCTGCGGCTTGAATTTCCTCTATCGTATAAAAACGGTGTCCCCGGAGCGGTGTCTTTCGAGCTTGGTGAACAGCCAGAAGTCGCACGGCGCCAGATCAGGTGAATACGGTGGTTGCGGAACGATACCGAGGGCAGTATGGGATGGTGCATTATCATGGTGTAAAAACCAAGAATTGTCTTTCCACAATTCCGGCCGTTTTAGGCGGATAGCGTTACGCAAACGACGCATAACGTTCAAATAATATTCCTTGTTGACTGTTTGACCGGTTGGAAGGAATTCATAATGCACAACAGCACGATAATCGAAGAAAACAGTCAACATGACCTTGATTTTTGAGCGACTTTGGCGCGTTTTTTTTGGTCTCGGCTCTCTTTTGGCACGATATTCGCTCGATTGATCTGTTGTTTCGGGATCGTAAGCACAGATCCAAGTCTCATCGCCAGTTATAAGGCGTTTCATGTCACCCTGGTAGTCGGAAAGCAATATTTCACACACTTCAACGCGACGCCTTTTTTTCCAAAAAATCCAATGTTTTCGGTACTAGTCGAGATTTGACGCGCTTGAGGCCCAAAACATCCTTCAAAATGGTATTTGCTGATCCTTTCAATATGCCGACTTCATCAGCAAGGTCTCTAACTGTTAATCGACGGTTTTTCAACTCCAAATCTTTGATTTGTTGATGGTCGCCCTGGAGCTCTTCGTCTTCGACACGTTCACGGCCGGCTTGGAACTCACAATACCTCTTGTAAACATTTTTTTTAGACATAGTCCCATCACCAAAGGCTTTCTGCACCATCCTCAACGTATCCGCAGCAGAAAATTGATTCGGTAAACAAAATTTAATGCAAATTCTTTGCTCAACAAATTTCGGCATCGCAAAAAACGAAAAACTCACTTTTAGCAGCTCACAAAACGACACGTATCTCAAACACTATTGAATATTTTGACATGAAATTTGACATAAATGTGACTGACAGTACTACCAATCTAAAAAACATAATTCTCCTAATCCTTCTCTCTCTATAAAATATAGCTGTCGTGAAAACTGTCTAAATTAATTTAAATATATTTATATACCTTTACCTGTAAAGGGCATTAATGTCTTCCATGCAGTTGAAGTTAATACTTTTTCATGCTTTCTCTTCTTCACCCTTTACCCCTCATTTTTGAACGAAAAGAGTTTAGTTTAAATATCATTTTAAATATATTTTATTTGTAGGCAGTTTCTGAAGAACATTTTAATGACATTTATATATAATGAACATGTTAAATAATCATTTCGTTATTCTTCCATATAATCAATTTCATGTCGGTACATGTCTGTCTGTTACGCCGGTTGCTGTTACTGTTATTTCTTGTTTGCCATAACAATACTTTCATTTCCTTTTCAACTGTGTTGTGTATGGGTGTGTGTGTGTGTGATTTGTTTGCTTTTATTTTTCTTTCTCATTATTGTTTTTGGGTGTTCAAATCGTCTTGTTCATTTTATCTGTTGAGTTTTTTTCTATATTCATTTGCTTTTTGTTTTTGTTTTTGTTTTTTTTGTGTTTTTGTTTAATTTTGTAATTTTTTCTCCTTTGTCTATTAGATATTTAATGTTACGTTAATTATTATTACTTAACTATGATATATATATATATATATATATATATTTAGTATATATATTTATATATGTATAAGTATTTATTTAATAATTTATTTATTTACTTTTTATTTGTTTGCTTAAAAAACATTATTTTATTTATATTTTTATTAATAATTTATGTATATATATATAGATATATATATGTATGTATATATATTTCTTTAAATATTATTTATTTATGTTTCTATATATTTATAATAGTATTTATTAATATCGTAGATCACCGAATTTGTTAAAAAATTGTTTACAGAAAAATTTGCTGCTATATTATTTGTATCATAATTTAAACCGCCTCGGGTGTTACCGTTAAATTTAATGTTTAATTTCTCATTTTGCATTTTGCATTTTGCTATTGTTCTTTGTATGAATCATTATAGAATTTGTTGTTACATACATACATATGTATATAGTATATATGCAATGGTTTGCTGACAATGAGTATTCTCTTTTGGTATTTCATTTTTGTATCAATATTAATATTTAAGTTTTGTTTTTGTTTTCATTGTTATTTTAATTTGTTTGTGTTCGCTAGTTATACCATGAATGTTTGTTTTTTGTATGTGTGTGTGTGTATACTTATTTATGCGTTGCTATTGCATTCGCATCTTGTATGTCTGTATGCGTGTGTGTGTGAGTGTCGCAAGTATTCATATATATTTGCTCATTAACTTATGTTTTTGTTGCTATTGTTTTAGTTTCGATTTCTGTTATGTATGTACAAGTGAGTACACCACGAAAAATTCGCCACCACGCACTACTTCGGTCCACTTCGGTCGCCACACACTCGTTAATTTTATTCGACTAATTTTATGCATACGAATTGCTTCTATAATTTGTGTAACATAGTTATCTGTTTTTGCTTTTGTTTTTTTTTTGTTTTGTGTTTGCATATTTAATTTACTTTATATAATTTAATTGTTTTCACTATCTGATAGCCACTTTGAATGAGGTAAAAAATCAGTTAGTTTTCTCGAAAACGCATCAATGAAACTCAACCGCAAATTTAATGCTAATTGGCTTTTTATTTAAGTCTGTGTGAATATGTTTATACTAGAATATAATTTGTCTGCAATAACTGTAACTATTTGAATAAATTTTAATTTAAATTTAAAGACTCGTTTTCGCAAATTTTCGATTTTTCGAATTTCACAATTTTGCTAAAAATCGCTTTTTTGGTTTTGTTATTGTTTTTGTTGCAATTGCTGTTCAATTCAATAAATATGTTTGGAAAAAAACAACAACTGTACATAAAAATATGCTTTGTGCAGATTATTTACTTTAACTTTCATATTTAATTGTTTCACATTTTTGAGGTTGCGTAACTTTTATGTTAAGTAGACATTTCAACTCTTAATAAAAGTTTATGATTTCCATTGTACAAAATTAATTCCACAAACTACGTTATTTTTCAGTTTTTCAATGCGGTTAAATGGGTCTAAATATGTTGAATTAAGTAAGTACGCAGATATTATATAAATTTGATTTGCCTTCAGGGGATTTTGAGAAACGCAAATGAGAACCCTGCTGTTACATAACTTCTTGGCTTATATTAGGTGATACAAGACGGCGGGGATTCGATTAAGTGTAACCATTTGAATCATTAGTCCAAATGGACAACTTTTAGCTCCTCAACATTATCTAGGCTATATCTATGTGCGGCTGATAAGTTGCGGTTACCCAATTCAACCGATTTTTGCAGAATTATTTGAACTACTTATGTATATTGACGGAAAATATCTAATTGTTATCAAGCTATTTTCAAGGGAAAACGCTGATCCTTTCAGAAAATTCCAAAATTTAAAGAATTTCTAGCAAAAGATTTTCTTTTATTTTAGCCAATATTTTCATGGCGTATGTTGGTGTTGTAATTCCTTGGTGCAAAAAAGAGCTTCTTAGCTAAAAGTTATCATAAAACACAATTACAGCTCTATTAAAAGGCTTCTTTCTATCCTTTGGAAGAACTGATTGAGATCGCAAAATGTTCAACCGCCTAAAATTTACTCACTTGATCTCAACTCTCTTAAACACCTTCACTCTTACAAAAGTTTTTTCTAAAAGTCCTTAGTTGCCAGCGATGAATAGTGCCATCTGATCTCAAAATTTCGGTTTCAGACGTTTGAAAATTATTAAAGAAGCCATTATTATGAAAATTCTGTTATACAAATATATTTTCGTCTCTGCTGAATATACCTTGTACTCGATTAATACTATCATCTTCGTATAGGTAAAGACGCAATTTCAATGTAACTTGTAGTAGGAAAATGAGAATACAAGTTAGTTCTGAAAACTTTTCTCTCTCTAAACCACCTTTTCTTCTCTAATTGAAAACACTTGGCTGTTGTGCATGGGGACTTTTTCTTCAACGATGGACATTAAACCGTCTAAAACTGTGTTCACATGAGGACACTTTTGCCAGCCAAACCGGTTGTTTGTTGCGGAGAGGAAGAAAAGGAAAGACGAAAATAAAGCAAGTGCTTGGAGCTATGTTAGGATGCGATTTTAATAGAAATGATATAAAAAAAGGTGAATGAGCATAAGAATTAGCAGATCATTTTCTTGTGCACCGCATATATGAAGCGTATGAGGGTTTGAGAATGATATATGAAAGAAAATGCAGAAATTTGTCGCAATGAGCGATACCAAAAGAGAATTCACCGATGTTGTATGAAAAAAGGGTTCTCGTCTAAACGGAGTCTAATGCTGATGATAGGATAGGAATGATTGAAATCCATTGATTTGACAAAAGCTCGATTTTCTTTAATGTTTATCTATATTTGGTCTGAGTTTTCTCTAAGTTTTACAATACTTTTGTAATAATTATGTAGAATACATTTTGTGAGCAGGAACTTATCAGCCGCCTTCTCTGAAATCGTCAAATCATTGCTCGGGTTTTAATTAGTACAATTGCGATTTACTGTTACTTTGAGTTACATTTAGCTACGGATATGTAGAGTTTTTGCCGTTATGAGAGTTTTACTCTCCTAACGTGTAAATGTGTGTATGTATTGGTGTGTGTGTTTGACATAGGATCAGCAGAGCTAGTAAAGTGTTAATTTTTGCTTTTAAACATGAGTATGTTTGTTGGATTGTATCTTTTGTAAATGTATATTGTCTTCGCCAAAGATTGCTTTCCTTACCTCAGTACGCACGTTCACATTCTTAGCTAGCAATGTGTATATGTATTGTATTTATGATCTCCTATTCATGTACATGCATACATTCTGCAGAGAGAAATCTGAAATCTTAATAACTTTTATGGTTTATATGACAAGGTTTTATAGTTCATTTTGTTGTTGTTCTACATGGAAATATCTACATATGCACTTTACAGTTATAGGTAGCATGCGTGTGACCGGCTTTGTGATAGCGCTCTCACTTAAGTATGGTAAGCTGTGAAGAGCAACTGATATTTTTTAATGTATGTATGTATCTAAAAATGGAAATATAAAAAATGAAATGTTGAATGTTGAACTGATTTTTGCACTTCACTTGCTCGATTCGTTAACATCATAAGTTTGTTTAACATATTTTTAGGCGCAATTGGAAATTTATAAGGTTTTTTAAGCAAAAAATGTGTTTGTTTAAAATAAATGAAAGCAGTGACTAAGAAAAAAATATTTTTTTGCGAAAATATAATAAAGCAAAATATTTAAAATTTTTCTGATTGTGAATTTAAATTTCTTTCTGCAATCCATGTTCAATTCATGGGCCAAACACTTTTTTCTATAGCTGATTTAGTCTTTCTTAAAGTCAAAGTTTGTTTTAATTGCCACGAACATTCTTTAGACTTTTGTATCCCGACACAGTTGGGACTTTAGAAATATGTTTCCGTATAATAATGGTTTACACCTATGAAATGTGTTTTATCAAGCTTCGTGCCATAGTTTAAGCTTGAGCATAGGTTTCATCCCACAACTTGTGGGTTCGCAAAATTTTATGCTGACTTGGAATGATGAATTGGTTTTTATAAGAATTTTTTTTTCGTGCGAAAGTTACGCTGGGCAGATTGTCATTGCCCGCCGAAGGACCACACTTTTGGAAAAGGGGGCTTCATTATTGTTTAGAAACTGGGATAAAGCGTGGATTAAAGGGAAGGCTAATGTATATTAAACATAATTTTTTATTATTTCTAAGCAAATCAATCAAAAATATGAATTTTTTGAGTTAACATAATTCATGATAATCGGAAATATATGGTATACAGTGCGCTTTTGAGATGGACACCAATTCAAGTTCTAGAATACAACTTCGACTCAAGTTTTCGCACTCATGTCGCCCATTTGCACGCAATCAGCGACACCGAAAGAAAATTTACCGACTGTAAGGAACAAAAAGTGTGCTTTTCTGAACGCCGTCTAAACAGCATGGAATGTTTTTATGCTGCCGCTTGTGTGTGCATGAATAAGTATGTGGAATTATCGTATCAGGGATATGTTTGTTCAGTTTAGTAGAATAAGGCATAACTTGTGTTTGTCGTCGTGTATTGTATCACTCGGGCTAACTTAGTCGCATACTAAAGTGTCTTCCTTACTACAAAAGTCGCATTTCAGCTAATATGTGTCACACTAAACGCCTGCTACATGCCTAACTATATTGTTTACTTGCCACTGTGTTCAACATAAGTACTTTTAACTTCAATAATGTCTCTAATAATTTATATTTGTGTCCTGGTTTAGTATGCAAGTCGCTAAGCAATAAGTTTGTAAGGCCTTTTAGACAAGTTACAGTCTAACTGATTTCCACTCAACGCGCTACTATATATGTATGTATGTATGTGTGTGTGTATGCTGTGCGTGTGTAAAGTATTTATGCTCTGCTACAAGTAACATAACTACAAGTACAATATAGTATAATTTTGCTAATTGCTTCAAGTCCGAATGCTCGCTAAATGTCTTACTTCCGGCGTGCTTGGGTGTGTTGGTGTGTGCGGTGTTGTGTATATTTCGTATATGTACTATATGTGGAAAGTTGGGGTTAAGAATAGTATTTGCGCTTGACTGAAATGCTTTGTTCAATAAATGCTCAAACATTGCTGGCTCCTTTTTTCGTTTCTTATGTGTACATACAAACATTCTACGGTGAGTGCCACTATCAATACTATTGTACACACACACACAAGTCTATGTATATACATATGGAAGATTTTCATATGCTTCCTATAAACAGTTGTGTGGCATTCATTACTTCGCCTCCTCCTTCCGCTTTTATAAGTTGCCACGCCCGACGACGCGGTTCCGCTCTTTGCTACTTAAAATAAAATTGATATGACACGCTGAAGCTGCATTTTATTGCACAATAAATTAAGCTTCGACTCTCCGCCTCCTCCTCTACATACATACAAATGTACTTGTACATGCTAGGCAGGATATGTAACGGAAGTTTGCACTCTTGGAGTGCTCATACACGATGGCAAATGAAAAATTAGCGAGTGAGCAAATCAATCGTTATGTGAGAAATGAAAAATGTACTCAAGTGCGCTCATTAAATTAGGCTTTTATTCACTACAAGTACACGACAGACGAAATTAGTTTATTTGTATATATGTACATTGTTGATTATTATTAAGTTATTTGCAACATGGCAGTGATGTCTTAGATTTTAAATTTTTCTCTCAACACTTACATATATTTTCATTTTGTTAAATGAAATACTCTGGCGGCATTAGTCATGCAAAGCAAATTAACAAACTCTATGTGAATCCATGAATACAGTTAGATTAATAACAAATTATTGTATGAGTATGAACCTAACGGAGCAAGTAAAATATTCCTCGAGGCTCTCTTCATTCGTTCTTTAAGCTATTACAACGCCACTCTCGATAAGTTCCAGGCTTAAGATTGTTTTACAGAAGGATGTGAGCTGTAAACATTTAAGTTTTTATGAGGTTTTGAGCTTGAGATTTAGACTGTTAGACAATGACAACTGTTATGATGTGCCGTTGCTGATTTATACCGTTTACCAGCAATTAGTAAGACCTTTTAATTAGAAAATAATTAATTAAATAAATAATTTCTTTCGGCGAATACATTTTTATTTGAATTTATTTACTTTTTCGCTCAATGGTTCCTTGTCTTGACTCGACATATGGTAGTTTCAGCTAAACATATCAAATTATAAAAATTAAGAATTGTTTTCACAATCTTTTTAAATTTTCATCATTATGATTTAAATTTATGAATCGAAATAATTTCCTACTGTTAAAATAGGGGCGAAACACGCCCACAGAATGGGGCTGACAGATCAAGAAGACTGCAGGAAATGTTTAGAGCAGGGCACCATGGAAACAGTGAGGCATCTCTTATGCATTTGCATCGCATTGACAAGACCATCTGGGGTCCCCACGGTCTGTTAAAATTCGCTTCAAGCGCAGGTATTCTAAAGGATAACTGTTCCTTTTGGACCTAGCAACTGAGCTCTCCATCTGGTGTCGCAAAGGGCCTATGCTGGTCTGTACGTGGCTTATTGGCCTAACAGATTATCTTAACCTAAACTTTAAGGGATAAGCTATGACTACTACTTTCCTTTGAGTGATTTCTGTTATCATTGTTTCAAAACGTTTTTTATTGTTCTGTATATACCGATGAGTGAGAAATTGTTTTAACTGGAAAATATGCTAATATGCAGTTTCCAATGTCTATAATCTACTCTGCTCTGGTTATACTGGAAATGATTTCAATTCCTACAAAAGTGAAGCTATTTTTACATCTCTCTTTCATTATCTATTTTCCTATTGTCTTTATTTTTGCAACAGATGAGCCAGCTTTGAAACTCGTATTTAAACTCTCAAGCAATAAATTATATCCTGAATTATTCTAGAAACCAGTGTACAGAAAACTTGGGTAAATTGATAACATTGCGGACCCAGCATAAAATGAAAAAGACATCATTTGTTGCCACCTCAATTAGCAACCGATTCCAATTAAAAATTATCGAATCCTAATCAAATAGCAATCCATGCATTGAAAGGAAAAGGAATAGCAATCCCTGCTATTTAAGTGATAATACACCCATTTCAGATATAATTTGTGCGGTAACAATTATAAAAACTGTTATAAATTCTCTGGCATGAGATTAGAGTGCAGAAAAACCGTGCATAAGCGGATGAATTAGGAGAGTAAAATGTTAGTTCAATTCGAACAAACAAGAAACAGCTGATCACAGACATTTGTGTTACGAAATAACGAAGCATAAAGCTTAATATTTACTTAAAAATATTTACTAAACATTTATGATTTTTCTATCTCTCTCTCTTCCTATTTTAAACTTGAACCTGGCTATTTTGATTCGCAAATATATGAGATCTTACTGGACTTTGTTCAATGGGCATTTATGCAAAGAGCCTAAAAATATTGTCGGACGCAAGTTTTTACAGTTGCATGGAGGAAAATGAGTTGGAAATATCCAGGCTTTTTCTACAATATTGTGCAGACTTTGTCAAACTGAGGTTGAAACATCTCGACAGCCTTTCTTCGGCGAACCAGGCGACTTAGCCGCCTCAACAAACTAGTGTTCGGCTCAAATCGCTTCGTCTATTTGTGCTGGCCTCACGATCAATGATATACATAGGTGTTTCTCTGTTCAAGCGAGATCTCTGTTAGGTTCGATCTTTTAACTTAATCTAATGCACTGCTGAGAGAATGAACGAACATTGCCTGCAGAACTTTATTCGAGAGCGTCGTATTATACACTATTCGGAACTTTATATTACATTTGATCCGTCACGTTTACCGTTTTTTCTTAGTTGGCAATTATCTAGTTAAAAGAAAATTGAATTCGCGGTACGAATAATCAGAGATTTTGTGTAGTGTTCTTGTTTATGTGTTCCACAACATTTCAAAGGTTCCTTTTACTATACACCAATATCGTACTCCTGGTATATAATTATTATTATTATTGTTTTTCTTACTGTTAATATTATATTTATATTTTATTGTTGTTGTTGTTATTTTGCTTTTGTAACGCGTTTATGTCATCATTTGAAACTGTACGTTTGTATTTATGACAGTGGGCAATGAAGGATTTTACACTATATGCATGTATGTATGTTTATTAATATTCAACACTATAATATTTACATATATATACACATTATGACTGAGCTTGAGATTATTTGCATAATATTGTTACTTATTTAGCGAGAGAGTAGCCAGAAATTTACACAATATGTTTGTATGTGAAGAAAACAAATTAAACAGTTAGAAATTTAAGAGGCCTAATGACGTCTATGGGCTTAGTAGACCGTGGATAAACGTTTAGTTTAATTTGGAAAGCTAAATTTAGTTGATTAACCTTGCCGAAGTGGCTGTAAATGTGAAATAGAGACGCTTGACAAACGGGTTCGTTTTGGACTTGCAACTAGTGTTACACACATATGCAGCTTTTAACGGTTAATTACTTCTATTATGATAATATATAATCGTATAAACGCATATATGTATGCATGTATGTATGTATCGGTAGCCGAATATGATATTTGAATGATTGAAAGGAGGCAGGTATTTAATTAGTTAATTATACATACACATATATATATATAAGTAATATTGTACGTAGGTGTGTGAGTAGGCGCTATCTGCTCATATGGGATTACATAAGTATGTACATATGCAGATATGGAACACGCTGCGCTGTGTGTGAACGTAGTTGAAAAGTACAGTTAGTTAGTTGGGTTTTTACGTTTACAATAACTATCGGATGGTTCTTTGCTGGGATTCATATTGTGTTTAGTACAGCATATTTTTGTTGTTGTTGTTCTAGTATTGTTGTAAGAGTGCCTCCAATGAAGTAAATCGGTATTAAATTTGTTTAAAGGTACTTTTAATTAATATTGCCGAACAAACTATTTATATTCTTGCGGTATATTCATATGTATGTATATTATTTACGAGTATGAATAGTTTTCACTTTATAGCTATATTTTGTATTTTTTGTTTTTGTTGATTTTTTAATGTATGTATGTATATAACCATATTATATGTATGTATATATAAATGTATATTGCTAAATGTAATTATATTATATTTAATATGCAAATATGTATATATGTATGACTTATTTGTTTAACGAAGTTTGTGGCATGGCCCTTGGTCCACTAATACACTATGGTATTGTTTCAATTTATGTCTTTGTAAATTTTTTATATTTGTATATTTTAGTAGGTTATTTAAAATAAAAGTTTTTGTTTGTTGCTTTTTTGTTTTGTTGTTTTTGTTTTTGTTTTTTGCTACAATTTGTTCTAATATTTACATAATTAATTTTAACATTATATTGTTTATTTCACTTTTCTTTAATAAACTAACTATAACTCTGCATATATGTAGTGCTTTTAGTTGTATTTCATTTGTTGTAATTTTTTATTTATTTTTTCTAATTTATATATATTTTTATTTGCTAACGGTCACGTCTATTTTGCTACATTTATATTTTCCAATACTCTTTCGCCGACATTTGTATTTAAGCTAGAAACACACCTGCATATGCATGCATGTCGTGCATTTTTCATTCTCTATAAATCTGCTACGTTTGTGTGCTCACCAAAAAATTCTCTCCGCACTCGCCGAATCAACGAGTTCGTCTGGAACTAATTTTATTACGTTTGTTTTGCTTTCGAATTTGTAAATTTCCGTCTTCGCTTGCCATGCAATATCCGCTCACATACATATGTATCCTACCATCTACCGTTACACACATACTACTTGTACTACAGCAGCTTTACACTCAGCGCCGCCCACAAAGCTTTTGTAGCGCTGGACTCTCCAACTCTTCACTGTTGATTTACGACGCTCTTTGGTCGAGTGTTTGCTCCTTTCGGTATGTATGTGTGGGTGTGTGTGACGGCTATGTCTGCCTACTTGCCGTGTAGGTCGTGAATAAGCAGCCGATTGTGGTTAGTATGAAGAGTAATGAATACAGTAGTTCTTAGTTCCCAATATTTAACATTAATCTGTGTATATTTTTTTGGTTTTGTCACAAGAAAACAATAATTAGAAAAAGACAGCGATCAGCAAAAAGTTGAGTAAAAAAGATTTCCAATACTTCTTTTCCATTGTTCATTATTATAATGAAATCAATACTGAGGTTACTGGTAGTTAAATGTACAGTGTAATAATGAAAAATTTTGTTGCTTCTCGTATATGCTTGTTTGCTTTCACGTTTTCAAGTAATACTCTTTAGAAAAAGCTCTTCAAGAATCCAGCTGGTCCAGCCTGAAAATGAGAAATGTTGAACATGAATTTAGATTCATACAGGAAATATTTTGTTAGTAAGATTTATACACATTAAAATAAATATATATTAATATCAAAAGTTAGAAAATTAGAGTCCTATCCATAGGATCGATATCCGTTGCAGATTATAAGAGTTCTGTGCAGATATAGAATATTATCACCTTATGATAATATTTTCACCGAGCATCTCGTAATACTACTATGAGCAAAAAATAGAAAGACTTTATTCATAACATTAATATTCTTAATTTATTCTTCAAAATCTCCCTCAAAGTAATTCCCCTTGTCCCCAATACACTTGTGCCAACGTTCTTTCCACTCTTCGAAACAGTTGTTAAGGTCAATTTCCAGGTGATCCACGTTTAATGTCTTCAATTGATTCAAAACGGTTTCCTCAGAGCTGTCGTTTGCTGAATAGCCAGAAGTCAGTCAGATTTAGCTCCGTCATGATTCAGCTCCGTATGACTTCTGGCTATTCAGCAAACGACACGGCGGCACGATATTGGTTGAAGAAAAACTCACGAAGAATCAACGCAGTATACGACGGTGCATTACAGTGGTTCAAAACCAAGTCGGCCATAATTCCGACCTCTTTTTACAAATAGCTTCACCGGTATGAAGGAATTCGAAGTACACCACACCTCACTAATCTAAGAAAACCCTGATATTTGACCTACATTGACGTCGATTTTTCGGCTTAGATTTCTTTCGATTAATCGTCTGTTTCCGGTCGTAAGCATGGATACAAGACTTATCGCCAGTAATAATACATATCATTACATTTGAAAGTTGGAAAAAATTGTTTCACAGACATTAACACGACGTAGGTTTTAGAAAAAAATTAGAGATTTTGGAACCAATCGAGCTTTCACTTTTCCGAAATTATCTTTCAAAATGGTTTTCACTAATCCTTCCGATATTCTAACGACGTCAGTATCTCTGACTGTTGATTGTCGATTCTCAAGCACCAATTTCTTTATTTTACTGACGTCTTGCTCATCTGTTGATGTTGATGCCCGTCCTGGGCGTGGTTCGCCGTGAAAGCGTTCACGACCTTCTTTCAATAATTTGTTCCAATCAAAAACACTTCTTCGCGACAAACAAATATCACCAAAGACCTTTTCAGAAATTTGATCCCACACACAAAATTTAATGGAACATCTTTGTTGCATAATTTCACTCATCGTAAAAATCGCCGAATGCACTTTATTTACATACCTCAGGAAGACAAGCGCACAGATGTCAGACAGTGATACTAGCAGAGAAATTTTTTTTTTTCGAATGGGTTTTCGCACGAAAATTAAGTTGAAAAGTCTTACTATTTTTTGTTGTACACCACATTAGTAAAATCGAAAAATTCTTTAAATCGAATCGATAATAAAATCATATTTTCAAATAGCACAATTTGAAATCTTTCTCAGTTTTTTGATTGCACTTCCTTGTAAATCTGTTATTAAAAAAGTATAGTAAAGTATTCGTAAAGCCGACTTTGAGTTCATGTAGATTATGGGTAGCAATTTTTTTTTGAACAATCTCGGTTCTAGGATTTTTTAGTTGCTAAAAGTGGTAATTTCTTATGTCACGAAGCATTGGCGCACACTAAAAATGTGAACCCCTCTTTAGTGTTCTTCCGAATGAAAGAACACCGAGATTTTCAGAACCCGAGTTTTTTTCAGGAAGCAATTTCCAATAAATGCCGTTTTCATCTGCGTTGAAAGATTATTATTTTTTCGAACCTTGTTTAATTTGTTTGAAAAAGGCTCCACATCATCTATATTAGATGGCTGCCTTTTTAGATTTTGTTTTTTAATTTAGTCCTTCAGACATCGCTGGCAAAAAATTTTTCCTCGTAAAACTTAATGTAACTTCTTCGTCAATTTTTTTAAAACGGCACCACTAATATGGATAAACCATTTGTGAAGGGCTTTATTCTAGGAAAATCATTATTATTCCTCAATTTTAAATTTAATTTTTTTGTGATACAAACCAATGATTTTGTAACTCCTGAAAGCTCCTTTCTTATTAACATTGTACTTTCCAAAACAAACGATATAGAGTTAACTAAAAAAAAATTTTCAATTGCCTGAAATAGGTTTAATCGAAAGTCAGTGGAAACGTGAAAGTTAATTTAGTTTCTGCTGAGGCTATCTAATTGTACAACAATTAGACTACCGTTGATTTAACGAAACCTTTGTTTTTGCAAAGAATTCATAGATCAGGATAAAAATGCAGCGTCGTTCGCAATATCGAAAAATTTAAATTTTCTTCGTACGTAATATGATTTTGATGGCCCGTTAAACCGAAAACTCTTTATTTCGAAAATTCATTATACTGGGCGACCACTCTTCTTTAAGATATTCCGATTACAGGAGTGTTTACACGTCCCTAATCAATTGACAGATTTTATGGAAAGGTTTACACGTTGCAAAAGAAAGCTCTTGGTGAATTAAATTTAGCCGTTAGCCGTTTATTGAATGGGATACATTGCCAAATCATCATGGATGCGGCACAATTCTGGTTTAGAAGGCATATTAAAGGTATACAAAATTAGAAAGATAGGAGTCGAAAAATATTGTTCAAAAGCCAAAAAATAAAAATGTCAATTAATTTTCTTTAATTCTTTTTTCATTGTAATTTTTACAGAATCCTTGAATTTTTTCGTATTAAAGAACTACATATTATGTTATTGTACTTTGGAAGGGCACGATAGAGCCGATAAACTGAATGCTGAACTGATAACTGAAACTTTTTCTCCAAATAGATAGATAAAAATGATATAATCTAGATACCAGGGATCATTATTTTGGTCGCATGAGATAGCACATAGTGCTTGAGTTTACATCTCTGAAGTTGGATATTGAATAGCTGTGCTTGAGGATAGTAAAGAAAATGGTTATAAAGAGTACTTGATGTCTCTCGACATGCCGACGATAGATAGGCGAGTCGGTCTTTAGGTTTTATTTGGCGAGTGGCTGAACATTCGAGTTTTATTAATCTAAATCGTGTATTTAACAAAAGCCATTTAACGATGGCTAGATTATGACATCGTTATAATATGGGAACGTTGCTTTAGACAAGACTACTTAACCTGATCTTTAAGCTACATAACAATAAAAAAAGTATGGCAGTATATAAACTTACATCTTGCTGCTGCTGCGTTTGTGCTTGTTTCACTTTTGCTTGAGCGATCTTTAAGGCTCTATAAGTGGAAAACGAAAGAAAAAAGATTTCAGTGAAAAAGTGAGTAACGAACATTATTCCGCTTGTTACGTACTGTTGTAAGTCCATAATAGTTTTCTCCTTAGCGTTCTGTTCCTCTTGCGACATTTGCACCAGTTGCAGTAACCGTTCGCATTCGGTGGTTGCCTTTTTGTGCTCCTCCTTGGTGTTTTGCAGTTCCTTAATGCAGCTGTGTGGTAGAAGAAAGTGGCGTAATTTACAGTTGCTTTAAGGATGTTTGGAAACTTACCCTTCAAGCTGTCGCTGTGTGTCCATGAGCTTCTTGTTAAGCTCCCCGGCTGCCGCAGCACCGCCACCCTGCGTCTGCAGAGATTTCTCCAACTGGTCCATTTGCTCCTTTCGCTTGCGCAACTGCACATCGAAATCGGCCATTTTCTTCTCTTTCTCCTCGATGTCCTTGCGTTTGGCTTCGATCTGTTTGCGCTGCTCCTCGATGATCTTGCGCTCGCTTTCCGTGGCCTTGGCTTGGTTGTCGATCTGTTTGCGTACCTCTTCCAATTGTTTTTGTTGTTGCTCCAATTGTTGGCGCTGCACATCGGTGGCGGCTGCGCCGGAAGTGCCCGCCTGCTGCAGTTGTTGTACTTGCTGCTGCAACATTTGCACTTGTTGCTGCAGTTGTTGTACTTGTTGTTGGGAGGTTTGCAATTGCTTCGACTGCTCCTGGTTTGAAAGCTAAAAGTTTATTGATTAGATGAGAGTGCAAGTTACTTAAGATACTGCTGGCTTATTCACCTGGCTCTTTTCAAGTTCTTGTACCAACAACTCAAGCTGCTGCTGGAAGCGGTCACGCTCTGTGCAGGCGGCCTGCAGTTCCCCTTTCACCTTCTCCAGCTCTTTCGTGACTTCTTGAGCATTACCGGACACTTGTTGTTGCTGCTGCTGTTGTTGCTGTTGCTGTTGTGCTATCTGTTGTTGCATCTTTTGCATTTGTTGATGTTGCTCCTTAATGTGCTGATCCATCAACTGTAAAGTAGATTAATTAGTAACAAGTGTATAAAATGGAGGAAGGTAAGCTATCAGAGCTTTAGTTTACTTGTATGCGTTTATGCATTTCTTGTGCGGCTTTGTCGGCCATTTCGGCGCGACTCTTCTCAACTTCAAGCACCTTGCGCCACTGTTCGACCTCTTCCCGATTGGCGCCGCTCGCTCCCGCTACGGCACTGGCGGCCTGTAGAGCTTTTTCGGATTCTTGTAACTTCTGTTGCAGCATCTGGATTTCTTGTTGCATGGCTTGCAGTTCAGCAGGCGCCGCGGGTGATGCCGGATGACCGTTGCGTAATTTGCGGTTCTCTTCACGCGCCTTTTGCAATTCGGTTTCGGCATTTTGCAACTCCTTTTGGAAATTCATCAATATCTCCTGGCTCTTTTCGAGTTGCAGTACCAATTGCTCGCGTTCGATGGCCAATTGCTTGCAATCGGCTTCCAATTTCTGCATGTGCTTTTCGAGTTGTGGATGCGGTTTGTCTGCGCCATTGCGTGCCGATTGGCGTAGTGACTCCTTCTCGGCCTCTGCCTTCTCGAGTCGATCGTGCAGACGGCCGAGTTCGGCAGACATGCGTTCGAATTCGATGCGCGTCGATTCGTTCGCTTCCTGCTGTTTGGCTAAATGCATCTGCGCTTTCTCCAACTCCTTGGCGAGGCGGCCCGCTTCGAGTTCGGTGGCATCGCGCGACTGTAGCGCCTTTTCGAGGCGATCGCGTAATCGATCGATTTCTTGGCGCTCGCCCGCCGACATCGATGCGCGCACCGACTCGCCAGGGCTGATGGCCGACTGTTGCTGCAGACGCAATCGCTCCACCTCCTTCAGCAGTTTCTCGTGCTTGTCACGTGCCTTCTCGCGCTCAATATGCGCCCGCTCCAATTCGCTACGTTGTTTCTCTTGATTGGCAAGTAGCTTAGCAACCTCGCCCTTGGACAATTCCAGTTGCAGGGTGGTCTCATGCAGTTTAGATTCCATGTTTTGTATTTCATTCTCAATCTTTTCATACTTGTCTTTGTATTTTTCAAACGATTCGGATTCATATTGTGACTTGCCACGAATCGTTTCGAGTTCCATAAGGGTTTTGTCCAGTTTTTCACGGAGACGCTCATTTTCCTCCTTAAGGCGACGGGTCTCACGTCCAAATGTATCAGTATCCTGGAGTTTACGTAACTCCACTTGGCTCTTCTCGTAACGATCGCGCATTTTCTCCAATTCAACGGCATAGTGCGCAGCCTCCTCTTTAGCCGCTTCCACGCTGGCACTGGCTTTCGTTTGTGCGGCGTGTGCGCGCTCCAGTTCGTATGTGACACGCTCCAACTCCGACTGCAAATGCTCTTTTTCACCTTGCGATCGTCGCAAATCGGTTTGTATTTTATCGAAACGTTCACGATTGTGCTCGAGCTCAACACGCGCATTGTCTTCGCTCTCCTTGGCTCTGCTCAGTTGCAGCGCGGCTCGATCGCACGCCTCCTGTAAGCGAGTGCTCTCCTCTTGCAATTTGCGTAAGTCTTCACGCGCCTTCGACGCGGCCAAGGAGGAACGCTCTGCTTCGACTTCCAAACGTGCGCGATCAGCTTCGGCAGTATCACAACGCGACTGTAGTCGATAAATCTCATTCTGCGCGCGATCATACTTCTCAAGCATCTTTTCGAATTCTTTATTGGAGGTGTCTTTCTCATCGATGAGTTTCTGACTAGCATAAAGTGCTTTGTCCAGTTTCTCCTTAAGTATCTCCACTTCGGTAACAGCGTCGTCACGCTCCATCTGCAAAGAAAATCATTAGCGCAAACCCAATATCACCGCCATTTCCATTCTACTAGCGTACTTTTCGAGTATATGATGTATATGGTGCATAAATGTTTACTATTAACGGTTGTCTAATGTTAGAACACAATTTACAAACAGCCAATTGGAAATCTCAATGCATGCGAACCGAAATGAAAAATAATAAATTAAAATTTTAAAACGTCTTTGAAGCCAATTCGTAAAATGCGCATAAATGTCACGGTATGTATGTATGCATATGTAGTATGTAGGGAGCTGCGAGCGGCTCTGATTACAGCCCTTTAAAGAAGAAATATCGTAGACTATTTTTAAACCGAACAAATTGAAACACCTCAGGCAGCAGAACAATTTTGAAATTTTCTTCGAAGGCCTCGTAATTAGAGAGCTTAAGTCTTGCCTCTCTCGTAAAGGATAAAATGTACCTATGGGGCATAAGTATCCAACCCAAATCGATAAATTACCTGTTTCACTTACTTTTGTACTTCTTCGACATTTTGCTCGTTTCATACACGAGTTCCGAGTTATATTGTTCTAACAGTAATCATGTGGTGGTTGAGACTTGTGACAACAGAGACATTTTAAGAGCTAAGTGTAGACTTTTATTTTAATCTAAATTGAAACCTATTAGTAGAGGACACGAGTTATCGAGGAGGATTCCACTGATCGTTTCTTTAATAATTGACCAGCTAAACTCAAAACACTATGCTACCATAAATCTATAGGAGCTATAACGGTCTTTTGCCTGTGAAAATCATTCCTCAAGTCATTATTTTTGAAGAGGGCTATCTCGTTGACAGTTATTGGTCGGACAAAACTCCGGGTACGTTCCGGTTATACAATGACGAGTTATATAATCCTTCTCATTAAGTTGAGTTTACTCACAATATTTGAGCAATGGGAGCAGGGAGTACGGAGCAGACGCCAGCTACCCGTATGGAGTGAAGTGCAATGCAGTTGTAAATGTATATATGCATGTGTAACTGTGTGCGTTTGTTGCCGTATGGCATTACCTGCAATTTTTGTTGTATGGCGTGCGACTTTTCATAACGCTCCTTGAGCACTTCCAAATCGGTTTGCATCGCCTCCTTATCGCGCGCCGCTTTCATCAGTAACGTTTGCGATGACTCGGAGCGTTCTTTGAGTGTTTCCAACTCATCGGAGAACTGATCCCGTTCTTTTTGTATACGTGCTAGTTGCATCTAGTTTAGTGTTTTTTTTATAAAATATTCATATACTTGTATGCTTGTACATATATATGTATATAATAGGTATATATACATTAACAACATTAAGGTTACGCCATACACATACATATACATAGCATAGGTTGTGGTTGTAAAGGTAGCAGTTGTAGTTTTTATAAGAGGGAAGCTATAGTTGTAGTATATTAGTAAGTACATACAGACATACTACACATATACTGGTATATACATAGTGGCTATATTAGTTATTAGTAGAGTACTAGAGTTTCAATAGTATTGCGTAAGAGCACGCGTCGGCAGTTGTTATGCAGATACAACGACTATGCAAATGTGTTTGTGTGTGTAAGTGTGTTGGCTGGTAATGCATACCTGTGTCTTCTCTAATTTCTCGCGTATGCGGTCCGTGTCGAGCGTGAGAGTTTCGCGTTCCTTTTGCATGCGCGCCGCCTGTCCCAGCGCCTTGTCCAGCTGCGACTGTAGGTTGTCATAGTCATAGTTGAGCTTCTCCTTCTCGAGCACCAAACGTCGGTTTTCAGCCACCGATTTGTCGAGTTTCTCCTGCAAGTGATCGACCTCGTTCTGGGCTTTATCCAATGAGTTCTGCAGTTTCTCTTGCTGCAGTTGTGCCTTGCCCAGCGTCGCTTGGGTTCGCTCCATCTCTTCCTTCATCTTCTCCACTTCCGAGAAGGCCTGAAAGGGTGTTAATTAGTAATATATTTTATTTTAATTTTCCGATGGTTGAAACTTAAATCAAAAATGTTTGTTACATTTAAAACTACATGCGAATCTTACGTATGAGACTAGTACTCTATATTTGTAAGGGTCTAACTTGAAATAAACATATGATTTCACTTTTAACAGGGGAAGTGCTAACTAGAAACATCTCATTCATTGTTTCTTTTTCGATTCGAACTTCATAGGGGTGCTCCTGGGGTGCGTTAGAGTCGTAGGTCTATGCTCAATTCCTGCTCCTGTGTCCTAATGTACGGCTTGGAACCTTCGAGCCCTTGTTTAAGATGCGGTAGGCAACCCGTGTAGAACCTGGTGTTATGGCTAAAAGAGAAGAAACTTCAGTGGAGTCACTCCGACATATACGCTTTTAGGGTTCACTGAAGTGGGAAAAAAAGGTATCTTTAGCAAAACAGTTGGTAGATTCCGCCTTCTTGGCGAAACATCGCCAATTGGTTTGAGTCTGATCGAGTTGGCCGGAGCTAAAAGTACGGTTGTCTGAATACCTATCGGATGAATCATGTGAGACAAAAAAAAAAAAAAAAAAGCCGAAATGCGGAAGTATGAAGAGCAGCTTTAATACCTCAAAATTGTAGGAAAAGATTCGGCGACTAACGTAAGGTTTCAACACGAGTGGCCTGATCAGGATTGCAATGTTCCGAGTCGTTCGATACCAAAAGAGGTTTTAGACAGAGAGATTCCTTGTTGTGTGACTTCTTCAATGTATACAATACAATATTCTATTAGAGTGTACAGTTGTTCTGCCTTTCCAGATTGAATAAGAAAGTGAACGAGGGCAAGATGAAATATCTCTTTCCATCAAACAAGCAATCATCATTCGCTATTTCGCTCATACGACTGCCAACTTTATCGTCTATCTTGGAACCAGTATTAACATTATCAACAATGTATGCTTTGATATCCAAAGCAGAATCACTCTTGCCAGCAGGTGCTACTTTGGAAGTAGGCAATCGAAAAGTCCTCTCTCGGCGAATAAAGACCAAACTCTACAAAGCCTCATTATTCCCGACCTGCGATATGGTGCGGACTCTTGAAAAAAAGTCATCATCTGATGAGTCGTTGTTAGTAGTTTTCCAGAGAAAGGTCTTGTGGAAGATGTATGGTCCTCTGCACATTGGCAATGCCAAATATCGCAGTCGATAGAACGAGATATCCGGCAACATTGACATAGTTCAGCGAATTAATAGACAGCAGCTAAGTTGGAGTTCGATTTTGTAACAGGAAGGTAGGCCCCAGAAGAAAAGACTGGCGTCTACGCCAGTAAAGATGAGATAAGAATTAGTTCGAGGCCAAATCATCCATTTCATAGATCGTCATATCAAGTTTTCTTTTCCATTTCTGAAGAGTCCTTAAGTAAGTAACTTTTAAACTCTATTTAATTTAAGTGTAGAATTGATTGACGAATTCAACCATTTATAATAATTTGGAGGACCTTTCTCTTGATCCGTACGAACTTTTGTCTAATTAATCTTAAGTTATAATACTTTTTCACATATGAATGAAAGAATTTAACATACTTTTACATATGTAAATGAATACTTACCCGATCTCGATCAGCATGTATGCGTGACACACCTCCCTGCACCTTCTCCAGCTCCTGGCGCAAGCTCTCCTGTTCACCTTGTGCATTCTCGAGCTTCGCTTTAAGGCGATATACTTCACCCTGACTCTTCTCGAGCTTCTCCTGCAACGCAGTCGCCTCTTCACGAGCACGCTCCGCATCCGACTGAAACGCGTAGAAGGGGAGAGGAAAACAAAAACATTAATTAATTATTATTATCTTTCATAGACACTATACAATTTTTTTTTGACATGACAATTGCAAAAGAGGACTTTTCGAACAAACTACTAGAAATTACTTCGATCTTACTAAAATGTTAAAAATAAGAGAAACGAATAAGAGAGATTGGTGTGATAATGTCAAAATGTTCAACTAAGAGATAAACATTATATATTGCATGGGTGACTTATAGTAAGTGATCAAAAATGATAGAAATGGAGATTGCGACATTTTCGTCCAGTTGCTATATTTGAAGTTTGTTTGAGCGCTAATTAGTTCATGACGTGAAAGAAAGGAAAGTTGTTTCGTTTATGGCGTTGCGTATCGCAGTCTCGTTCTCTATCATTTTTGATAAACAGTTATGTACGCAAATGGAAACACAGAACGTGGAAAGCGCCACAACAAATGCATTTGGTGACGAGGCGAAACGAAACGGACACGAGCAATGCAATGACAAAGAAACGAGTGACTTTAGGCATTTGTTAGACTCGTTGCAATATGTACAGAGGTGCGCGTGCGTGTGTTTTATGAATTCAGTTTATTTTTGAGAGGAGATATGGCACGATTACAGCTGCGAGCGAAATAAAAATACAATAATTTCTTTCAATACAAAATGTATGTAGGCGCGACTATTTTACATGTTCACAAGTGGAATGCTTTAGCATGAGAGCGATGACATCGATTTGCTTCAAATAAACACAATACTCACAACAAATTATCCAAGCCAAATAAACATGATCCATTTTTGCTTTTCGATTAACATATTCTTTCAATACTTATTTGCACTGGAACAATCAATTTAAGAGCGTCTCTCGAATTTGTATGATACTTACAGCTAACATGTTAAACATTGAAATAACTGTGTATTTATACAAAAGGGTTTACCCAAAATGGTTTACTGGGTTTCACTTTTATAGGTCTTTCATTTTCAGCTCTGGAAAGGCAACCACATAAGCATTTAATGTAGCAATTGCCGCTTTCTTCGGTTTATATGCGTATTTACGAATGAATGCAAAAAGAAATAAGGAACGGTACCTTTTTCTTATAAAACCAAAAAGAAAGAACCTTAACCCCGGTTTTAATGTAACTTTAATATCTTTTAAACTAAACAGTTTCCAAATATGAACTTGATTCTGATCGTCGCTTTATAGCCCTGACAGACGAGCAAAATTAATGCGCCTTAAGCAACGCTAATGCGAATTGAAATTTTATGGTGACAGACGGCAGGCTTGTGCATTTAGACAGCTGATAGTGAAATTTGTTTCTTTATTAAAAAAAAAGTGAAGTAAAAATGAATAAGATAAATTATTAAAAGAAATTTTGGTAATTTTGGAAAATCAATATAAATTTAACGAAAAAATTCGTTTATTATTATCTACGTTAAAAGATAATAGAGTGAAATTAATAGCAATAATTGATTGTAATGTGGAAAAAGTGTGCAAAAAAGTTAAGAATATTGGAAAAATGGATAGCAAAAGTGCGACATCTGTCGATAAATAGCAAAAATCGGCCATTTTTGAGCAGTGTTGCCTACTAAAATTTAGTAAATTCAACCAAATGCACGGAATTCTTGTGCATTACAAACTTGCATTGACATGGGTCAAAGGCGCAAATAAATGTAAATTAAGCCCGCTAATGCATTATTAGCGCTGTCGTCTGTCAGGGCTATTAGTTGTTCGATCTAGGCGATTCTGACAAATGAGCAGCCTGATGAAGAG
Source organism: Bactrocera zonata (assembly GCA_037783105.1). Classification (NCBI taxonomy): domain Eukaryota; kingdom Metazoa; phylum Arthropoda; class Insecta; order Diptera; family Tephritidae; genus Bactrocera; species Bactrocera zonata. The sequence continues at coordinate 70,898 of JBAWJQ010000533.1, forward strand.
AAAAAGACTGGTGCAAAATTTCAGGTGGATATCTCAAAAACAAAGGGACTGTTGGCGGCATGGCTACATCTATTCAGCTCCTCACGCTGACCATTTACAGGGATTTTGAGTACTATTTGCACAAAATCAAGTCGTATGTCGAGAATAGCACGTTCAATAATGACTTCTTGAAATAGCTTGAAGAGAGTCTGTTTTATTGCTAAAGACCAATGACTTCAAAGAACCCCACAAGAAGTAGTCTACTTATGTTAAGGCCATTCAATGCTGCAATTTCTTGAAATAATCGAATCTCGCAATAATTCGGTTGTTGCACGTGCTGAGTACGTACATACAAAGGTGTCACCAGTTTTCCAGACCAAAAACCACACCAAACTATCAATTTAGGTGCATGTAATGTTTTTTATGAATAATTTGTGGATTTTCTTCGCACCAGAATCGACAGTTTTGTTTATTTACAGCACCACTCAGATGAAAGTGAGCCTCATCGGAGAAGATGTTTTTCTAAAAAAAATCCTTATCGTTTTCAATTAAATTCACGACGTTTACGGTAGTTCATTGGCTTTAGTTCTTGAGTAAGAACAAATCCCAGTTCTTGAGAACGTCTTGAAATCGACAAATTGCGATCTTCAGCAACACTTTTTTGAACGGCAGCAATATTTTCATTACTTCGAGCGGTTTTTTGTTTCATTAATTAAAGAAAATTTACGCACGAACTTTTCAACAATTCGGCGAATAGCGAGGGTGATTTCTTTGATAATAAACTTGTAAATGCGTATATCTTTCCATGATCAGTTTGTAAACATTACTAAATGCACTGAAAGGAAATTACAAATCATGACGTATTCAAAATGACCGAAACGACACTTAAAAATCTTAAAGGAATTGTCCGGAAGGTAATAGGACTGAGTCGATAAAAAAAATTATTGAACAAATTGTTAGAATTCTTTAAAATTTTCAAAATAGGCTCCTTCTGCGTCGATGCAGCGCTGCCAGCGCGATTTTTAAGCCTTGAATGCGTCACGGAAGGCTTCCTTCGGCATAGTCTTGAGAGTTGAGGTGTATGCTGTTTGGATCCTCTTTTATCAGCCTTTTCAGGCAAGGAAACAAAAAGTCCGGGGGCGATTTACCCTTCATTTGAGACTCTTTAGGACTTCCACGTAAAATTTGATGTTGACGGTTTGTCCAGGAGGAAAAAATTCATGGTTGATGTCAAAAAAGGCAATGATCATCGTTTTTACTTTGGATTTGCTCATTCTTCCTGTCTTCATCGGCGACCTATTCCCGGTCCAACAAAAAGCCCTGGTGCTACCGAAACACAGCACTTCTTGCCAAAGCAACATCTGGGTAAGCCTGCTTGATCATATTAAACGTCTCTGTCGTAGATTTACCGAGTCTTACACAGAATTTAATCGCGACCCTCTGCTCTAACCAACGCACGCGGCAGTCGCGGCAGAAGAAAATCAGTCCTATTACTATCCGGACAAACCCTTTATTATCCTTATTGGCAAGTTCGGTATATATACGAAGTTTCCTTCTGTTTGGGTTTGGCCCTTTGTGGAGATTCGTGGAGGCTGTGGTTTAAACCTAAATGAGGGTAGGACAGTTTGTCCAATGTGGAGTCGCACTGCGGTCGGGTGCCGGGTGCCCAAAGTACGACAGAGGTTTTAGATGCGCCTCGAACCCAACCAAGGTGGCTAAGGGTGTCCCTATCCACCCGAACCAATTGGAACGGTTTATGTCTTGGGGAGCTGAACAACGCATTGTATGGATCTATGTGCTTCTGGCAAAAGAAAGCACCGTGAGGTATGCTGTCGACAGTAGGTACTCACGTAAAACACACGGATTCTCTGTATACAAACTTCGTGGCTGTTCGGGATATAAAAATAGGAACAATTTAACAGCAGATTACCTCTAAAGGATTTGAGAGTTCAACAATTGTAGAACACAACCATTCACCATATTTCTAATAGTTTGTTATAAGAGGTCCACATCTATCTAATAATAAATTAAGGTATGAGTCACTTTGACCTGGCAATATCTGATATATGTGAATATAACGTTAAGAAGAAGCGTTGTAGCGTTTATTATTTGAAAAGCAATTTTTAACTTGTATTCTGAATGATTGGTTTCGGATGGCCCGAATAATGATCCGCTACTATTAAAGCATCATTCTCAGAGGCTTTAAGCTCATAAATAGAAGGTGGATGATTTAAGGCAGATGAGTATGTGTTGTATATTTAGTATTTACAGTGCTTAGTTTGAATATTTTCGATTCGCCTAAATTGATTGTTCCAGTTATAAATTTAGCAAAGAGGTTTGCAGACATTTAATAACAAAGGCGTCTAAAGCAAATTTAATTACTTTGCATTTTAAATTACTAATCAAGTGAGTATAAACGCAAAAGCTAAGCGTAAGCTTTTAAGGAAGCAAAGACAACTTCATAAAGTATTTGCGAAAATTGTTTTGAATAAAATAATGGTTAGTAAATGTGATATAGACAGATTGTATGGAACATCGGATGGATGTACATATGCAACATGTATGTATGTAATCAGGAATTTCGGAACGTTTCAACGACACTATGACATGTCTATAATACGAATCGAATACGAATTATACGAATGTACGAACGTTTCCAATAGACAGTTATGGTTGTATTTATAAGTATGTTGCATGTTAATAACGAGTATGCCATGTATTTAGATTATATGTATATATGTATATATGTATGGTATGTATAGAATGTAAATTGATATACTCAAAAACGAGGATTTTGAAACTTTGGATACTTGTTGTTTGCGATTTTGGAAGCAATTACTCACAAAACGTTTATCTGTATCGCCCTATAATACGAGATACGAGTAGATACGAGTACGAGTATGAACGTAAGCGCAACACGGTTATTTGAATTGTTTGAAAATAACCATCAGAGAGAATTAGTTAAGTTTACATAATTAGTATTTAGTATTTAGTAGTTAAGAGTAGTAAGTAGTAGTAGCAATAGCATAGAGCAATAGTAGACAAATATTGATACTTTATTTTTTCTAAAATTTATTAAATACTTTATGCATTATATAATTGTGCTCATGAGAGTGTGTAACTGTGTGTGTGTGTGTGTGTGTGAAAGAATCTAATGATTTTGGTTGAGATTTCTTGCGTTCATAGTGTTTTGATGGAAAATTGCGGAGGCAACAGCTTCTGTCAAATTTTCGCACATTTTTCTTTAGTCATATTCGCAAGGCTTCTATTATGCTAAGCCGATCGTTGGTTAGCAGAGATCTACGAGTTAGCAGAGATCGACGTGGCTTTTGTTGGCTAAGCGCGGCGCTTTAGGGTATTAACTGCAGAAAAGAGTGAAATTAAAAGTGTAGACCCAACTATTATCGGAGTTTTCCTTATGCGAATCTGGATTAAACCAACCATATGTCTTAGACCACTCCCTCTGTTTTCAGCCCAACTGAGTTCTGGTTGAAGTTTGAAATTTTGAATTATCAATATCAACACAATCCCTCAAAATAAATGGTGGTGGTAATGTTCCATCATCTCATTTGCCTCAAAAAGCCAAATGCTTTCTCATTTAAACGAAAATAATTTCTGTATTTGCAACAAATACTATTTGAAAGCCACTTAATTGTCAAAAAAGCTCACTTGGTGTTAGGAAGTTCCAATGAATTTTAGTAAACATTTTAATTTAAAATTTTGAGGATATATTTATACTCTTCTGTAACGGATTATGGTTATGAAGGCAGTGTAGATAGATAGATTGAAAGTAACTGAGATTTTGCACTGTGTCCTTTGGTTTATTGTGCCTCCACCTATATCACATATGGTCACAAAGGTTCAGCACTCTGAATTCCGTGAGCTTGCTTAGCGCAATCGAGGTGATGTGATCCCTGTCTACGTAAATGTATCCTAGAGCCTTTAGGCTGCTTCTACAAATTGCTGGGCAAACACATGATTCTGTGTTCTGGAGTTTCATGTTCCATGTCGCAAAACCGGCAGTTTGCGCAAGAGACTATGACCATGTTGGAGAAGTATTTCTTGAGCCTTCATATCCCTAAACTTCACTAGGTTGTAATCTACCAAAAGTAACTTGGCGTGGCGCTTTCCTATTGTCTGCTGCCAGTGCCGTTCACTCCCCACTCTCTCCGCCGTGCAACTTCTTTATGATGTGTGTCTCCACCGCAATGCATGGTTCTGGCCCCATCATCCTGGAAGACGCTGCAGGGCGGGCTAGTTCGTCGGCCAGCATATTGCCGGCTACCCCTTTATGCCCCGGCACCCAGATCAGGTGCACACGGTTGCAAACTGATAGGCCGTTCAGCCTTCTTACACACTCCTCCACTAAAAGCGATAGTTGCTTAGAAGATTGATTTCTGCACACTGACTTATAGCGAAGACTTCGGCTTGAAAGATGCTCGTGAAACATTGCATTGATATGGATGGTATGGATTAGTATGCGGTCCCGCAATGTCTTACGGAGTTTTCGAGTCGTTAAGGTACCACTGGATAGTGCTGTCCCTCAGTAGTAGGTTGAGCGAGGAATCACCCCACTCCGCCTTTCTGCCGAGAGTAACTTTAAACTTCTTTAAGTTAACTTAATTTCGTTAAGCCGTTGCAAGAGATAAAAATATAATTATTTGACTGTTAATAACTTAATTTTTTGTTGTCTTGAAGCTAGCGCTTTCCAGGTGGAGCAATATTTTATATTCAATTTTTTGTATTTCAGTTGTACATACTATTCCATACTACGACTTCGAAGATTTGACTGTCAACAGTGATGTGGTGCCCAGCCACGAGAGCGACGATTGTTTGTTTGATGACAGAAGATATTTCGTCTTGCCCTCGTTCACTACCAAACCCATTTTCTTCGCTTCTTTGTCCAACCTGAAGAAAGCAAAACTAACGGCGCGGTAGTCATGATCAATGATATCGAGGTCATCGGCGTAGGCCAGCAGTTGTACACTTTTATAGAAGATTTTACCGTCGCTCTTCTGATCTGCAGCTCGAATTATTTTCTCCGAGAGTAGATTGAAGAAGTTGCATGAAAGAGAGTCGCCTTGTGTGAAACCTCGTTTGGTTTCGAACGGAGAGGTTCTTTCCGATCTTGACGGAGCTTTTGGTATTGCGCAACATCAGTTTACACAGCCGTATTAATTTTGCGAAGCTCTATAGTGAAACTATGTGAATAATTTGGAAAATAGACCCGCCAAATTTCGTAAAAATATCTTCTCGAAAAAAAAGTAGAAGAACTTGAACTTGATTTCGATCATTCGGTTTGTATGATAGCGATATGCTATAGTACTCCAATAGCAGCAGTTCCGACAGATGAGCAGTCTCTTGGAAGAAACAGTACGTTTGTAAAGTTGTAAAGAATCAAAAGTTGCGAGTTGTGAGCGTTTTGTCACCGCAAAAGACATCTCTGCTTTTCTGTCCATTCCGAATTATGATTTTTGACATAAGCTGTGCACCGGCGGTGATTTATTTGATTGTGGTGTGTACTTGATTGAGTATGCATGTATTTAATTACTCTCCATTTACTTTCGAGCTATGTGGATAACTATGTTATATGTTTTTGCTGTGCATGAATTCGATTACAACGACATACATAGGTGAGTATGCAGTGAAGCTTTTGAATGTTGTCGTCTGATATCTGCGACATGGAACACACTAGCAAAAGTGTACAGTGTGAGTAAACATTTTAATGTCGGATTTGTTTGTGTACGAAATGCATACGATTAGTTATTTTTAGTATTGGTAGAGATAATTGATTTTAATTACAGTTAAGTGCGAAATTATTCGTACATTGTATATGTAAATATTTATATATAAAAATAACTAATAACTGAAAATCAAAAAGCGTTTTGCTTGTCATATGCAATTATTTTCCATAATAAATACAATCAAACCAAATCAAATCAAATATTAACACCACTTTCAAGTAAAACTCTTTTGAATGAAGAATTCCATTTCGATGAAGTCTAATGTTTGTATGTGTTAATGTGATTAATATACTTGTATGTATGTATGTTATATTATATGATGTTACAGTTAGTTATATATTTATATACCGCTATATATAAGCATATAAGTACGTATGTATGTATGTGTGTGTAATGGAAATTACTTCGAAAGAATGCAATTGCTTCAATTCCGTTAAATTATATATGTATGTTGTTGTACAGTGTGTTGTATATAAAGGTTTTCGTACCTGTGTGACGCGGAGCTCAGCCTGTGTTCGCCTCAGTTCCGCGGCCGCCTTGTCGGCGCGCTCTTGTGCCCGGTCCAGCTCTTGCGAAGTCGTCATTGTTGTGCGGCCAAATGTTGTCTACGCGCAGGAACGAAGATAATAACGTTATTATAATTTCAGTAAATTTATTTCTATTTAAATGTATATATACATATATGCAATGGTCCATTAAGGAATAGGATGCGTGCAACATTTTGTACAGCAGAGAATCTGTGTGGTTGACAACAATGCATTTACAACACAACATTTATGAAGTATATACCATGTGTTCGTAGGTGTGTGTGTGTGTGTATGTACATAATTATTTACAAGCGTAAATTGCAGACGTCTGTATTGTAAGTATGGCTACATGATGGCTTTCCTTTAACCAATACCGTTATACTAATTCATAGCGAATGCGTTTTGCGCCTAAAAGTAGGCCAAACGATTTTCGAATAATATCATATTTTAAGCAATTTTCAAATAAAGTCTCTTTCATTTATCACAAAAAAAAATATTTAGCTTATTGGCTTCATTCAATCGAGTATCTACATTTCAGCACGCAATCGAGGTTATAAGGAATTACGCTCCTCATTGATATATCTCCCTAACGAAAAGACATAAGCACTGATTTAAGAAGAGTTTTGAATGGACTGGCAGTCTTCTCTAAACAAAAGTTTGAAACATTTTGCTTTATATCGAGCGAAGAAGAGCCAGAACGGAAAATAGTTCATCTTGCCGCAATCGTAGGGGTTGTTACTGAAAATTGTCCAATAGGCATTCACACAGTGGAGCCAAAAATTTTGTCGGGCACAAATTGCCAAGGCTATATGAAGAGTGTTAGGTGAAAACAATCAGGCATTTTTCTCCATAGTCCAACATCTCGACAATCATACAAGTACTTTCGTAAAGAATGACACATAGCCGAAACTGACTTTAACCATCTTAAAAAATTTGTGGTTATGCCCAAAGCTCTTTGCTTATTTATGAGGGCCTTATGATCTATTGCACAGGAGCTTTAGGTACCACAACGGATCGGCGCTCTAAACTGTCCGAGCGAGATTTCAAGTTGAATGATCTGAAACAGCGTAAATATTTCATGGACTTCCATAGAAGTTTTCTTGCAATATGAGTCCTGTATGGCGGTTAAGGATTTCAATCTATCGGGTTCATTTGAAAAGTATGGAATGTAGTAAGATTAAATTTTGCTTAAACTCGTTCAAATAATACTGATAGCATGCTCAAGTTGAGAGCCCTTTAGACAGATATGCGCATGAAAAGCTTGGTTTGAATGATATAAATGCAGCGGGCCACTTATGGTTGGATCTTCTTATGAAGCGAGCGAACTGTATGGTTTCGAGTTGATGTATATGTGGAAAATATATATTGAGGGTTTGACTTACCGATAAGCGTCCCGATTCGAGCATTAATTTTTGTACAGACTGAAAAGTATTTGAATATTATTACAATTAAAAGGTAAATTTTTGCTAACACTTTTTGTTTAGCTGTGCTTTTAACAATCAATATATGAATGTACGCATGAGAGGCCTATGGTCGTGGCATTCGGAACTCAGAATTTAGCAAAACTAAAGTGCTGGGGTATTGGGAGCAGTTCGAGCGTTTATGCATCGAATAACTAGCGATTGTTAGCTGATTTTATAGATACTCTGATAAATGTAAATGCAAATAATTTCAGTATACAATATATGAGCCTAATAATAGTGATGGATAATTTGATTAAAGAGCATGTTACGGTTTGAAGTTTTGTTATTTTTTGGAACATTTTTGCAATATTTTGGAGCATCCGATACTGTCTGAAAGTAATTCTCCATGAACTATCTGCGAAAGCTTCATATTAACAAAAAGGCTTTTATATGCATACAAGAGATATGATCCCAAACAATTTTCCAACAACCGATTTCTAAAGCTTCGTTTATGTTTGAAAGATTAGTTTTGAGCACAGCTTACAGTTAATTTTTGAACATATCTCTGGAAGCTGCCTCGACTGGAGCATCACTTTCTGCCTAAACTATTAAATATCTTGAATGAGAACTTACAACTTTGGAACTTGTTTAATGAGATGATCTTGTTTAGAGTTTCTTCAGAACCCATTTTTACGCTTTATCGTTTTGATCTGGGTTGCTAAGTTTTCAATTTAAAAACTGTGCATTAATAAATAAAGTTCAAGTTTTTAATCTGAAAAAAAAAACTTATTTTTAATGCAATATGTGGAACCCTGATCTTGATGGACAATTCCCATCGTGGAAATCGTAAGTAATGCTTGTTATAATTCCATAAGGTTAGCACCGAAAGTGGAATCTCTTAATTCTCCAAAGAGTGTACTTTCATAAAGGACTACTTCACTTCTAATTACTTTCTTGAATCCATATCCATCACTATATCAAGCTTAGCATTACGCTCCAAATCATATCTTACAAAGGGTGATCCAAGTAGAGGAACTTTTTCCAATAGCCTTGTTTTGGAAGATCACAAGTGACTCGTGTCAAGGTGTCATGATAGATTGGTTCCGTATTGCTTGGCATTTCCTCGTCGCCTGAACAACGTTTACAAATCGTTTAACTTTATTACGAAAGCTTATGGTCTACATAATCGGCCTACTGAGTGTCCTGTTCGCAAAACCATCACCCACCTTGAGATCCAGAATTCATTATTAAATAATATTGAATAAACCACTTTCAGCATGCAGTGAAGAAAATAATGAATTTAAATTGAAAACGTACAATATATAGCTTGTGCAAGAACTGAAGCCACGCGCCCTTTCCAAGTCACATCGGTGCGCTCTATGGCTACTGGAAAAGTTCCAAGGTAATCCGACGATTTCGAGCCCAATTTTGTTTAGCGATGAGTACTTTGGTACGAAGAGCAACCTGAAGAGATTCCAGAGCTGCCATTTCATCCAAAAAAAGGAAGTATTTGGTGAGGCTTATGGCTCGGTGGAATTATCGCTCGATGCTCGAACGAGTCATCGTAAATTGCACACAGCGGATAGACAATCTGAGACGACACATGAAGGAGATAGTCTTCAGAAAATAAATGCCAAAAAATGTTCTTTCGAATGGTAATAAACATTCCCACTAAATTGGAAGGTTCTGTGTTTTTTCTTTAAAAAAGTAAGGAACCTCGAAATGGATCACCCTTTATAAGTAAAATTCTTTATTGTTTCTTTCTTGCAGGCAAAAATTTCTTTTAACTCGCGTCTGTGTTTTTTGAAAGTTACGAACAAATGTGTCTTTAGCGTACTTATGTATGAGTGGGTGGCCGTTGGTTTTAGCATTCTGTCCGATACATGTTATATATAATTTTCCGATGCTAGGAATATGTATAAAACTGTTCTTTTACGAGTACATGTGTTTGAGATGCAACACGACGTATATACGAGTATGTATGTATAAATATCAATTATTTGCACATAAACTTCGGCAAAGGTTAAATAGTTCTAAAGTTTTAGTATATAGTAATTAGAGTCCTGCCCTATTGGTTAGTACACGAAAAAAATTCTGAACTTTTATTCATCAAAACAACAGGAATATTTGTAAATACTTTTAGCAACTTCAAATTCTCTATATACAGTGCAATGAAGCGTGACATATCATAACGAGTTCGTAATTGCTCACATAAGCGCTCGCTCGTTAGCAATACTCGCATGCGATTTCAACGCACGAACTATAAGCGCAAAGCAACGAGTGAAACTGTGGTCACACACGTCTAACTGTTCGACCATTCGGCGAATAGCCGATCTACGATTTCATTCGCAGTTGCAGGTGAGCAGTTACGAAGTCTGTTATGATCGGTAGCGTGATCGTTTGAACGGTTTACTTAAACTTTAATGCTATTCGTGAGCTAAAGTTAATTAAAAAATGATGAATTCTTAGGGATTTCATAGAAAAAATCTTACTTTATGTAGTGTGGTCTGTTCTTCTAGCTGCAGCTATTATGGTGGTAGTTATAGTAGTAGGTGGTAATAGTAGTAGAACATAGTTGTAGATACATAGGTACATAGGTGGTTGAGTGGAGTAAATGTGTACATGTAAATAATAATAATAATAGCACAGTAAAAACGTTATTGCTTCAAAAACACACATGTATCATATATAGTATATAAGTACATAAGTAAATTGAGTATTATTAGAGGTAAATATAATATATGCAGGTAGTATTGGTTTCATATTTTTATAATAGTTTAACACCTAAATAATTGTTATAGTTTTAGTAATAGTTGATATTATTTGATTCGGTAGCAGGTTGAGTATGCAATTATGTAATTAGGCTAGTATTTCTTTGGGGTATAGAACATCGAACGCATAAGTATTTATAGTATATCGCATATACATAAAACTGTAGTTAATTTTACGTTTTGAGAAATCAAGAGCAAGAAAGAGCACCTAACCGATTTTCGGTAACGGCTTGAGTGTCTACTTAAATACATGCCAGTACCTGTGAACGTTCCAGATCGTGTTTCAAGCGTTCGTTCTCCAATTCGAGACGTGCGATGCGCTGTTTGGTGGACTCCCAGTCGGCGTTGCTGCGTCCCATCTCGCAGGTGGCTTTCTCCAGCTCCGCCTTCGATTTGCCCAATTCACTTTGTGACGCCTCCAATTTGATTTCCAAGCGCTCACGTTCGGTGACTGCACGCTCCAGGCGTGTATTCAGTTTCTCCACTTCGCTCTCGAGTGCGCGCAACTTGATTTTGTAATCGGCAATTTCACGCTCATGTAATTCGCGCTCCTCTTGCTTTTCATGTTCGGCACGATCTCGCTGTTCTCGCAGTTGGGCCATTTGTTTCTCTTTGTCACCAATGGCCTCTTCGAGACTTGTGAGAGCGCCCTCGGAGCTACTGTGATGAGCCTGCATTGCCGACAGACGTGCCCGCGCCATATCCACCTGATTATCCTTCTCCTTGAGTAGATCCTCGAGATTCTCAATCTGTTGGCGACGCATAGTTGGGTACAAAAAAAAAAAAAAAAAAACAAAACGAGAGAACAAACCAAAGCAAGGCAAATGTGGAAAACCAATGGGAAATAAAAGTAAAGAAAAAAGTTATTTTTCATTAGTTTATTTTGCAGATTTTGTTTGTTTAACAGTAATAGTTGAGTGAGTAGTTTAACAAACTATGTATCATGTAAGTGGCTTAGAGCTCAGTGTATGTTTGAGTTGAGGTGAGTAGTGATGTGGCTGTAGAGCGTGGTGGTGTTGTGGTATATGTTTCTGTATTATAGTGCACCTTTCGCTGTAACACGTTGATTTTGCGGTCCTTAATCTCCATGTGATCCTTCAATTCGGTGAGTTCACTAGTCAGACGATTCCGTTCCTGCACCGTTTGTAGCGTGCCTTGTGTCTTCTTCTCGATCAAGCGGTTTTTCTCCTCCAGGCGGGCGCGCAACTCTTCAACATCAGTCTGCAGCATATTGTAGTGCTCCTCCTTGGCACATAGCGACTCCTTCAGAACCGCTATGTGCCGCTGATAGTCCTACAAATTTTATAAGCATGATTTTTTCAAATTTATGGTATTATGGATACGCAAAATTGTAGGTTATGTTCACACCGCTTCAACCTTAAGTGATGACCATGGCTTCGCTTGCAAGTCTTATAATTTTGTAGCATTTAACTTATTTTTACTGAAATTCAAAGCTTAAAGTGCGCAAATCTCGGTAGAGCCAAAAGATGACTGATTGTTCCGAATATTTACGCTATGTCTATTCATCTACTGTACGATATTATATTAAATTATGCTTGAATGAAATCTTTAAGTTTTTTCAAATGTTTTTATTTTTGGTTTAATTGCTAGAATATTGGCAATCCTGAAATTCACCACATTCAGTGTTTACAGTTAGTTGAAATAATTTCTTCCGGTATTACTCGTAAAAATATCATATTTGGTTAATGCAAATGACTTAATCTTAAAGCTTATCCCACATAAAATTTTAGTTTTTTAAATTTTTGAAATGCGTACCAAGCATCCTTCACCAAAGGGTTAAGCTCAGGCGGTGCTTATGTGAACACAGCCTTACATGTACATATGTAGAAGAGAAAAATGAAATCGATCCTTTACCTGATGTTGCTCTTCCAAAGTTTTCATTTTGGCCGCCATCGCCAATATTTCTTGATCCCTTCTTTGTATTTCAAGACGGAATTCGTCCAACTTAAAAGCCAATCAAGGTAGAATTTGGAAAAAATAAATTGCATTACATTAGCATTACTCTTATATAAGGAGTTCATATGTGTGTTTGTTGCTAAATGGGGACAATTTGGGTTCGCTAACGTTGAATGGCGATGAGCAGAGTTTGTAGAATGCACCGTCAGAGCGGCGTATGACATATGAAATCGATGAAAATGCTTTGAAAGTTTAATGTTCGAGTGACAGAGAGTTAGAGAGAGCGAGATAGAGATGGATGAACACGCCGCGCGCACTTAGTGGCGGCATTATGAGGAGAAGTGTGTGTAATTTATGGAAAGTAATGAAATTTTTGCTGTTGTATATGACTCTCTGTGCATTCGATTATGAGATTGTGTTTTTTTTCGGCTTGAACGCGGTGTTGTGAGTGGAAGTTCTTGCTCGCTTGAAAGAGAGTTTACAAACATTTCATATATGTATTTTTTGCAATGTTAACAAATGTGCACTTGTGCTCTTTACAATGTCCAATTGTGTAAAACCGAAGTCTTCGGTTTGTCGCTTGGTGTTCGGGTATTCGGAAATTTTGTTTGTCGTGAATGCTCATTTCGTTTAGAAATCTGTGTCCATAATTGGTATGTGTGTGTGTGTGACTGATCGCATCAAAAGTGCTGAAGTGTGTGTGTTTTCTCAAATCATAAATTTCTTTGTTGGTGTAGTGGTACTACATACAGAGTAAGCTTTGCCAAAATGTATGAAATATTTTGTTTAGGTTTTTCATTTACTTTTATTTTTTATTATATTTCAATAAAGTTTGAAGATTATTTATAATATGTTTTTTTGTTTTTGTTTTTATTGTTGTTTATTACCAGTTTTAATTACAATATTCTTTTTCGTTTTTCTTTTTCATTGTTTTTTTTTTGTTCTAACTCAGCGTATATGTATATGTATGCATAGCATGTATATAAGTATAAGTATATTATAAATACTGCTTTGGAATACAATATAATATTTAATTAATAAATGCCTCAGTTAGTTACTTTGAAAATGACACACAAATCACTACGCGACATTGGCTCTGTAAAGGCAATTTTGAATACCGATGACTATTACAAGAAGGTTATGTTGAGAAGCAAACACTTTCACGTAGTGGAACTCTTAGAAATGTGGGAGTATGAATTCAAGCGGTTGAAAATTTATTGAACGCCTTTTGTACTGAAGATACACTCGTGGAATCTCAATAATCACTCAATAATCGTTGTCGTAGCATGTCGGTTACTCGAAATTTTACCATCTTCATAAATCATTTAGAGCTCTAACATAGCTTGTATATAAATAAAACTAATTTAAGAAAATACCGTTTACAGCAACTCAGAATGACGTTTGGAACGACTTGTCGCATTTCAGGTCAAGATCTTAAATTGAAAGAGTACAAAATGCAGCTTGTGCAAGAACTGAAGCCATTCGATCTTCCCAAGCGACACCGCTTCGCTCTATGGGGTATAGAAGAGTTCCAAGAAGATCCGACGTTTTCGAGATAAATTTTGTTCAGCGATGAGGCTCATTTCTGGCTCAAAGGGTATGTAAATACGTAACATTGCCGCATTAAAATAACGAGCAACCTCAAGAGGTTCAAGAGCTCCTATTTCAACTAGAAAAAACAACGGTTTGGTGTGGCTTGCGCTAGAATCATTGGTCCATATTTCTTCAAAACTGATGCCGGTGCGAACGTAATCGTCAATGATAGCCGACTATTTGATGCCAGACATTGAAGTTCGTGACCGCACACGTCTTGGGGAGGTCGATTGTCCTAAGATCGTGTGATATGTAAAGTCTATCTTGTTTCGATTCAGGCCTTGGAGCAAAACATGGGTGCCATTCCCCAGTTACCAGTCGAAATGCTCGAACGAGCCATCAAAAATTGGACTCAACGGATGGGACCATCTGCAACGTAGTGGCGACTCATATTTGAAAAAGATCAAAAAATAAATGCCAAAGAATGCCTTTCGAATGATAATAAACATTATCCATTAAATGTGAAGTTTTTATGTTTTTTCTTTAAAAAAAAAGTAGGGAACTTCGAAATGAATCACCCTTTATATTGCCTTTATATCGCACGCTGCGTTCAATATTCGGTCGATATAAAAACCTAACAGAGTTGATGGTTCGAGCAACACTAAATCGGTTTCGAACGACGTTTACTGGATAATGCGCAAACTCGGAAATACCATACAGCACTGAAGATGCTTTCACTGCTGTGTAGCAGAGTATTGAAAAACGCCGCCAACGCGTGTAAAATTGGAGCTGTGGCCTTTCATTTTATGGCAGATTTCACGGAAAGATCTTGGTGTGCGTACTTACAAAATCAATTCGTGAAAGAGTTGAAGCCGAACGAGATTCAAACGCATCGCACGTTTGGTGAAATGAGATGGCTACCGATCGTGACTTTCACATGAAAATTTTGTTCAACGCTGAAGCTCACTTTTGGTTGAATGTGTATGTCAATAAACCAAATTGTCAGATTTAGAGTAATGATAGTCTCGAAGACATTTCTAAGACCCCGTTACATCCACAAAAATTCACTCTTTGGTGTGCTCTATGTGCAGAGTATTTCTTCAAAAATGAAGGTGACCATAATGTGATAGTCAATGGGTAATATTGATAAATATCTCCTATCGCAGGCCTGCGGGCTCAGTAAACCCGAAATGATTCACGCTTTGGAAGAGAGTATTCGGCACGTTACTGCTCCTCATATGGCCACAATTGCTGCAGAAAGTGGTCGAAAATTAGGCCTCTCGGCAGGAACTTATTGGAACCAGACACGACTCTAACTTTACCGAAAGCAATTTTAAAACATAACGGTTGGCCCTTATCTTACAAACTTTTGACATTAAATTATATGCGTTTTATTTCCCCTTGAAAACCCATGTCTTAAAAAAACATCCCTTGTTTTAGGTAGCGTAGTGAACTCACTTTTTCGTGTAGTTCAAAAATCAGAAATAAAATTGAAGATCGCCATAAAAGTTTTGCGAGGCACGTCTTGAAAATTCAGTTACTAACTATGGTATGTCCGAGTTTGTTAACTCATATTTGGAATCGTGGAATTCTTCGGTGTTAGAAATAATATATCAAGACTTCTGTATCTTCCAAAACGGTTTGTAATGTAAAGAAAGCAACAAATTCAGTGTCCAGCTATATTGATTTGAGAATAGTCCGCCGAAATTAACAAAAGTTTCTCGGCGCCAAAATCGAAGTTTTTTATTATAATATTTTCGATTTTCTTGGTCGTAGTAAGCGTTGAAGACAATGAAAGGCTTTGGCGTTGAGTAACGTAATGGTTTCGAATATATTCGATACCAGTTTATTGCAGTATAAGCGTAAGGGCCCACAGTACGCTGGTAGGAGAAAGTGGAGAAATTATTTACTCGACTTGGTGTTGTCAAATATATCCGGCATTTCGATAAACTTCTGTGAAATCTCAAAAAACTGCAAAAGTTTATTCTGGGAACCAATTACTGAGCCTCAACTAGGCATCAAGCGCTGTTGCAGAGGCAATATCGCGTGTCGGTCAACTCATTTGTTAAATCTGCGATTTGTGTGCTCACACAGAGCTGGTAATCATTACTTACATATATCGAAACTTATTTCAAGATTATAGACATTTGCTATGCGTTTACTTGTAACTCCACCATATGTATGTATGCGTGCTTGTAAGTACATATATATATGTATATATGTATGTGTGTATACACAACTTTTTTTCATCAACTTGTTTCATTCAATTATTGTGTAGATAGTTTCACATTTCGGCATCTTTCTTATGGCAATCAATGTCAGCTATGTAAATCTGCTATTACACTTGTACATATGTATGTATGTATGTATATATAAGTATGAAATATTGTATATGCTAATCAAAAAAGAATAACAGTCAGCTTATACCTAAATAGTATCAGCACCGCTGCGGGTACTTTTGTTTAAATGCAAGTTTTTCTGTCTGTATGTATGCGTGTACGTATGTACTTGTAAGTATACGAATACACTGATTTATTGGCTAGTCTGAGCTATTAACGAGTACGAGTATTATTGTATTAGATATATTTGTATGCGAATGCAGAGCTTCATTTCTTTTTCGTTTTTGTTTTTGTATTTGTTTTTACAATTTGCAAACATTGTATGTGTTTATATGTGTATGTATGTATATTTTCCTAAGTTTTTATTCGATTGGGTAAATTGTCGATTTCGTTAACAAGTTGCTTTTCAGCCAATTGTCTAGATTCTACACTTTTGAGATTCGAAGAATTATCGTTGAATGTCGTTGCTAATAGTATGAACTTAAGGAATTTAAAAAGTGAGTAAACAATAAATTTAATGGTCGAGAGAAAACAATATAATAATCTAAGTTGGGGTAAACTATTGTTCCCGGGTTTTCAGGCAGCACTTAAAATTACTCATTAAGTCAATGGAGATGAGCTGGCAGATCTCCCAACGAAAGAATGTGTGGCAACCAGTGCGAGAGGATCTGAATATATTTGAGAAAGGGGGGAAAAGGCCAGTAGAAACGCCACTCACAACAAGTGCCTAGGATTCGACAGGCGAGGCTGCTTCTGAGAGAGTTCATTGCAAAACGGTTCAAGAAACTAGTTGCTTTTCCCTTTTAGGTAGCTTGTGGGATTTTTTACAGGTCACTTCAGGATTCGGTGTTATCTGTACAGATGTCTCTCAAAAGACATTTCCATTTCAAAACCTACTTTTCACAAATAAATCATTTTTCACAGCACCATTTGTGTGTCTTAAAATTACATGGTACATAATCTTGAGGTTACTACTGGACTGGAAATCCCGTAATACGTTCTACAAAGTTCAGAAATCTGAATATCTGATTTTAAAAGCATCTATCTGGTAGTGCAACCAACTCAGGAGTTTTAATAAAATTTGTGGTTTTACTTTCCCATAAGTGGAAAATTTTGATAGTGCTTTTTTTTCGGAAGTATCAAAATGAGTGAAATTGGTTGGTTGGTGGAAAAGGGAGGCGCAGAAACACGAGACCAAGGCGGCCATACTTAGGCCATCATTTGGGGCATAATGGGCTCGAATGGTAACCAAATTAAGCTTTATACAGCAACTTAGTAGATTTGGATTCTTTTCCATACCAGCTGCCAAATGTCTCTTAAGTTGGAGCTTTGGTAGCCGTGGAAAATATTCCGTCACATCCCGTTGAAGGCTGAGAATTCGCAAAGATAATGTTCCAACGTCCCACCATACTCCGCGCATGTCTTGTATTCTATTTTATTTTTTCAATTTTCAGGAGGTGGGAGCTTAAGGATAGCAGCCCTTTGATGACTCCTACAATATTACAAAGATCCCTTTTGCCCAAAAGTAGAACCTTTTTAGTCTGTCCACCGTTAACCATAACCCAAAATAACTTTGTTTGCCCTGTGTTGCCGGTGTTTCAAGACCTGAGATGTTCCGGAAGGGTTCATTGCTTCAAACAACTCTTGACGTAGCAACAATGTTCTAAATTGTGTTCCCAGCTGCCCTGCAGCGGGACAACTTCTCTGCCTTTTCGTTTCTTTCCATTTCAATATACCTAGTTGACATTAACCGAGTCACCTTCTGAGAGTCTAGTTACTGCCTGCTTGCATAGCCTAACACAGTAAAACTTAGCAGGTAAAATAAGTTAATAGGCTTTATAATTTGATCGACTGACTACGACTATATCTCTCGTTTGCTTTCGCAGATTCCTAATTTTGTAACTGCTGTATTCCATCAGAAAACCTTTGTGAGTGGCGAATCGAACAAACAACTCGTATAAATACAAAAGGCTGCCGTTAACATCGAGTAGCTAGAGGTTATAGCATTTTAAAGAGGTATTCACAAACTGCTTAATAAGGAATTTAACTTTTCTAGGTCTCAATTCTCTCTTATGGGCTGCCTATTATTTTGGTATATTTTCAAAAATGCTGCAAAGTAACTTAGGCTGGGCTTGGGATATTTAAAATTGTGTTTTTGGTTCTTTTAAATTTAAGTCACACAGCGTGTTTGTGATTCAGCTTTCAGCATAATAAATATATATATGTACATATATATGTTTGTATAGTATATAGTTAGGGCAGTAAAGTGTCTTAATTAGAATAGCGGGGTCCCATAATATGCATACTAATTATATGCAATATACATTACCCACGTTGGGGCTTTAGGAGTAAGTTGTTTCATATATTTAATTGGAAGTAAAATACTTTGATTAGGTAAATAATTTTCATTAATAATACATTATGCATTGTAACAAGCAGCAATAAATATTAAATTTTGTTATTGAAGTTTTCAACCTTCACTGGCCAACATATTTCTTCCACACAATCTAATTACTTAATTACTAAACATTATATGTTAATACCATACATATTTGTGTGCCAATTCTCAGCACATACTCTCACATTGCATTAAATTTGAGTTAATTGCCTACTTTTATACATATTTTTCTTTAATGTTTAGTGTTTTTGTTTTTAATATTTTTGAGTTTTACTTCAAATACATCAACGTCTGCATTGCATTATGAACAACATTACATTACTTTTTGTAATTGACCTTCATTACTAATCACACTCTAGCTGGGGAAAAAATTTGTATTTGCTGTAAATTGAATGTTTCTTATTTATTTTTTATTTTTTTTTTTAATTTAATTTGCTAAATAATTTATTATTAAACGCTTACTTATTTGTAAAAGGAAGTTTTTTGTTTTCTTGCATAAATTTTAAATTTAATACCGATTTGAATGTAAGTGAAGAAATGTGTCTTCAGAACTGTCACTACTTGCCTTGCAACCCTAAAGAGATATTGCCAAAAATCGATAAAAGATCTAAGAAGTCTTGAAACGAAAACTCTCAGGCGATGAGCGCAGGGACGTTCAACAAAAGACGGCAAAGCAGGAAGACATTAAAAAATCCACAAACTGGTTTTGAATGGCGATAAAATGAATTTATACCAAATATATAGAATAATCTAATGGTATCAAGTGAATGGTTTGGACATGAGGATATGTCTCAGCGCCATGTTGTTTTTGTCAGAACACAAGTGAATGTTTGCTGGAAAAAAATCACCGAACTGAGGTCTATTGAAAAAATTAAATAATTGAAAGCGTTCTGAAAGTGTTGGACATATCAATCAAGATTATCTCGATGTCGGAAAGCACTGTGCCAATTGGTTAACGCGCGAGCTCATAATCGGCTGATTCGCCGTGATACAAATGAAAGAAAAATATGGCAAAATTGCATGACTGGGCTTCGAATTGCTTTAGCATCTGGGATTTGGCTCGAGCGACATTTTGTTTTCCTCAGACCTCTAGATAAGGTTTGCTGGAAAAAGGATTGGAAGATTTGTTCGGTAAAAACCTTATGTTTTAATGGTTTTAAGCAGTATTTGTAACAAATTACATCTTTAGTTTACACTTAATATTTTTGACTCTATGCATACTTTATATTAAGGGCTTTTGATTACTCAAACAAAGAAATTCTAACTCAATATGAACTTGAACTGAACTGAAATCGCTAAAGTTTAATAAATCACTTACAAACTGAAAGCTTATTGAATTCTACTGAAGGCTCATAAAATAAGTGAAACTTATCAACTTCTTCAACTAATTTGTACAGTATCGCTCCGAGTTTTTTTGTTTTGTAAATGACTTTTAAGTGAAATAAGATCAAAAAGATTATGAAATCGCTCGGCTAACTTGAAGTAACGAGTGATCCAAGTAGAGGTACTTTTTCAATAAGTTTTTTTTTATCGTGGAAAGACTTACGCATGAACAACGTTTAGGTAAACAAGAAAAATTGACGCACTTGGGACGAAAAGCAACCTGAAGAGATTCAAGAGCTGTCATTTCAACCAGAAAAAACAACGGTTTGGTCTGGTTTGTGAGCCGATGGAAGCAACGGAAGGACAACGTAGCCGCGGCCGACATTTTAAAGAGATCTTCAAAAAATATATGCCAAAGAATGTCCTTTCAAATGATAATACCATAAACATACCCTATTAAATTTGAAGTTTCTGTGTTTTTTCTTTAAAAAGTATGGAACTTCGAAATGGATCACACTTGCAATCATTTCGAAATAAAAAAAAAAAATTAAGGGGCCTTCTCTGACCATTCAGTACCCTCTCATATTCAATCAGTCACATAAAATGTCGATTGTGATCACCGTGCTCAAGTTGCGGAATTGCATGAAAACTGTACGATTTGAAAGCACTTAGTGACAGTTCTCAATGATTTTTTAGTGTTAAGATCCAATGCACTTTACATAATTAAAATATTTAATTTTTGATTCAATTTTAAATTGTAATAAGGTTCTTAGTTAAATCTAATTTCTTCTAATTTTGCTTCTGTAATTTAGTTTTGCAGAAAGTAGTCTATATAAAGTAATGCTTTAAGTAAAACGTTATTTTTCCGTAGTGGAAATGGAATTAAAATTCACGCTTAAGCTTAATCTCAATAGTAACAATTTTCCAATTGAACAATGAAAGTATTTAACATTTTTTAATACATTTTCAAATATTTTCTCTATATTCATATATACAGTCTTAATGGTTTTGCTTTGCTTTGCTTTGCGTTTTTGGTGCAGTTTAGCGATTTTGCTTTTGCTTTATCTGTTTTAATTCATCAAGCATTTTGCTTATTTTTCGCTTTGAAATTTTGTGTGTTGCTTGCAGCGCGTTTTGCCGGGCAGTTAAACGCATTTGTTAGCAAAAGTCTTTACTTATTAATTTATTTCACTTTTGTTTTTTGTTTTCGAAATTTCTCAAACTTTTTGTTTTTGCTTTTGTCATTTTAATTTTGTGAAAATTGTCCTGAGTTCTCTGCAACGGCTTCAATTCAACTTAATCTCATTTTCTCTTTGTTTTACAGTAATAATTTCCCTTTCTCTGTCAATTCAATATACATACAAATAATTAAGTATATAATTAAGTAAAAGTAATAAATGCTGGTGGACTTTTAATTCAGTAAATTTCGCGCACAAATTTCCCTTTGTACAACAATAAATTGGGAAAAATTCATTTGTACACACTTTAACTAAGTAAATACTTATAAGAAATGCTCAATAAGTTCAGTAATTACATTATAATAGTAAAGATTTGCTAAGCATTCTTCTACAGCTTATGCCTCTTATATTTACACATATTTATATGTAAGTCGGTAATACACGAAAATGGCATGGCACATCGAATTGGTGTTTTACTCTTTTCCTCGGTCTTCTTTGCTCTTCCTTCTCAGCTTTCTACGTATTTCTTTTCATTTATTTTAACTTTTTCTTTTTTTTTTGTAATTCAGTTGAACTAATAATTGCTAATTTTGCTTAAAAGTAGTTGCTTTATCTTATGCTATTATAAATTCTCCAAAATAAAATGACTCAAATGAAAAACTATGTCAAAGCTTTCAAAAATCATGCGCATACGACACAGAGTTGCATTTTTATATTAGTTCTGATACTCAAATATTGTTTATATCGAAATTGACTCTAATCCGTTGAGTACCACAAAATCAGGTGCAGCTGTCTATCCCATAATTTTTTTGGAGTTTCTTGTACGCCAATATTTCAAATACTTTTGAACTAAATAACAGCAGATTTATAAAAATTACTCTAAATCGTACTCAATTTCAAATTTTGCTTAATATGTGCTGGAGGTTTAAATTAACTAAGAAAACTAAAGCCATAAGGGTCCAGGGGAGCTGTTATTTGATGACATTTAATGTTGGTTTCTAAAGTTTTGGGAGTAATCAAAATCGGTATGCTTGCAGTCTTCACTTTGACTTTTCTAACTGTTGGACCATATAGAACAACACAGAAATTAATAGAGTATTTGACCTTTTAGAATATCATAAAAAGGTTTAAATTATAGAGAGGGTGAGTGTATGTAAATTTTCAGTAGTTGAGCTTGGAGTTTGATTGAGTGGTGAAGAGTGAGAGCGATGACATCAAAGAATCAATGGAAAAATACTAAGAACTAGAAATTACTGAACTGAAGGCGGACTCATAAAATAAGAAAAACTAGTTCATCAACTTTGAAAGTGAATTTTAGGTAAAAATAATATCGAAATGATTATGTAACCATTCAAATAAAGGTTAAATTATATGTGCCATAATTGATAGAACTTTACGGGCAATATAGTTTCCAATTAGTTAACTATAATATATATAGTTATTCTCCCAATAAATTCAATAATCTTAGTAACAGCAGCAGATGTAATTCATTCTTGAACAGTCCCAGCTCTAAGAGTAAAGGTTGATGGCACTCCGGGTCGATTCAATCAAACTAACTCTCTAATAAACCGACCTGGATTGGTATGGCATCTCTAATTTAACCTTAACTTGAATGACAAACACTTCGAAATAAATAAAGAGGTATTCACCGTTTTCCTTAGAACACCTGCATGCCCAACTAGCTACAAAAAATCTACATTAAAGGTACTGAAAACTTTAGAGATTTACGCTGCCATTCTGCTCAGAAGATTAACGCTTATCAGCGGGTTTCAGTTTAGACTCATTGGCGTTCTGTTTCTAACTATATTTATATGTATGTATATATATATGTACATCTGTGTATATGCATTTTGATTACATCGACTATTCATTAGCTAAATATTTGCCTAAGACGCGCCTGCCAAAACGACTAAATGCCTTCGTTAGCACCAATTTTACGAGTATAACGCTATATAAGTAGTACGAGTATAGGTGTGTGAATAATGAGTACTTTACTACATACACATCTATGTTGCATAATATTGTACAATGATATTATGCGAGGATATAAGGATTTTAGACAGATTTAACACTTTGCCTTGGATTGGGCTTCGTTTATTTTCGTGTTATTCACGAGTTTGGCTAGATTATTTGAATGTATTTGGTAAGTTTTGCAATTATATATATACCATATGTAAGTATGTATGTACGAGTATGCGCATGATATGTGAAAACACTTCGCTTCAAATAGTTTATTATCCTTTTTGTACGTTTTATATACGAGCAATATACGTACTCCTGTGATGTTAGTCGCATGTTGTTGCTTTGGGAGCTGTAGAGTAGTACGACGGAGGGCTCAGTACACAAACAAATCAACTAAACATCTAACTAACTAACTAACAGACTGGCTAACTGACTAAACAAACGCCTGGTGAATGGCGGTTAGAAGGTAGGGACTGGATTCCATTTCGTTTTGCTTTGCTACAATCGTGTTTGTTTGAAGAAATTATTGCGAAGGTAATGGCGCGCTGCAGCGTCGCTTCGTCTCAGTGTCTCCGGCACTTTTCAGCAGTCAGCTGACTCCACAGCGCGCCACGCCGGTCTTAATCAATCATTCACCAATTATTTCTTGCTGTTCCTGTGGAGAAATGTGACTCCAAGCGTCTCGTTTGTAAGTCTAGACGCTCGGGTTTGTGTGGGTATGCGTGTGTGTGTGTATGTTAAGCGTATACGGTATGTACCTACATTTGAGGGGCGTGTTTCCAGTTGCTGTTGCGGTCGCGCTCCATTTGCCGGGGGAGCCAAATGCGCAACGTAAATGCAAGCAGCCTCTTTCTCGCCGCGCGCCGTGTTTGCACTTCACCCATTCCTTATGTTCAATAATTCATTATATGCTTTATCATTAGTGCTAAATCTAAATTTTCTTAATTTTTTATTACTTGTTTTCTAAGCACAGCAAGCGTGTTTATGCCTTTGCTACGAGCGAGTGCTTTGGAAATTTTGATTTCTGCCAATCTACGAATTTTGCTAACGGTGTTCTAACGGTATTTTCTAATTGTTCTTACGTCAAAATTTTGCTAATTTTCAATTCCGTTTTGGAAATTTTCGAATGTTTGATCAAGAATTTTGTTTTTGCTTCAATTTCGCCCTTCGCCGTTGGTGAGAATTTCTCTTTTTGT
This sequence comes from Bactrocera zonata, assembly GCA_037783105.1. NCBI lineage: Eukaryota > Metazoa > Arthropoda > Insecta > Diptera > Tephritidae > Bactrocera > Bactrocera zonata. Next base: position 95,168 of record JBAWJQ010000533.1, read on the forward strand.
GATTAATACTGGCCGCGGTTGCTGTTTGGCTTGTTTGTTGTTTGTGGTAACTTAACCTTAGGAGTCTAGTGATAGCGTATCTACGTCAAATTTGAAACTTACTTGTCGTTTGTGCTCGGATGGCAGTTTCGGATAGTCTAAATCTAGTTTCGAATATGGCGACATGTGTTGGTGATGATGGTATGGAGTGCTTGTATGGCTTAATGGGGCTGATGTTGTGGGATGATGATGGTGGTGGTGCAGATGCTGTTGGCTTAAGTGACTGAGGTGTTGCTGCTGCTGCTGTTGTTGTTGCTGATGCGAATGATGATGCTGATATGTGGGCGCTGTATGGAGGCTATCGTACGCGGACGCAGCTGCAACGCCCGCCGCGCCAGTCGCCACACCGCCAACGCCACCAACGCCACCGCCTGCACTTAGGCCAGCGCGCCCAGTCAGCCCCGCGTCGTCCAGCGCGCTGCTGGTGAGTGTTGCCGCGAATGGTCCACTCGTTTCGCGCAACGCCGCCAGTGGATGCGTTTGCATGTGATGCTGCTGCTGGTGCACGTGGTACTGATGCAACGGATTCAGCTGCTGCTGTACCGAGTGGTGGATGTGCGCCGACGGGTGCTGGGCGCCGGGCGGCAGCTGGTGTGTATAATGTTGTGTGCCCGCAAATTGCTGTTGCAAATTGTAGGCAAGCGGATGCGTATGCGTATGCGGTGCCTGTGTGGCGTACTGATAGTACTGTGATATAGCCGGATTGGAGGCGTGCAACGATGGCATTAGATTGCGTTGCTGCAGCAACGTACTCATGCTATATGGCAAATCGGTCTGACTGAATATGGACTGAGAGAATGGATTCGCATAACTACTACTACCACCAATACCACTAACACCACCTGAAGTGTATTTGCTCGGATAGTTCAAGTAATTTAAATTTGACACTGAGTAGGCCGGTCGCAATAGCCTTCCACCCAAATGGCCACCGGTGGCCGCTTGTTGTGCCGCTACTGCTGCTGCTGCCGCCGCCGCCGCCGCTGCTGATTGTTGGGCCGCTGCCGCTGTGGCCGCCGATGTCGGTGCATACTGTTGGAAGTACATGTTCGGCTGGGATGAGAAGCTCGACGACATCTGCATGAGGTTATCGTTAAGGTATGGCGGCGATGTATCACCCGGATGTAAGGTTGGATAGCTGGAGATTATGCGTCCAGGATAATGTGAGAGCGGTGTTACCGGTTGTGTGGCCTGTTGCATGCGCGCATGTTGGTTAAGTATCTGGGAGGAGCGTGAAATGGATTTGTGCGCCTCATTCAACAGGTTAACTATATTCGAAGAGGAGGACTGCTGCATTTGTGGCGCATACAGACCGTAGTAGTCGTTCATCATCGAGGCCGATGGCAGACCGGCGATGCTGTAACGGCGTCGACGTATGGGCGATGGATGCTGGCCATAGAGGCCAGTACTGCTTAGCGTCGGCTCGTATAGATAACCGGCAGCCGAAGTGGTGGGGCCGAACATGTCGTAGGTGCTCGGTGGTGGTGGCGGCGGACCAACACCGAGCCCGTAGCCGGTCGGCACGTAATACTGACCGATTATGTCGGGTAGTGGCGGACTTCCAGTCGGGCCGTATGTGCCGTACATCTGAAATGGGCGATTTGAAAGAGTTTTTGCTTGGGTAGTTTGCTTGTTTCTTGTTTTTTGTTTTTTGTTAGGGTGTTTGATTGATTGGCTTGATTAGATGTTTGCTTATTTGCTTGTTTGAGAGATTCTTTGCTTGCCTGTTCAGATTCATTTGCTTGGCTTGTGGGAAAATAGTAGAGTGTGACTTTTTCATGACATTTTATTTTATTATTTCTTTTATTGGTTTTGGTATGTCTGTATTGGTGCTAGGTAAATGTTGCATTATTTTATACTTTTGTTGTTTTTGTTGCTCTAAAGCGGGGTAGGCTTTCGGTTTCAGGCACTTGAACTAAGCACTTCGCGTTCTTTTCAACTCACACGCACACTTGTTTGCGCGCGCATTATGAGAAATTATATGTAGTCTATATATCTAAATATATAGTATATATATATATGTATATATGATAGTTATTATAAATGTGTGTTTATTAACTTTTTTCGCATATTCGAACATTCGAAAAAACACTTGCGCCAAACAAAATCATAACTACAATAACAATTTTCAATTACTTGCACACTAAATCAATAAAATATTTAACTGCATACTAATTAATTGTTCGGTACTGGTATTGGTACTGGTAATGGTATTGGTAATTGTACTGTAATTGTTCAATACTTTCGTAAATTGTACGATTTTTTCGATATTTTTTTGTTTTTTATTTCTACTGCTTTTCGGTTGCTCTATTCTTCATATTCATTACCAAAATTTCAGATTTTAAGCGAACACTTACGGACTACTGGCCCCATTAACTTTCTTGTAATGCTTTCCATTTATATGTATTTGAAGATTTTAATTTGATTTCATGTAATTAAAGGACAGCGTAAAATTTTGCGCCCTTTTGCGTTCAAACTATATAATTTTATTGTTTTTTTCAATTTTTTCAATGCAATGCAGCTCAGTCTTATTGTTGTTGCATTCAATGTTATATACGTAAAAACTTTTGCTTTGGTTTTGTTGTAGCTATTTACATAATTGTTTAATTGACGAAATTTTGCTATAACACGCGTTTCCCAGCTAAAATACAAACACTAACTTTAAGCAAAAAACTAATTTTAAATACTTCTTAATTTACAATAAATCTTTTTTTTTTTTTAATTTTGTCTTAATTTTCGCCTTAAATTTTAGTTATTTACACTTAAAGCATCGTTTGGGGGGATTGTTAAGGTTTGGAGGATTTATGTATTATACAAAATTGATTGGAGTGAATTTAAGCTCTTTTTGATTTTATTTGGCAAGCTTCGCTCTGCTGCTGCGCTGCTCAGTGTGACTGAGTCAGCTGTGGGTGGTGTAGGTGAAACGAAACAAAAAATACTTTCATGATTTGCTGCTTGCTGCATCTTTGAGTTTGTATACAGCGTCAATAACGGTTTCTTCAAACAAATAATGCGTTTTTGTAACGAACACTGAACAGTGTTGGTGTTTTTGTACGACTAAAGTGCTTTGCTAAAGCGATCGAGTTTAAACTCAAGCCTAACGGCCGAACGTTGGGTGAGCGTGTGGGTGTGAGAGTATGTATGTGTGTGTAGATTGCTCCAATAAATGCACGATTGTGGCTTCCAATAGTATGTGTGGTGGTGTGGATGAGTTCGGTTAGCACGCAACGGTTAATTGCAGCGTTAATTGCTGCCGCACTGTACAGTGTTGGGCGTTGAATTGGTGTGCGATGTGTTTTGTTTGTAAGGAGAATCTTCAAGTTTGGCAAAGTTTAGTTGCATATAGAATAGAACGTGCAAAAATACATGTATGTGTGATTATGGTACTTATGGCGCTTGAATAGAATAAATAAATGAAAGTAGAAATTCGAAATGTTCCAAAAGAATACCAAAAAGATAGTGTGGTCAGAAAGTGAACAAATCGAGACAGTGGTAGAGTTGGAATTAGAGTTAGAGGTGGAAACAATGACAGCGACGGCTTGCGACATAGACACAACAAAAAAGCGCGTTTGTAACAGACACAAGCAAATTGAAGTAAACATTTTTAAAAATTACGAAAATGAAAATATGGAAATATGCGAAGACAGATGAGCTTGGCTAAGTGTATGAGATGTTTTGGTGGCTTACTAACTCCAAATGGCAGTGTGCTTGTTGTATGTGAGGGTGCGTGATTATGTCTCTTTGCTTATTTTCGTGTGTTTATCAGTTTATTATTAACCTTTTTAATAAATAATACTAATATGCAAATGCAAGTGTCAAAACTGTCAAGTTTGGATTTGTTTTTTAGTCACAGGGTTGCAATTGGTGTTCGTAAATGCCAACTGTATAAGCTGTCAGTTTACTGACAGTGCGTGCTTTAACGTTTATTTAGGGAAAAGTTGCGATAGCAGGAGATAAGTAGTGCCAAGTACTTCTTTACACCAGGCTTGTATTTGCTTAACATGTGACTAAGTGAGTGAAATGAGTCGCTAAAATAGCTAAATTTGGAATTAACATTTTAGTGACACACAGGTTTGCATATTGACAGCATAACAGTTAGCTAACAGTGAATCCAACAGTCACACAAGGCAACTTTTGGCCGTCATGACATAGTGGCTGCATATTATGAAGTTGCAGTATGAGTGGGTGCTGTACGATTAGTGAGTAGTTATATGATTGACTGTATGCTTGTATGCCTAGCAGGCTGCCCTAGCACGCTATCGGCAATAATGCCACAGTAATGCGTTCGACTTGTAACTTGTTGCATTAGATTTGGAGTTTTCGTAAAATCAACTTGTACTGTTAACTATTTACTGATTACTGTTTCTTTCAGTGTTTTCAAATACTTTTGTGTTTAACTTGCTTTTGAATTATTGAAATTTACAGCATCCTTTTTTGGAATTTTTTGATTAACTTCTGCGTTCGTTTTGTGCTAACAAATCGTTAATTATGTAAATATATATAGTTATATATTCATATGTAAAAAGTCATATATACAAAACCAAAAAGTAATATATTTATATACAGTGTTGGAAAAAATAATAGAAACGTACAGTTTTCAATATATTTTTATTGTTTGTAGAACTCTTTCAATTTAAATACATTACGATTTAATATATTTGTTAAAGTTAATCAAAATCTAGATTTATTTAGCAAGTGCTATAAGACACAAATAAATTGTGGTCCATTTTCTAATTTTGGCCTGGAAAAAAAAACAGAAACATAATATAATTTCTTCATAAATTAAAGTTTGACCCAAACTTCTTACAAAAATATTATTGTTTCAATATCTTGTTGAACCGCCGCCTTGCCTAATTACCTCTTCGCATCTTCGGTGCATCGAATGAACCAAATTTGAGCAAACGCTTTTTGGAATTGAATTCCACGATTTTTGAATCTGGGCCCACAATTCGTCCTTATTGCTGGCTTTAAAAGGTCCGATTCTCTCCTTTAGGTCTGCCCAAAGGTGTTCAATGGGGTTTAGGTCTGGCGATTGCGACGGCCACTCCATAACTTGCACCCTTTCTTTCTTAAACCACTGCTTTACCAGTTTCGACGCATGTTTAGGATCATTATCCTGCATAAACTCCCACCTTATTGGCATTTCCTCTTTAGCATAGGGAAGCATTATTGTCTGCAATATGTTAACATAGTCAACTGCGCACATTTTGTTCTTTATCCAAAATATTGGACCAACGCCTTCCTCTGAGAAGCAACCCCACACCATAATGGAACCCCCGCTGTGCTTAACCGTCTTTCTAGTGTATTTTGGATCAAATGCTGTGTTTGTAGGACGTCTTACATATTGTTTACCATCTGATCCAAACATATTAATTTTTGTCTCATCAGACCATAACACATTTTTCCAATTTTGACGGAAAAGATGTTTTCTGGCAAAAGCAAGCCTGTTGTTTTTGTTTTTAATGCTCAGCAAGGGTACTTTTCTAGGTGTTCTGGCAGGAAGTTTGGCATCTGCCAACCTGTACCTAATGGTTCGGGTTGATACATTTAAACTCAATTCCACCTGCAGTTCTCTAGAGGACAGAAAAGGGTTAGCTTTGCAATGGCGAATTAAACGCCTGTCATCGCCAGCAGTCATTTTTCGTTTTCTACCTCGTGTTTCAGGCTTTTTTACACTATGAAGGGCAGTGAACACCTTCTTCTTGGAGCATTTAACCATATCTGCTATTTTACTCATTGAGTTTCCTTTTTTTCTCAAGTTAATTATTACATTCTTCTCCTCTTCCGTGCAGTGTTTGGCTCGGCCCATTTTATTAGTTTTTATGGCAAAATAACCTATAGTATAAATTAAATTCATTTTACATTATTTTAAAACACAATTAGAAGCATAAAAAACAATTTTTTTACCTTTTAAAAAGCAAAAATATTAACAAACACGTTTTGTTTCTATTATTTTTTCCAAGCGCTATTATTCACTTGTTCACTCTCTCGCATATAAAGGCAAAATAAGACAAACTAGCGGAATAAAACGGGTTTGCAAAATAGTAACTGTTAACAGCTATTTGTGCAGGGTAGGCCATTTCAAGAAATATTTTTAACAAGTATTGATATAATTGATTTATTATATGTAAACAACCCGTTTCTATTATTTTTTCCAACACTGTATATATGTAGTTAATTATATATATTTTTATATACTTTTAGTAACTTGAAAAACTGCAGTTCAAAAGTGAAAGTGAAATTAGCTTGGAGTTTGGAATATATTTTACAAGTATTCGGTATTTGTGTGAAATGTACTTTCCGTTTGCCGACCGCTGATAATGGCAAATGAGCACTGGCTCAGCTCGCGCCGCATTTAACTTAATCGTTCTTCGCTTCGTGGAGTCTTTCGTGCTAACTATTTGTTTACAAATTCAGCTGTTCATATTTAAACATTTAAATTTCCGGGCCACATTTAATGCAATAGAAATTTAGACGCATGCTTCGTAAGTATTCCAGGTATCAGCTATACATAAGCTATACTAGGGAATTGTCTGGGCAAACTTAGCGAAGCGACGCTTACGAATAGTGACTTTCAAGTATCAATTTCAATCAGCAAAAAGTATTACAAAAGGATATTGTAAACAGCATCGTTTATCAAATATTATTCATCGATAATTAAATGGAAAATATATTAACTGTACATGTTGCAAGTGTGTCATAACGCTCGATTTCGGTTTAGTTGCCTCTACTAGTGAATTACGTAAGATCTCAGTGGCAAATTACTTCAAATAAAATTTCAATTACATTTACCTATACTTTTAGGTATATTTTTCAGTATAACTTAAGATTCATATTTTTTTTGTATTTGTTTAGTTATTTCTGCTGATTTCGCATATCACGTAAGAACAACAATAAAAGAATAATATGTAAGCAATTACTTTATGGAAAAAAACAGTGCCGGCACATTGAAAGTTACACCGTGCACACAGTGCCAATTAATTGGAGCCATTAACCATCGATAAGTTTTCGTGAAAAATCTATCTTTTGGCAATAAAATGACAAAAGAATTACTCATTTCGTTCGTACGTTCATTCGTTCGTGCTTCATCAACTTTTCGTTTGTTTCTCTGCTTCTCTTTCAATTTTACTACAAAAATCATCTTTCTTTCGTTATTTTATTTCAGCTATGTACGTGGTTCAAGTAGCGTTTTGTTGTTGCTTCTTTAACGTTAACGTTTTTACCGTTACTTTGCTTGATTTGGCTGTTGGTTCGTTAGTTGGTGAGTCTGCGTGTCCTTATTTGTGTTGCCGTTGCTGTTAGTCGCCTCTCGCTAGTAGAAACAACACGTGCGTGTATGTATGTATGTGAATGTAGCCGTTCGTTCAGTGTTCAGTTTCGTTATTTATAGCACAATATTACTTTTTGATTATGTAAATAGTAAGTAGAGTTTTGTAGAGATTCAAAATCATTGCAATAGTTCAAAAGGCAACAATGCATTACAAAGTAAAATCTGCTCAATCAAATACGAACATTACTCAAACTCAAAGCAAATGTGTGGATATGTTAAAATAACGGAAACAAGCTTAATTACAGCATAGCGCATTAGAAATCGTATAAGGCAAAGCTAGTAAAGGTAAACTGAATTCATAGCAACATTTTCTAAACAAATCATAATTTGCACATTTCACTTAATGCAACACTAATCTTGAACGAAAAAAACTAGAGTTTAACGGATAACTTAACGAAAAACACTAGGTTGTAAATTTAGTGATATATTTTAATAAATTTCAACTATTTTACTGAATTTTTAATCAAAACGGCTGTCATTAAATGCTGTCGTGTCTTCTCGTTCTGGAAATGCTCTTCGAAGAGTGAGGAATCAAAGAAATTTTATATACTCATAAACGAAAATCACTATATGTAATATATGGGAGTAAGCATAGTATCGACCCGATTTTATCTGTTGACTATTATTATGCCACATACGAAAAAAAAATGTTCCCTGTCTTTAATTAAGGTAACTCACATACAATCACCAGCCGGATGTTCAATGTTCAAAAATCAAAAATCCCAATAATAGTTATATGGGGGCTAGGTCAAATTTTCGACCAATTGTATCTCTTTCAGGCTCAATGATTTACTGTTATGAGTAAAACACGTTCTGCAATTTTCATTGAGATAACTCACATATTGGCCGATATATGCGGTATAAAGCCACTCGGAAGTTACAAAATCTATATATTGGGTATATGGGGACTCAGGGAAGTATTGACCCGTTCAAGCCATTTTTGGTACACAGAATGACTATTGTCAGGAAAGCAGTCTTTCTGAATTTCAGTTGTATATGTAACACATTGACCGATATTTTCGGTCAAAAGTCAATCACTTTTTTGACATTTTTGGTCCACAGGTGCCCCTTACTAATGCGCTCTCCTGTACTAAATTACAGTTTTATACATTATATTAGTATTTAGTGCTTAGTTTTGGCAATTTGTAGGCTTGCAGTTAATGGCGTTTTGTGCGCGCGGCGGTGGTCAATTACTCCCATCCACCGACTTGTACTTTATTTTTTTTCCGAGGAACGTGCGTACTAAGTTATATCTAGATATCTCAATTTTACTCATGTTACTGCTTGTAAGGACGGGCGGACGGAGGGATGAACAGATAGACAGTGAGTCAATTCGTCTCGTCATTCTCATTATTTATATCTATGTACTGTACATAACCCTATTTCAATGCATACATATTTATACTGTAGTGGTCCGAGATCATTGATATCAAGATAAAGGCGGTTTGTTTTGGAAGAAAAGAGCCTTTAACAAATTTCAGATCGACATCTCAGAAACTGAAAGTTCTAGTTCACGGTCTTCCAGCGCAGAATAACTCCTGCCAAGAGATGCAACTTCGGTAGGCAATTGACAACTAAAGTCCTCTCTGGACGAACAAAGACCAAATTTTATAAGTCACTCAGAGGCTTAGAAGATGACAACATCTGATGAGTCGACGTTTCGAGTTTTCGAGAGAAAGGTTCTGCGGAAGACTTATGGTCTTTTGCATATTGGCAACGGTGGGTATCGCATTTGATGGAACGATGAGCTGTATGAGATATACGAAGACAATGAAATAGTTCAGCGAATTATAAGACAGCGGCTACGCTGGCTAGATCATGTCGTTCGTATGGATGAAAACACTCCAGCTCGGAAAGTATTTGACGCAGTACCCGCCAGTACCACTGGGGAAGCATAGGAAGAGGAAGAGCGATATCATTTATATATGTATCATATCATATGTATACTTTAGAGGGTCGCCGACGTTTCCTTCTAGGTGTTAAGAATTTAGTATACTTTGCTCATGGCATACAAATCTTTCTTGACGATATGAGCATCGATCATGAGAAAACGATGGTCATGAATATGAATTGAAATTGGTAGAATGTGAATGTGATTCTATACAATCGCTCTAGCTCTCTGACTTACAGAAAGGAAAAGGTGTGTTTATTAAAAAAAAATTCAAACTAATCCTTTTCAGATTAATAGCATCTGATTTTTTTCACTGAAATCTTGGAATGAAGTAAATACGAAGAGACATCAAATACACAGACAAACAGATTTGAGTTAGGATATTAGTCCATCCATGGCAAATAGTTTTAGAAATATTCCTCTAAAATTGCATTCTTTGTGACGGAATATGTTAGGAACGGACAATAACTTTTTATATATGTACATCCATAAATGTGTATAAACTGGAGCTTTGATATTACAATAATATGCCTAAATTGTTCTCTCTGATCAACTTAAGATGTTGCCCAGTTTTTCCTCCATTAAACCCTTTCGAATTCTCAAGCAATTCAGAGCTAAAAATAAATAATTCTAAAAACCAAAATTAGTATTACTAAATAACTTGATTAGACCACACAATTTCAACATTACTTGCCTCAGTTATGTACTTCGTTTGGTTAGCATTGATTTGAAATGTTTTATTTTCGATTTGCAAGAACGGAACTGTGAAATAATTCTTCTGTCATTTCTGATACAAACATATATATTGTCGTGTATGTTCATTAATATTTATTTTCATATCTAAAATACAAGTTATAACTAAATTCTTCATACATAAGTATTTCAAAATCAACACAATTTCAACGGCATGCAAAGCAAGGTTAAAGCAAAACAACGTACACACACGGTTGCATGAGTATGAGGACGCGCTATAAATGATCGATTTGGAAAGGAAACACTGATAACCTACAAAATAAATCAAAACAAATGGAGCGGCGCACAATGAGATATCGAATGAAATGAAAGAAATATGAAAGCTGGAACGCTAATGGAGTGTAAATGTCATAAACGTACGATGATGGAGAGTGGTTGGGCGCTACTAACTACTCGTAGTGGTGCCGCATGAGCTCTGGCGAGCGCGGTTCTTGATAACAGATGATAAATTAAAGATTTCACATTGTCGAAATGGCCTCAAGGTTGCCTTGAATTCATAGATATGTATGCCCTGTTGTAGGTTAATTAGCAAGTGTGTTTGTGGCAGCGTTCGAATGCCGAACAACGATGTACATTAAGTGTATTTAAGTGTATAGCAAACGAATAATTGAGCGTCGAATTAAGTAAGTGTCGCGACGAAAAAAAAAAGAATTGAACTGTCAGGACTTAAAACGATAGCAATCACGCATACAAATGTGGCACAGAATCCAGCGACACAAATCCATTTTGGTGAAAAAGTCGTTGCTTGCGTAATTGCCAAGCCACCGACCCATCAGCTCAACAGCCGAGATGTCTGACAGCACGCTGGAAGGTGGCCAAGAGAAACCAACGTAGTGGGTAGCTTTCGGTAGACACCAAGACGCCTACGGGCGGTAGGTAGGGAGCTACGAGCCGAAAGACAGCGCTGTCCGTCTGTATGCGCATCAAGAGGCAAACAGCAAAGGCACCGCGCGAACAAACCGAAAGAGCGCCAAACTGACTGTGGGTAACTGTGAGCACGTGTGTGTGAATGGGAGCATGGAAGTGTAATAGAGATGGTTATAGGTAAGTAAAGAGATGATGAGAGCGCGAAAAGAGAGCTAAACAAAAAGATGTATTCTACAACAACTCTTAAGCACAGCAGTTAAAATGTTGCCACAACTTACTAGCTGATGCTTTTGCCTAGGAGTGGGGAGGAGATTTGGGGTGGTTGACTATTGTCATTTGTCCTCGGACAAGTTCTGCTTTTCGGTGCCAACTTCTCTAATCAGGCACACCACAAAACGCAACAACAATGTCTCATACACCCGTACAGTCAAGCGTCCCAACCCCTAGTGGGGGGTTGCGGTTCCCCACGGCAATGAAGACATAAATAGAAAGAAACTTTCTGGTTATCTTCTTGAGTAATTCTCTGCTTCTTTTTGGGATTTCTGTGTCATTCTTGAATGATAACACAGTGGCGGAGCGGCTAAAAGAAAACCTCGAGACAGCTACAGGGGCATTGGCGGCGGCATACAATTATTGCTGAGGCGACAAAGCTGCCAAAAACACAACTACATAGATTGTACATATATAGTATATATAAGCATAACTGTGTGTGTGTGCGTACGAGTCGTCGAAAACAATGAAAAACTGCAGAAAGATGGGCGAAAGTAGCTCAAGAAGAAGATGGTAGAGCTGCGGCCAGCCCAGGGCATTAGTAGTTACAGTTATTGCTCGCTGAAGGTTGTAGATGTGCCAAGTGCGTGTGTGTATCTGTGCGCCACTGCAGAGGCAAAGTTAAAAATAAGCCGACAATTATTGCAATGTATCTGCGTATCCACAGCTCTGAGTGCTTCCCCAAGGTTGAGCGTGCACTGCTTCACTCATATGTAAGTATGTACATATTTATTTACATATACATATGTTCGTGTGAAAGTGTGTATTTTCGTGTAATTTTAAATTTTTGATAATTATGTCCCCTTTGTACCTGCATGTGCACTAACTCACTCGGTTTAAGCATCGCCGAGTTTAATGATTTTCGGGATTATGTAATCAGTCTAGAAAACTAGATTAGAATGAAAACAAGAACTATTATTTCGGCATTCTGAGCAGAGTGGCACCTTATTCGAGCATGTAAGAAAGAGATGGGGCTTCTTTGGTATATGGCATTGGAGAGTACTGGAGTGGATATACACGTTTACAGTTAGAAAGTATTTAACGAGCAGCTGTCATTTCGGGCGTGTTTCATCCAATACCAACAACGTGCCTCATGTCATTTTTCATAAGGCTCTATCCAGTTGCCGTCTAACACAAGACGGCTGGGCCTCGCATGAGTTCGATAAGTACTTGTGTGGCTGCAAGAAGAGATCTTTTGAACTACTTTCCCTCACTAGGACTCATTTTACGCCAAGTGTAGGGATTTCAAACGGATAATGCCCGTTAATATGCATAGGTGCTATATGAGTTTACAGATAATAAGTTTCGGACCCGCCAGGAATGACTGATTCAACTGTTCCAGTGTGATTGCCGTGATCTGCGTTCCATGTAGCGTCCTGAGGCCTAAAAGCCCTTTTTCAAATATTTGTGAGTTTTAGGTAAAAATTCCAATAATATTATGATTTTTAAGGACCAATTATCGAAGAGATTATTATCGTTACTATGTTAGCCTGGTACATGGTATCCTTGGAAGTGAAATCATTAATTTCCTAACAATTTTGGCTGTAAATGTTAATGTCACTAAGTAAAAGCAGAAAATACATATGTACAAGTATACGAGATGTATATATATCTTGTATAATATTGCTTAGGCTCTTTGCCATAATTATTCATATACATATACATGCACACATACACATATATATACATATATGATGTAGATATATGTGTTACATGTGTGCCTAAAAATAATGAAATAACATGTGTGTGACTGCGCACAGTTGGAGCTCTGGCTCTTAAATGGACCCATAAGCAAGTACACAGGTCCATATACTAGCACTGCCAAGCGAATGTGTATGTGTATACGTGTGAGTACAGTGAGGCAAGGATGCCAGTGTAAAAATGCGTACTCAACTAAATACAGGCTCAGAGACCTTATTACAGAAACAAGTGACGTTTATGAAGTGTACCAGCTTAGCATGTGACATTTTATGTTGCGGAATGTTTATAGTACACAAGTACACATACATAAGTATATGCAGGCATGTATGCGAGAGTGTGTACTTTCCGAACAAATGTAGTTAAAAGTTAAAACCCAAGCCGTTGGTGGGCGCCGAGTGCCAGCCGCCCTCACCTGCCACCAGTGCTGGCTTGCTAACTGCTTCATTGGCTGCTTGACTCATGCTTGAAGGAACCAAAGCTTGCGTGTGTATGCGTGAGTGGACGCAATGAATTTGTACGTTATCTTGTGCGACAATGTCGTGCGTTTTGGTTTGCTTGGCGAACACAGCGCTGTAATAACGGGGGTTGTTGAGAATGACGTGTATTTCGCCAAGTCTAAATATTTTTTCACAATTACTTCATTTTCTTTCGTGTGAGGGGTCCCTCTCAGTAGAGTACGCATAACCAAACGACTTGTTTTCTATTGTCTAAATACAAAAGCCCATCTTACATGTGTCTATGTCTATGCTTCTTATTCACTTGTCCCCTTGGTATACCCGAACAGGGTACATTAAGTTCGTCACGAAGTTTGTAACTACCAGAAGGAAATATCGGGGATCCTATAAAGCATACATCACAGGGTTTGTCCGAAAAGTAACAGGACAGATTTACTCCCGCCGCGACTGTACTTCGGAGCGTGCGCGCACCGACTTGATTCGGTAGCGGGCATTCCCAGTTAACGAATGCGTGGCTGATCAGTAGTCTCCGAGCACCTGGAGAGTCAGGACAAACATTTTCGCGCGATTAAATGCAATTACGCGGTTAAATTCTGAGAAAAACCCGGTAAATCTGCGAAAGAGACGTTTGGTTTGTTCAAGCAGGCGTATCGAGATGTTGCTTTAGCAAGAAGTGGTGTGTTGCGTTGGCACCAGGCCTGAAGGGTTCGCGACTTCGACAAACACCGAAAATGTGACTCATGTGCGCAAAGTTTTGAACTCAGACCGTCGACTAAGTATTTGTTTAATTGTCCACATGTTAAATTTATAAAAATCTGTGATTCATGATATTGTGACAGAGTACTTGAACAGCGCAAGGTGTGCGCAAACTAGACGATGGAAACTATGTTTTTGAATGGAAACTTTTTCTGGATGAGATATCTTCAACGATTCAGCTATGGGTTATTATTCACACTGCGAAGATATTGCTCAGATCGGACCACTGTAGCTGCCATATAAGCTGAACGATTAAAATCAAGTTCTTGTGAGGAATATTTTGTATTTGTGAGGGGTATTTCCATTTCGCTGCAACCGAAGTTAACGTTTTCGCTTGCTGCTGTCTAGGCAATGTGTGGGTATTTTTTACATTATTCCTTATGGCACTGGCTAGCGGTAAATGTCGTGCTTGTGTGCCGTCAACATTAGGGCAGTGGTATTCTCTAGGCTCCAGAATAATTTTGAACCAAACAGTATGGGTTTATATATACAGCTTGAATAACTATAGTTTAAAAACAAAAGCTAGTGCTCACAAAAGCGGACAGCGCTCACTTCCCAATAGTATTGTAATATATTGAGATAAATAAATTTCCGAATTTTCACTTATGGAATAGCTTAGATAATGAGAACAAGCTTGTCTCAGGACAGTCCAAAGGCTAGACTGAATTCAGTTCGGATGAGTTCTCTATCGTAGTACTTGTGAGGCCGGAACAGCCACCTTTGGAGTCCAATATAGTGTCTTGCCACTGTAGATCGACAAGTCCCTTCTAAACGCAGAAATAAGCTTCTTCATAAAGTTCCAAAAAAAAATATACATATAAAATAGGTTGATGCAACACAACCCCCTAAAAAATTTTGTTTCAAGTTTTAAACGCTAGAAATATTCCCGCCGTCATAAAAACTCTTTCCCTATACTGTTAAATTTGGCTTGAACGCTCCACCCAACGAGTCAACGTTGTCGGCTGTGGTCCGCAAAAATACATTATATACACATGTAAGTGCTTGCACCCATTGAAGTTGCCACAATACTCAGCGCAACAGTATCAGAGTACAAGATATGAAAAGACAAACCATTCCAGAGACAGGAAAGACAATAGAAAGTAAGACAACAGCAAATGATGGGTAGGCAAGTGCGGGAGAAATTAGTGAAGCCAGCACACGTCGCTCGTTGATTGTTGCGAGCCGTGTGCATACGGAATTTCCAAAGAATTTTGTGACAATCGGTTTAGTTGTTGTTGCAGCGTACTTTTTTGTAATTCATTAACAAACTGTAGATATGGTTTGCAAGGTTTCTTTTTCAAGGCTATGCGTGCTGGGCGATCTTTTCAGGAGTTCAAGCACATTTGGCCTTCAATGCCGTTGCCAGCAGGAAATGTGGAAATAGGAATTAATGTCATATTATTTTTATTCAATATTGTTTGGCATTTCATCGTAGAAATACTTGCTTTTGTACAACGTTTAGAAATCGTTCAACCTTTTTACGAAAATTCATGTTCTGTAAATAATGTGTTTCGCGCGCTTCGCTCAACTTGTGGTCAATAATCGGCATACTGATTTGGCGCTGTTCGCAGCAACTCGACAGACGTGTGGAGCGACTTGGATGAGAATCCTTTCTGACGCAATGGGTATGTAAATAAGTAAAGTTGACGCAGTTGGGATAAAGAGCAACCTGAAGAGACTCAAGAGCTGCGATTTCATTCAGAAAACATAATGGTTTGGTGTGGCTTGTGGACCCGGGGATAAATATGATGCCAGTGAGAACATAACCGTTAATGG
Organism: Bactrocera zonata; assembly: GCA_037783105.1. Taxonomy (NCBI): domain Eukaryota; kingdom Metazoa; phylum Arthropoda; class Insecta; order Diptera; family Tephritidae; genus Bactrocera; species Bactrocera zonata. The sequence continues at coordinate 111,003 of JBAWJQ010000533.1, forward strand.
CCACCGTCGTCGCGCACTGATAACTGACTATTTGATGCCTGAAATCGAAGCTCGTGATCCCGACTAAATTTGGTTTTAACAAAACGGCGCCACTTTTGCACATCGCATCAATCAATGGATTTATTGAGCGAATACTTCGGTGACCAGATAATTCCACGTTTTGGGCCACCCGATTGGCCGGATCACACCGTCAGACATTTTCTGTGGTCGATCTTACCGGTCGAAATGTTCGAACAAGTCATCGTAAATTGAGCTCAACGGATGGATCATCTGAGACGTAGCCGCGGGCAACTTTTGAAAGAGATAATTTTCAAAAAATAAATGCCAAATAATGTTCTTTCGAATGACAATAACCATCTTCTATTAAATTTGAAGTTTCCATGTGTTTTATTGAAAATAGTAGGGGACCCCAAAATGGATCACCCTTTACAAACAGGTATTAATACAAAGAACATCATTCTAGACTCTTTTCTGATGGCTGGCGTTGCGGCAGTCGAGAGATCAGGTTATCTCGGAAAGCAAGAGAACAATGGTTAAACACCTACAAATTCTGACTTGACCCCGACATAACAGGCATAAGTGCCCGCCTAATCACCACTTTGCATTCACTGCAGTAAAATCAAGTCTGAACATTTTTTGAAGAAGGTCGTAATAAAAAAGCACACATATGGGAGGTATCGGCAATGCTAAAAAACAGTTTTCAGAGAAAAAGATTTTCTAAAAAATTACTTATTTGTTTAAAAATAGTGTATGGGCATTGAGGAAGTATCAAATTTGACGGAATTTGACAAAGTTGTAGGAAAGAAGGTGGGGTGGAAAAATCAAGGCACTTTCTTCTCGATTGTTCTTGCACTGAGTTTGAAATATATCGGCAGTCAGACCATCGTCGAAATTAGGAGACAAAGCCCTAACTGATATTAGCTATTTTAACAAATGAAGTTTAAACAGCTTTTCCATGAGGGCTTTTACGATCTATTTTATAGGAGCCCTATATAACAAGTGAGATCCCTGATTGATCGAACAAGTAACCTAACTTAACACTACAATACAATATGGCAATGTTTACATAACAGATATGTCCTATAAATGCATCCAAAGTAGTTTATGACTGCTTGACTTTCATTGAAAATCGTTTAGCAGAGAAAAATAAAATTAAATGAACAGAAATCTAAGCTTGCCGTCTCTAAATCCAGAAAATATGCCAATTGTGAGTTTAAGCCATAGTGAAATAACAATGATTTAATTTATTTAATTAAGTCTGATAGAACGGATCCACATTCTAAGGTAAAAAGTGTTACCTTGAAAGGTTCTTCTTATGTCATTCTGGATTACGTTAGGTTTTGACCTGCTTGAAGAACGTGGCTTCCGCTGATTTTTCATTTAGATGACGTATCTTTAATCAGACGGCGATAAGTCGGAGGCTCTATGAAGTATATGTAATATATAAATGATCAGCGTTTCTCTGTCAATCTGTATCTCCCCTGCGGGTAGGGGGCCCCTGCTTGAAGGGGAAAGAACATACCCGTGGCAAGGCATGACAGTCGTAAGAGGCGACTAAAATCCACACGCACTGTGTCTAACAAACAGGTCTTGTATAAATGTCAGCATGGTCTAAGTCAGAAGTAGTGCACATTTTAAGCTTCATATTATTTCACATATTCACCTGTTGAACAAGCGACAAAAGTCACCAGTCATTGAGTTTTTGGGCACCCAACTGATAGTAGCAAAGGCTACAAAGTCTCACCCGAGACTATAACCTGGTACCACGGGGAGCAATTTGTCTTTGGAGTTTTCTCCAATCTGCTCATTGGGGTTGGCCCTTTGTGGAGATCCGTGGTGGCTGTGGTTTAAATCTAAATGCAGGCAGGCCGTTTTGTCGCATTGCGGTCGGATGCCGGACCCAGACTACGGCAGAGGTTCGTACCCGACCAAGGCGGCTTGGGTGTCCCTATCCATCCGAACCAATTGGAACCAAGGTATAAGTGCAGAACGCATTCATACGGTTCTCCAAGGTATGAGTGCTGGATGCATTTATGGTTTGGGGCGCTGATCGACGCACTGTATTGATCTACGTGCTTCTAGAATAGAAAGCACCTTGAGGTTAGGCCGTTGCCGGCAGATACTCAGGTAAATCACAACGGACTTTGTTCATCTGTATATAGGTATACTAGTCCTTGAGTTCTTAAGAGATCAATCTGAAAATTTTCACACGCGCTGTTCTCCCCAAGAATGTGTTCATTTGTGGGAACCACCAATAAGAAAGAAGTATAGAATCCTCTCATACAAACTGACCAATTTAACTCAAGGCTTTGAGAAAACATAGTTTGGAAAAAGATACAATCTCTGAATCAATTGCCCAGATCAGACCATTATAGCATATGGCTGCCATCAGTGGCGGATCTAGAATTTCTTTCTAGTTGGTCACTGCGAATTCCAATTAAAAGTAAATTAAAATTAAAATTCTTTTGAGGTTTAATTATAATTGAAATATTCGAGAGACTCTACTTCATCGTGTTGAAGTCGACGAACGTTCGCAACAGCATCTTTCCAGCTTGTTTAACTCAAAATGCGATGAACACTAGGAAAGCAATAAGCGGTGAATTTCATGGAGCCTAAACCTATGTAAAAATTTGTTTCCGATTAGCAATTTACTTATATTACGCTGCTCATAGCTTGAATTTAGCTATTAATTTAGCTTTAAATTTGGCTTGTCGCTTGTATCTGGAATGTAGTAGAAATAATTGGATCCCCACACGACTTTTTTCTCTGGTTCCAACTTACGGAAATTTAGAAGAACCAAATCGGGAAGTCTGAAAACATAATTCGGAATCAGAACTATAAACTATACGCTCAATAATATAGGCTAAAAGACATGAAGCCGTTATACCGAATTGCCTCCATTCGCAGTTAGAGCGTAAAACGAATAAACTTGAAATGAGTTTTTAACTAACAGACAGAAGAATGTACTGACACAGAAATCAAAATACTAAGATGCAGTCACCAAATGTAGCCTTTCAAATGAAGGAACCCGAAGAATACGATCGCATTGCATTTTACATTCCTACTCCCGCTTTCGGCCGTGTTAAGAAGCTTTTAATGTTTGAAAACCCCACTTAGGAAATACAGCAGATTGAAAGAGAACCCAACGCGCTAGCATCCAAGAACATTCACAGAGACGTAGATGTTTCAGTTGACACAGTTTTGCACAAATTTATTTCAAAAAACAAGAAAAATATGATCAGAAATATCTTTTTCATGGTATTCAGATAGGCTTTAGTATGCGTCAAGCAAAAAATACCCTTTTCGATTTTATTTAACTTGTGAATGTTTTATATTATAAAATACCCAATTCTTGACGATTTTCACTGATACTTCCCCTGATGTAAATTTTTCGTCAATCTTTTACTGTTATCGAACTACCATTCTCTGGTTTTAAGAAAGTTTCAAAACTCGAAACGAGGGTATAGTCAAATGAATTGCTATAAAGTAGAGAGAATGGCTGTCACTGGAAAGAGAGTAGTATTATCGCCTCAACAAAATTATAAGCATGAAATCCTACTATTTCTGGCCTAAAAATATTACAAAAAATACAGTTTAGCCCCTAGTATCACACGATAGCCAATTCTTTGCTATGAGCGAGTAATTATGTAATTAAAAAATACACTTTAAAAGGTTTTAAGTAATTATGCTTATTGTTCACAAGAACTCAGGTGAAACCGGCAGACATGAGCCTTCAAAACCTTAGTTTTGTTTCTATGCGTTTCGCGATGTATGTTGAGTTTATGTGCAAATGGCAGTAGGTAATTACTGATTTTCTGACAGAAACAAGGTATTTGAACTCTGGAAAAACATATAAAATATTATTTTGTGCTAGAAGTTCCGGATTGTGGCATGTAGCATGAGGCATGCAAATATTGTCGTTTCACTCGTTATTGATTTATTGGCGTTGTGTTGGCATGCTGTTTTGCTGTTCATCAATTGATATATTATATGTGTACTCGTATTAGTATTGGTTTAGCTTTCGTTTGTGTGGTGGGTGTTGCTTAGTGGTATTGGTGTTGGCTTGCAGTTATTGTTATTGTTATAATATTAAGTTTTAAAGCGTTATGGCTTTAGTAGTGCTTGCATTTGTGGTTGACTGATTGATTGATTGACTCTTTGGCTGTTTGACTGTTGGATGCTTTTTATGCGGTGCGTGAGCAATTTGTTAGGTGAGCGATGGCAGATGATTTCCATGCTTGTGCAGCACAAATTGCTGATGAATGCATATTGCTGTTTTTGCTTTTTTTTGTTTTCTTGATAAATTTGCTTAGATAACATATTAAATGGACGCAGTCGCCGCTCGCGCTGCACACCTGCGACTGCGCTGCGTTCAATACTACCTTATAGTAGACGTAGGCATTGTCCATAAGTTAGCTTGCGGCGCGCGGTGTGTGAGTGAAATGCCTTGCAGCAGGTTTGCTGCGTTTCCTGCGCGCAGCGGAGCGTGTGGCTCGGTAGTGGTGGCTCAAATGCAGCCTGTTCCTCGCTTGTTGCGGAGTACAAGTGTTTTCGGTGTGCAGTATTTTCGGCAGCTGAGCGCAAGTGTTGGACTTATCCTATTTTTAGCTTAAACGTTTTTTGTAGCAAGTTTGCTATTGGCGTTGCTTTCTCTATGTTAAGCTAGCAAATATTGCTATTTAAACATGTGTATATACATATGTGTGTGTGTGTGAGTGAGTGTGAGTCTATCGTTGTTGGCACGAATGCAGTGAAGTGGCAGTAAATGTGCTGCTTGAGTGGGCAGCAAGCCAATTTTGTAACACTTTTGGCTTTGTGAGTACTGCTCCTCGCTTTGGTTGCCCCGTTTGGCGCGCTTTCTAGCTGCCGACACGTATCTGTACGCTTATCCCTAAATGTGAGCGCTACTACTGGGAGTTGTGCGTTGCTTGGTACAGCGCGGCGTATGCGCAACTTTTTTGTACGGCACAACAAACACTCAGTTGTGCGCTCAGTTCTAGTATTTTTTGTTTACTCTGCGTTTGTACTGCCTTTCGTTGCTATATTTCTATATGCGGCTTGCTTTTGGCCGTTATTTAATACGCTTATTGTCTTGTTTCGCTGCGTATTTCGTTTTCTTTGTATTCTTTTGCGCTTTTGTTGTTGTGTTGCACTATTCAAGTATTGCTTTTGTTTCAGTGGGTTCGGTGTTATTTGATGGCTTGGCGTTAATACTTTCCACTGGCGATAACTTTATGTGCTGTTCCAGTACACACACACACATACACACGCTTATGCAAGCGCGGTGGCAAAAATTTCGATTTTTTGTTATTGTTCTTACTCCCCTGCAAGATTTGCAAAGTTAATAACCCAATGGTTCAAATTACAAGATTTTCCTAGTATTTTGCCTTCACTCCCTCCACTGTCCCTATTCCCGCTGCCGCACTGCACTGCCGCTGTTGCGCGTTCGCAGTCTGTCCGTCCTCGTCTGTAGCCGCGTTTGGTCGCCTTTGCCCCAAAGCTACGCCAGCTATGCTGCTTTGCCTATTGTTAATGCGCCTTTGTTGTTTTTGTTGTGTGTTCTTTATTTCTGCTGTTGCTGGTTCATTTGGATTTTGTCCCGATTTCGTTGTCGCCGTTATTGCTGTGTTATTGTTGCCACACTGTTGTTGTAAGTGCTATTTTTTCCTACCGTTGTTGTTATTGCAGCTCTAAGGGCTGCTGTTGTTTTTGCATTTGCGTTTTCAGCCTCTTGGCTCGTTTGTCTCGCTTCGTTTCGCAGTGTTATTGTTGTTTTTTTTTGCTTTGCCTTGTTTTTTTAGAAATTATCGATTTTACTTTTTATCACATTTGCAGAAAAAACAAAAGAAATCACAATTCTTCACCATTTCCTCGTCTACTTCAACATCGGGGCATTAATTTTTGAATTTTCTTTGAATTTTTTAATTCAGAGAAATGATTTTGCTTATTTTCTATTTGCTATTCAACACTTATTTGTCGTGGGAAATTGCTTTTCGTTGCGTTCGCGGGTTGGCAGCGCGTGTGGTCAGTAGTAGCAGGTTTTTGGGGCGAAAAGGCACAGTAATTGAATGGTACGCTTTTCAAGGACTCGATTTTTCCCGCACACACACTCACAGGCACACGAACGTAACCGACAATTTGCAAGCGAACTGGCCGATTCACTTAAAGCCACAAAAAATGCACGAATTAATGGAAACGCGTAGATTCTTTTTGGTGCTTTCGTGGCGGCGCGCTAGAAATCCGCAAAGCATTTAACGACTTGAGGCACTACGTATGGCGTTTTCACTCTCGATTTGTGCCGTTTTGCGTACAGTGCGAACTCCACTCGTTCAAGGCTTTTCAGCAGCATTTAACGATTTGCCCACACGCTCGATTCGCTTGGCTCGAATATAAATCGTAGGCTGCTATGAAATTCCCCGTTTGCCTGTTTCGCGTAACGGCGCTCCGTAACCGCGTGCGCGTGCTGTGCGCCCCTACAGTCGATCACAGCGTTTTGGCCGTCTGCCTGTCTGCTGGTGCGCGCTTCAAAACGGAATTTATTTTTATTACACAAAATCACTGAAATTTCACATATATGTATATAAATTGATTGGTGTGGTGTGGCGAGGAGCGTGCGACCGTACAGCGCCGTGGTATAACCGCTTTGATATCCGTTTTGCGTCTTTTAGCCTCAACGTTGCGTACACAACTGCCCGCACCAGCTCGGTGCTAAGCTTTTCGGAGCGACGACACCGCCACTGCACTGCGCCGCGAAATGCATTCGCCAAGAGCGCTGACACATTGCACGTAGGTGTGAAAGAAAAGCTCTTTCGCCTGCCTTATGTGCTTCGCGCTCTGCCAATTTGCCAACTGCTTCCTTTAGGTTTACGTCAATGTGAGCGCACTCCAGCTTTCTACGGCTATTGCTGTTGCTCTCTACTCTGCTTACGCTCTTTGCTTTTGCGTGTGCGCTCTCGCTTTTGGCACAGCTTTTCACTTGTGTCAGTAACGAAGGCAGCAACACGAAGCGCTTAAAAGCTTATGCTGGACTTAGGCCAACAGCCAACAGCGCCAAGCGGTAAGCTCATCTTTGTAGCTCGGATTTCGGCGTTATTGATTTGTCTGCTTTGTATACTTGACACCATGCGTTCACGCGTGGAAAAATGTCGTTGCGTGTGTGTGCGCGCCTAACTATGTTACTGTTACTGTTGCTGCTGCATTTGCTTTGCGTTGTTTTCGTTGTTTTCGTTTTGGCACTTGCTTTTTTTGCTTTTTGACCGCTGTTATCCTTGTGCTCATTTGCTCTCGTACACATTTGTTTGTGTTTGCTTTGGCAAGAAATAAAACCGTTGATTTTACGTTTACGACTTTTTCATATATTCGCGCTTGCATGTGCATGAGTGTGAGTGTGTGCTTGTGTTGTGCGATATTACATTCTTCTTCTTGTGGCAGTCAGTGCGCCGCGCTGGACAACAGCCATTCTACAGCCGGCGCATGCAAGCGCGTGCCGAAGCAGTATTTCTAAGCGCCATAAAAACACATTTATTTAGTTTAATGGGTTAAAGTTGCTATGAATATCCATAGCGAATTTATGCGCTCACATTTTTAGATGAGGGTAGTCCAATTTGATGCCAGCAATTTTATGAAGTTCAAACGAGTTTGATGGTTTCATTAAAATCACGCTAAAAGCGCCAGCTTTAACTTGAGTTGCTTTGTCGCTTGAGTTGACACCAAAGAATAGCATAATTTTTTTGGGAAGATCTAAGCAATTCTACTAAAATTACACAGTACACAATTTAAACTGTTTTCCACATGTTAAAATTTGACCCCGATAATCTCAAAGTTTCTTTAAGTCTCCATAAAAGCTTGTTTTTAGAACCCTGCTTAATAGAAACTGAACAAATCGTCATCAAAGCTAGATTTCTCCTACACATAGTATAACTTCTGGAACAACCTTAAAATGAAACTAAAGTCAACATGTTGGATGATAATATTGTGGTCAGAAAAAGGAATACTCTTCTATTTCCTTCTCTTTCAAGGAATATCTATATTTATCTTAGAGTTCTAATCTTAAGTAGACTGCAGTAAAAAATTTTAAGGCATTTCATCTTATCGTTCTCAAGTTATTATTATCAAAGCGGCTTGAAGTCTGCAATTTTTTTTAAAACAACGTCTCCTAAAAACAGCATTGTAGCAAAGTTGTCCAGCATAGTGAACGTAAAGTACTAGTTCACTTTATTGGAATGGGGAAGATGTGGATAAGAGTCCATACGGATAAGTCCAAACTACATAATCTAAGTTAGGTGGTTTCTTTTCAGCAAAATCAGATACCAGAATCATCTTCCACCACAGCACTGAAGTGCCTTTCAAGCCATCACAGCAATTAAATAAAAACTTCCTGATCGACAAATACACCACAAGAAATATACATACATATATATGTATATATATATGTATATATATGTATGTGTATACAAATACCCAAGCGACTTTGCAATAAATGAAGTCTATTAGGGTTTCATCAAAGTATATTAAGGTCATATCAAAGCCTCGAACTCTTAGTGGCTCTGACAACCTATAAAGCATACAAGGGATCATGGATTAACAAGACTGAGCAGGTACCAGCTTACAATTAGACTCCAATAAATTCCTCAACAAGCAGGCAAACGTAGCGCGAATGTGGGCCACACTTTCAGGGTATTAAAATTCACAAAGAATGACAGAAGAACTTTAATAGGAGTTCTAACAGGTCACTTTCTACGTGGCAGATACGCCAGCAGACCGAGAACACCATACAAGGACTATGTATAGGAAAAGTACCGCAACTATCGGTCGAGAGTTTCCAGAGGGTGTGTCGGAGGTTGCTCAAATATACCCTATTGTATTGATGAGCGTCGTCAGATATCCACAGCAAGAGGCAGTAAAGCTCAAAATCTTCGCGATTTCACTAAAAGAGTCAAGGAGCTTACAGCCCAAACAGCAGTTGAATAATTCTTAAGCCAGTTAAAACATTAAGCTCATTTAAACAAAAATTTGCTAATTTCAAGCGTTTGTCACTGAAATTGTACTCGTTACCGTCCAGTGATGCTTCGTAACCATAAATTCCGGCCAACTTTTTGTATTTAAGGTGGGGATACTTTTAGAATTTTCAAAAAATTAAAATTTTTTTTCGCTCTAATCAATGGAAAAACTATTCAAAAATATAGTCTCATTGAATTACTCCGAATATTTTCGAAGAAATAGACCATAGAACCATTGCACTAAATGCTGCGATCTGTACAATCGGAGAACTTTGAGGCTCGTTTCCTTGAAACTAACTTTTTTTATCCGGCCGTCAAAATTGCTAGCGAATTACCTAACCTATTTACTTGAACTGAAGCATATTTTGTAGAGAATTTTATAGTCAAGTGCGTGAGAGAGTACTTTTCCGAGAAAATGGCATTTTGACAGTTGTTTAACTACTTTGATGTCGAAAATCTAAAGATCGCAGTTCTTAGAAAATTCATCACCAAATTTCCGAAAATATCAAAACCTCTCTACTATACACTTGATAAAAGTTTTCAGTTTAAAAAAACAATTAACTTTTTTCGTTTTATATAGGAAGCTTAGCCAGGAAATTGACGGCCCCAAAGATTTCGAAATTCGCCTTTTTTTGACATAAAATAATTTCTATTTTAGAGTTCAATAATTCCTCTACTACTGCACCTACTACTACTGTGCCCAAAAAACATGGTGACATTTGAATTTAAACTACGCGCGTCAAAGGATTTGGAATATTATTTTTTTTTTAGGTTGGTAGTACTGTCAGTCACATTTATGTCAAATTTCATGTCAAAATATTTACTAGTGTGTGAGATACGTGTCGTTTTGTGAGCTGCTAAATGTAAGTTGTTCGTTTTTTGCGATGTCGAAATTTGTTGAGCAAAGAACTCGCAATAAATTTTGTTTACGGAATCAATTTTCTGCTGCGGATACGTTGAGGATGGGGCATAAAGCCTTTGGTGATGAGGGTATGTCTAAAAAAAATGTTTACAAGTGGTATAGTGAGCTCCAAGCCGGCCGTGAACGTGTCGAAGACGAAAAGCGTCCGGGGCGACCGTCGATTAACAATTAGAGACCTTGCTGATGAAGTTGGCATATCGATAGACTCAGCCAATACCATTTTGAAGGATGTTTTGGGCCTCAAGCTCGTCAAATCCCGACTGGTACCGAAAACATTGAACTTTTTGGAAAAAGGCGTCGCGTTGAAGTGTGTGAAACGATGCTTTCCGACTACCAGGGTGTCATGAAACGCATTATAACTGGCGATGAGATTTGGATCTACGCTTACGACCCCGAAACCACCGATCAATCTAGCGAATATCGTGGCAAAAGAGAGCCGAGACCAAAAAAATCGCGCCAAAGTCGCTCAAAAATCAAGGTCATGTTGACTGTTTTCTTCGATTATCGTGGTGTTGTGCATTATGAATTTCTTCCAACCGGTCAAACAGTCAACAAGGAATATTATTTGGACGTTATGCGTCATTTGCTTAACGCTATCCGCCTAAAAAGGCCGGAATTGTGGAAAGACAATTCTTGATTTTTACACCACGATAATGCACCATCCCATACTACCCTCGTAATTCGTGATCATTTCGCCAAAAACTCAACCCATATCGTTCCGCAACCACCGTGTTCACCTGATCTGGCGCCGTGCTACTTCTGGTTGTTCACCAACTTAAAAGACCGCTCCGGGGAAACCGTTTTTATACGATAGAGGAGATTCAAGCCGCAGCGAAGACGGAATTGAAGGCCATCCCGGAAAGTGACTACAACCAGTGTTTCGAAGATTGGAAAATCCGTTGGCATAAGTGCATTGCATCGCGAGGGGATTACTTTGAAGGAGGTGAAATTGATTTGGAAGATTAAATAAATAATTTTCAAAATAAATACAATGTCACCTTATTTTTTGGGCACAGCAAAAAAAAAAAAAAAAAAATCGGAATTGATATGTGTTTATTCTTCCATAATAAAATTTACAAAAAATAACTTTTTTGACGGCTTTTCTGCATTTCCTTTTTTAATTTCATTAAGATCTGTTTCTGTTCATACCATATTCAAATGTGATGAAAATGAAAGACTGTTTTTATGGAAGAAGTAATTTTTTATATTCTAAGAAAACGTCAGGCGATGAACTTTCGTGACAATCCAAGACACTACAACAGGTTAATAATTCTTCTAGAGAATGAAGGTATACAGTACCGAAGTCCAATTAAATACAAATCACATAAAATCATTAATTCTTAGCAGATAGTTAAAGTTTGAGAAGAGTTAAGTCGAGGGTTCATAAAAAATCGTATTTGCCCGAAGTGTCAAGTTATAATTTCTATAGCAGCAAACCCTAAAATTTCTTTTTTATCAGAACAGAGCGAATGTCTGGGGATAAGTAGGCTGATTAGCGGCTTAAAAGGCGCGGTAGTATTAATGACTTGAAGAAGAGGCAGAACGAATGTTTCAGCCCTTAAGTGCATTACAATGAATATTTCTTACCTTTTTAGAACAATGGCTAATAATTAGAAAATAAAGTCTCTGCTTTTATCTTCTTTACCGGTTATCACTTCGACTTTTATGGTTTTGTGATTTGAATAGAGTGTCTTTGTGATCCAACTATCCCCTCCAGGACAATTTCAGGTATAACCGTCAACTTTACAATGGTTGTCATACGTAAATGTGCACGCTAGTTGCTAACTTTCGGTGAATCAATTTCACCAAGTGAAATCATTAAATTTACGGCACCTTTTTATTACTAAGTGAATGCTTATGAAAGCAATCTCAGCGCAGCAAACGAGCGGAGCGCTGATTACCACTTATGAGCGCCAATTTTCGCCATTACAAGTACGAGTAAGTGCTCGGCAAAGTTTACTGCGTGGCCATGATAGAGCCATCAAACGCGTTATCCTTGAATGCACCGTTAAGGAGGAGCGATTGCCGCGCGCGCGCGAGTCGTGCCCAGCCAGTGCACGGAAGACGTTACACTAAATTCGCGCTACTGCCCGCGGCGTCGAAAGATCATTCGCTTTGCCAAAGTGGCGCGGCTATGCAAATGAGCGCACGGCTGTGTGTGCGGGTGTGTAGCGCTTATGTAAATGCAGCGAGGAACAATGTACTTTCGTGTAATTGCAGGTGCATATATTTGTCCGTTATCTGCAAGCGCTTGTGGAGGCGCGCGCGTGTGTGGCTGAGGGCGTAACTCGACAGCTGCCAAGCGGTAGCTGCGTTTATCCTCAGGCAAACTGCATGTGGGGAAGACGAAACTAACTGTCGATAAATCAATAGTTTGACATTTAAATTTAAATTGCTTCCCAGCGTTGTACCAGCGCCAATGTCAGCCGCGACTCGGCGCCCACAGCGCCGCTTTCGTAACCAAGCCGGCGGGCGCGCACACACACACTTATATTGTATGCAAACATGGTGAGCAGATGTTTGCATTTTTACCACTTTTCTGTTTAAGTTTCTTTGGCGCAGCCGTTGCTTGTTGCCTGCGAAGGTGGGTGGGTGCATAGACGGGTGTGTGTGCGTGTGTTGTCTGTCTTGCACTTCATTTATTTGCATGTTTATTTACAGTTACCATTACTTTTTCGTAATTTACTTTTTTGCTTTTTTGCTGTTGCCGCTAGCTGTTTTTTGTTGCACGTTGTAAGTTAGCAGCGTCTAATGTGGCACATTGTTTGGTTGTACTTTATGCCGCCGCCACGGCACTACAATCGTTAGCACCGAATGCAATCATTATTATTTGTCGTTTTTTCGCCATTTGTGCTTTGCCACTCACCGCGCTCACCGCCCGCTTGCCGCATGCAACATACGCAGACAAGCATTGTGCAGCGTTTTGTTATGCAAATTGCAAACACTCAGTTGCATAAATGTGCGGAGAAATGTCTGCTTTTAGTTGCATGCACGACTGATGTGACGTAAGCCATGTGGCGTGTAGCATGTGGCTTGTTGAACTTCATTCACTTTGTATGCACCACTTAAATTTTACTTCAATTCCATGCACTTCAAGCGACAACTTCACAGCGCGCTGCAGGCAAACCACCGCCACACGCACACGCCCATGCATACAAAGAGGTGGCAGCATTGTGGCATGTAATTACGAGCGGCGCAACTTTTTAATAAATAAGAATTGCGGTGAAGTAAGCCGAAAGAAAGGCGAGCGCAATGCCTGCCGACCGCCCCACCTGGCGTATGAGCAACTTTACTTACTTGTGACACTCACACACGCATGCCACAAGCTGCTGCAGGAATTTGTGGGCGTCGGTGCCGCTGGCTTTCAATGTAATTAGAAGCGGCATCAGCCAACGCACACACACCCAAACAAAAGCACTGCTGAAATTATAGGCTTGTTTGCATAATTCCTCTACTTCCCTTCATTTGTGGCACACGCAGCTTCACTGCCACCTTAGTGAATGTTTTATGGTGCTGTCTGCGGCCGTCGCTTTGCCCCTGCAACTGCACTCACCATACAGCGCTGAGAGCTCATTGTCGCCGACACAGCGTAGCGCGTACTTTAATGTTGGCGGCAGATCGTGTAATTATTTTACATGAGCCACCCTTGGAAAATGCTCATATCACCAGGCATTGGAGCTCCAGCTTGTTTGCATTTTGTGTTCTCGTTGCTATTGTGGCATGCCACAATTTTCACTGAAGTTTATAACAAACTTTAGAACCTTTAATTGCCGTTAGCTCGAGAACGTGCATGGAACTCTGTGAATGTGTATGGCTGTGTGTGGCAATAAGCATTTTTGCTTGTCTTTGCATGCGTGTGCGTGATTTCATGGACATTTGTGTTGACTTTGGAGCATGCCATAAGTGCTGATTAAAATCCTAAAAATAAAAGCACACATTAGCTCTGCTCCCCCCGTTGCGCTTGCTGCGCCTGCGTGCTGCGTCACTTGCCAATGAGTTAAATAAGCTTGACACTTTTTAATAACAATTGTGTGTATGTTTGTGTGCGAATTCTATTGTCAATGTCTAGTTTTATGTGCATATTTTGCGAGAGATAAAAAAGCGCAATTTTTTACACCGAGTCCTCTCTTGGGAAATAAAATGTTCATACTTTTAACTCTGGGAATTTTCAACAGACGTTAGCTAATGCTTTATATGCTATGTATTCCAGAAAGGCATAGTTACTAGAATTAACCAACTTTTACGGTAACTTTATTTTTGGTGTACCTTGTACATTATCTTTGTCTTCTATGTAGTAGCATCTAAGCATATATGTATTTCTGGCACGGTCATCCTAGAGCTCATATAGAAGGCGAGGAAAAGTATTGCAAGTTTTCCAAGGATTGGATTTGTAGGTTAGCAAACTCGTATATTTTACACCACCATAAAGCTCCTATACACAATATCAATGTTTTACGGTACTGGCCTTCTGAAGCTATAACAAGTTTCCATCTTTCTGGAAGTTTGTGAATTCCATGCGAAGAGAACGCTGCCGGCTTGAAAGAATAAACCAAACCAATTTTGAATAAAGTATTTCGATGTGAAACGCATATCAGTATGAGCGTTCGGCATGCACCGGAACAATAGGAGTCAGAATTAGTAAGGGCCGAGTGGAGCATCGTCAAGAAGGAAAATTTGCTGCCTAGTGTCTATACGCAAACTCTAGGTTTTTGACAATACCTCGCTCGTGTTTCCCATTAACATACAAACACGCCCTTTTGTTCCCAGCAAAACATAGAGCGTAGCTTTTTCGGCACGGCTGTTGCCTAAGTTGGTTGGCTAGGCTTCATATATGACTTTTTGCGTTCAGAGTTGCCATTTTTGAACCATTTTTCACCACCAGTCACAATCCATTGCAAAGAGGACGTTTTTTCCTATCGTTCAAACTTCGAAAAATGCTTTCAGTTACTCGAATTCAAACTGTTTTGGCCTTAGGACGTTAGGATGTATTCCAAACTAAAATCACCACCTTTAAATCGTGCAAACGTTCCCTCAACGAGAGTTGGTCACCATAAATTTACATTTGGGGTCTGATGTTTTTTTAATATGAAGTTAATAAAGAAAAACTTCCTTCTAAAACACCTTTTCGGCCACAAAGATCGAAGTATTTAAATGAAAAAAAAAAATGAATGACATATACTGAAAAAATGACAGAATGCCAAAATGACTGAATTGGACAGAGTTTTTCAAACGCATTTTCGGAATTTTGCAAAAATGAAATAATAATCAATTTAGACTATTTCTTAGCAAACCTTATTTCTAGCGATGATGCTGTGGTACATAGACTGAAAAAGCTGCGCTGAAGAGCATATCAATGAAGATAGCCTTGTTGGTAGATATATCGAGTTTTGATCATAAAAAATATTAGGAAAATTGGATCACCCATTGAAGGCAGTGGTTTACTTTGGCTGGGTCAGAAATTGACTTGTAACAAAAAACATAAATTTTGAAGTTTATGAGCTACCTAATATTCATTCAGCTATCTGGTTGCGCAGTTTTGTGTGGCTTCCATGTCAGCTGGGATATGGTGAAGTAGAAATTCACTTCAGTAAGGCAAATGTCTTACTAATTCAGTATCAAAACCACATATGTAGTGGTAATAATTAGGCAGTGCTAGAAATAGCTCAGAAAGTTTCGAAATCTAAGCATTTCTCTCACTTAACTTAACTTAACTCAACACAACTCTCCCTCCATAATTTATCGAAATAATTGCAATTTCAGAAGTCAAATACGCAGATAAGTAAATGAGGATTGAACCCCGACCTAGAGTCTATTGTGCCCTCAATCAAATAAGTAACTAATGTATATGTCTATAAGTCCATTAAGAATTGCTTGGAAATTTTTTAATGATTTTAAATCCAGCATTTCGATTCAACTAACTTCTTGAGATATGTACACAACGTTAACTGGAACATGATATGTAAAATTAAGTGGATTCAAGGCCTTACGAATAAAGCTTTGCTGAAATCTCTTACATATTTGAGAATAAATTCAACAGACCTAAGAAGTGCTGAAAGCACTGAAATGTGAAAACTGTTTCAGGCATTACCTGTCATTATCACCTCTTAATTATCATAATATAAGCTCTAGGTCATTAGAATCAATTTGTAGAATATCCGAGCGAAAGTAATGCCTATAATATTTTGGTTTCGTAAATATGACACTGACAATACAATAAGCAGAAACCTTCCAAGAAACTACCTCAAGGAGTGAGTAATTTGATATTTGTTTACATTACAATAAAGCGCTTGTATGGAATTGTTGTTTTATTTCATATGCTATTTTGACGTTATTTGGCAAGTATTATTATCTGAAGCAGCGGACAATCTCCGAATATATTAGTTAGGTCGAACCACTATAGCATATAGCTGTCATAAAATCTCCTATCAAAATCAGTATGAAGATCTTTTTATAACTTTTTATTATTTTTTCTTGTTTCTAGATCAGCTTAGAATATTTCAGTTGCAAATTCCACCAATAAATACCGATAATTATCATAATGCATTCACAGAAACTATTATTTTAACTTCAGAATTTCTTCAAATGACTCCCGTATTATCAATATCATGATTAGCTGAGCCACAGATGGGTATAGAAAATATGAGCAAGTTGGCTTACTCTGGTTGCTAGGAGCAATATAAAATTGAAATATGAAGTCATTGAGAACTTTTTTTACAAAAGTATTGCTCATGAACTTCAAACATAATACGAATAGGAACACTTTCAGAATATCAGCCTCATAACAAATCTTATTTTGGAACTATAATATCTAAGTGTTATTAGCGGTCATAAAATCATTTTACTTTTTCATTTTATTTTCAATGTTTTTTTTCATATTTTGCAATAAATTTTCTGCAATACAAGAAATATTCTAGTAAAAAAGTCTTCACTCTCCAAAAAGTCTCGGTGTGTTTTGTTTTCCATGAAAGTACTGATTTGAAAGTTATACGATATGATATTCATGCATCAAATGTACTGTATTCATATAGTACACCATGTCGTATGAGCAACACAGGATGTATGAATCACTTGTATGAATGCTCAATTCATTTGATGTATAAGTTTAACTGGTATAACTTTTAAGGCAAATATTTTTACTAGTGCATAGTCTTTTAAAATTGCTTCAACATTAGTTTAAGGCTGAAAATATGATTTATGCACGGTTTAAATGTTAATAAAGAGCTGTTTACGTTATGGATACTTATTGGAAAACTGAAACTTCAGGAGACATTTGCATAAAATCAATTCGGGAAATGACGGGCACTGTAATATATGAATATATTGCATACCTTCATGGAAATACAACAGAGAAAAAGCTGCCTACCCAAAAACTGCGAGCAACTTTTCAACTTTGAATTAATTTGGATGTCAATGGAACCTTCTATTGTAATGAAATAACAATCTGTGGCACCACCAAAACCAAAACGCTTTGTGACCACTTAATACACGAAGGGCGTTTAAGCGCCTCGACAAATGAATGAAGTGCGCCAGTCATTGAGCTCTCTGTGATGTTTTTATATGCGTGCGCTAAATAAAATTATGATTTACTATTTCTGAGCTAGCATTTGGCACTATTGGCTTATTTAATTAAGAAGTTAACAAAAATGTCTTTCAAAAGGCACAGCCACATAGGCATAGGCCGCAAGCGTAGGTGGGTCGGGCATAGCAGCCGCGTAACTGTAAATACACCACACGTTGTGTTTGACACAGGCACAAGGAGTCCCCTTTGCCTCGCTGCTGGGTATCAATGCATTCAAACATATGCTTTCGACGTGCACACGAGCATGTGTGTGTATGTGAAATAACGACTGTGTGAATGACGGTGCACTTTGTGTGTTGACAAAGTAAAGCAATTTGTTTGCTTTGTGCATGAATTGTAAATTCAATTTATTTTCGGTTTTGTAATCCCACCGGTTGACACACTCACACACATATGCGTCAGCCAAACACTGTTGCCTACCAACAGGCGCAGCGGCAGCCACGAAGCACTCCAACTGCCTGCAGCACTCGTTGCTCGCGCCCGCATCACGTGTTTGGCGGTAGTGGAGGTGCGCCGACAATTGCATGTTCAAAAAGTTCAAGTTAAATGGAGCTAAATTATATTTCTTTTCAACTTTGTCACTGCTTTTATTTACAGTACGAACTCAAATCGAAATGGCAACAAAACGGAATGACACAGACACACGACCGCATGCGCTAGCTGAGTTTGTATGGATGTGTTGCTGTACATTGAGAGGCAGGCAATCGATGTTTGGCATTGAATGACGTGGTGCAGGGGGGTGGGGCAGTATGATTTGTGATTTGTTGTTTTGAAACGTGAACTCATTCATTATTAATTTTGACCTACAAAACAAGCACACATACACACACACACACTGCATATATTGAGCCAAATAATGGCGCGCTGCCGCGCTGGTGTGGATGTGTGCGCATGTATGCATGCATTGGTGAGTGTGAGTGCATGAATGAAAGGGGCCATTTAAATCTAATTAATTGACTGCCTGCATTTGTGCTTTCACTGCTACAACAAACAGCACTCAATTTTTCATAAATATTTCCTGCAAACTGACGGTCTAGCCTACCGTTATGCACACCATTAGCTCGCGGGTTTAAGTGTATGTGTGTACAAGCATAGTGAAATGTGTTGGTGTGGGGGCAATTGCTCACGGCGAGGCCTTGTTATTTATGAAATTGTTAATGGGCGTGAAATGTCCGCACACACACACACACACAAAGCGGCAGCGCATTCCCGCGCTAATGCAGAGCTAAAGTGGCGAAAGCAACGCGGAGCTAGCTATTTACGAAACGTACTTACTGCCGAGCGTTAACAAGTTACCAATGTTCAAGGACCCTACAATTTGCGCCAGCACTAATCACACAGCAGTTGGACGTTAATTAAGCGTGCTGCAATTGTTTTTGTTTTTTTGCCTTGTAAATCCTTTCTTGTGTGCTTGTGTTGTTGTTTATATTTTCGTTCAAGCTTACTGGTTGAGTGCGTTTTTATTTTGCTTACTTTTGTATGGCGACAGCGCAACTTACCCCCTTCTCTTCATTGGCGAATTTCTTAATCTCCTTCTCCAAATCAACCTGGCGCGTTCAGGGTCAAATAACGGTTAGATATAAATGAAAATTAATTTGCTGTGAACATTTTTGTACTATCTATCTAAGTAAATTATTTTGTCCTTTGCTATTCACTACTTGGAATTGTGGGATTTTTCTGTGAGATATTCGAAAGAGTTATTATCAATAAGTTTACAAAGCAAGGGGGTTTGATAAACCATGTAATGGAGACTAGGAATGCGTATATAACAGCTTGCATAAAGAATGTTTTTAGAGATATAAAGGGTGTGTTTTAAGAGCGAAGGAATCTCTATTTCATTTAGAATATATAGAAATTAAATAAATGATAAAAATCATAGCTTTTTAGTTAACAAATTTTATCAATTTAGGCCTATTAACTGATTTGCGATTCTTGTTAGTATTCAGCACCCAAAGATTGCACCCAGTTAAGTGATGTGGAGTAATTTTCCAAGACGACCCTACAAATTTCCAACCTTCAGATATCAAAACGAAAGACAATACACTTTGGGCAATCAACGGCTTCAACCGTCTAAACTGCCTGGTATGGATGATATGATGCTGAAAATATCAGAAGCGCTTGTACACTACCTGATGACAATATATTCATACCGAACACGAGTAAAGAAGTCTCCATTTTCTTTCGAAAGAATGTCTCATTTCTTCTGAAAGTATTTAAAAGCACCGAGATACGCTTTTATTCTCGATTCACGGAGAGCACACTTCATTCCATAACTCCATATATAAAAGAGCTCTAGAGCTTTAGGAATTCAACCAAGTAGTATTTCTTGACTTAAGTGAAGCATTCAGTAATGCCTCCAATGACGCAATCGTTAGGAGTTTGGAAATCCGTCTGGGAATCTTCCATGTAAAAATACGTATATAGTTTGCAGAAAAAATCTCTGCGGTAAAATTTGCTGCAAGATTGGCTGAATGCTTCTAAAGAGCTTCCTGAAATAGCTCGATAATAAACCAAATACCCTTACGCTTTAGTTAGGAGAGAGGTTTCAATCCCTCAAAGAATTAAAAGGGGATCAACTGCTATACCGGAACCTATTGTCTTGGGTGACTCTTCAAGTCTTTTGGAATACTTCAGTACTTTCCAGCAGAAAGTATTTCCAATAAGGAAAGCTAAAGTTGCAGGAAATTAAGGCAATAATCGCATATCGTAATACGTCAGAGAATGCCCTTAATAGCAGTAAAAGTAATGATTGCCGAAAAGTGGCTGCATATATTCACGGAAACTAGGCTCCAGGCCACAAAGGAATTCCGGGAAACGAAATAGTTGATGAGATTGCCAAAAGAAACTTCCGTCGGGCTTCCAAACCAGCACCAGAAATACGTACGTTATTAAGAACCATATACATCCGAAAGGGCTGTGAGGGCGAGATGAAATGACATATATGGATATGCAAGCTCCCCTAGTTCATGTACAAGAGCCCTTACGAAAAACACGCCAGCTTTTTACTAACACAGTATCGGAAAGACTTTGTGGGCCTAACGGCAGGTCACAACCTAGCCGCACGTGCATATTAAGGACGACGACTCATGTAGAAAGAGCAGGGAAGTAGGCATGAAAGAGATGCTGGAACACTTCCCTCGCAGTTCAATAGACCAAACAATGTACTAAAATCGTCAAGTCGCTCTTAAAGTTAGCAAAAAACTTTAACGTCCTAAGGACTTCCAAAAACTATATATTTTCACAAACCGATGCCTTCGCAATTCTTATTGCCCTTCTGATCCGTTATCATTCTGAACACAGACACACAACTATGTGAGCCGAAATTCTTAAATGAAAATGGTGTTGCAGGGTGATTAGGTCCAGGCATAACTACCTGGAGCACTGACGGCCGGAATCCACAAGGCAACCGACGGAAAGGCCGATCTGTTCGAACCAGGAGAAAAAATTTGGACATCGAAATAGCTAACGTCAAAAAAAGTTGTAGTCAAGGCTAGCAGTAGAACGAAATAAATGGAAAACTCTTATTGTAGCCCTTTACTCCCTCACGATATGCATATATGAAGGCTTCCTTGCTGTCATTGCAAACCGAATTTTTCATAACAACTAAACTGAGTAGATATTCAAATTCAAACTAAATTACAAAGTTCTTATTTAGAAAAAATGCCCATTCTATTGGCAGCTCTACCTTTGATACAGGTAGCTCTAGAGTAGGAGAACATACTAAATGAACAATAGAAATCCATGACACGCAATGACTTCGAGAGTATAGGGCTCAAGACGGTTGGTCGTTGATATAAGAACTGAATGGAACAGTTTAACGTCGAGACAAAACTGTCATTTTAGTATCTGACCAGCGTTTTATGTTGAAGCAATACACAACAACGTGAATATCAGTTATAAAGTATTCTTTTAGAAACAACTGCCAAGTGAGCTTCAAATTTGAAAAAAAAAAAATACTTCTATAAAATATTAAGGCAATTGAATTATGGACACTAAGCAGAGGTCTCGTTTTCTGCGAAGTTTAGTTTGACTACACTCTACTTTTGCAAAACTTTGAAAAAATCTTTTATGCAAGTTTCGCTAAAATTCTCAAACTTAGAAGCTATCATAAGCTGTAGGGTTTAAGTAATCAATCAAGAATACATTAGTTGTTACTGTTGTTAAAGCATTCCATAATGCATTGTTGAAGTTAATAAATGCTGCTCAATACGCCTTTAAACCATAAAGAGAACGAAACTGCTGCATTTCGTCGTTGCTTACAGCTTGAATAAGAACACACTACTCAATTTTCTTGAGAAATTTGACATTTTTAGAAAATGCTAACACTAGAATGCACGAATACAAACATAATAAGACCACTGAGTTCGCCTTAACGCTACCTCGCATAATATGATAAATTATTATTGTTGTTTTAATGTGTATATTAAAAATAATAATTAAAATTGTTTTTATTTGCTAACAAACTAGCATTACTTGTAAACATTACTTTAACCAAGCGAAATTACGACTGGCACATAATGATTAAAACTTGCGAAAAGTACAAATAATGTAATACGTAAGGTGTGGCTACACGGCGTATGAGCAACCAAACAGCCTAACTACATAGCAAATATGTGTTCGTCGGGGCGTATGAGCGACAGAACGAAACATTTGTATTTTCGCAATTTGTTGACTGACAGCGAAAAATACGCTGTACGTCTAAATGCTCATGAAAAAAAAAACTGAAAATAGAAAATTTATATATACTTGGTAACAAAAAGCACAACTAATGCAACAATAGCAACAACGAACGTGGGAAATGAGAATCGACGTCAACATTAACAAAGTCGATGCTCAATTTGGACGACGGCAAGAAGCACCGAAAAATAGTGCCAGCAGCAGTGACAGCAACGAGCACAGCACAACATTAAAATGCCAACACTAACAGCAAGAACAACAACAACTGTTAACAACAAATTTTTATTATTATTGCGCTCGCATTAATCCCCTTTCCGCCGCCAGCGCCGCGCTTATCCGCACCAGTGCCGTTTTCGTGCCATTTAGTTATATCCGTTCAGACGCGCGTTGCGCCGCGTCCCTTACTGCGCCGCGCAACGCAAAGAACAGTGGAAGCGCACGCCAGGCTGTGCGTATAATTCGCGCATTGTGTGCCGCAACGGATTCAAGGGCATGTTAAATTGTACCTCTGCCTATATATTTGTATGTGTGTGTGTGTTTGTGCTATCAAATTATGGAGGATGCGTTGTGGGTGAAAGTTTCGTATGCTTGACGGCGACTGCTCGGTATTGAAAGTTCGAAATGAGCAGCGGCCAGGGGCGTGGGCAGCACACACACGCTGAAGGCAAGGGGGCTATGCGGTGCGGCGCTGTGCCATGTAAAGTACAAGGCTTTTGCGTTATTTTGTTTACTTGCGGATGGCGGAGGCGAAGGCAAGTGTGCTTCAATGGCTACTACAGCTTGGCGGCTGGGCGAGCTCGGTGCCAACATGCCTGGCATGCTCGTGGACACTTTGTAGCCGCGCACATTGTACTCTTACATTCCAAAACAACAAATAAAATATACACTTTTTCGCATTTGGCACAAATTATAAGTTATACATTTATGGTTATGCGCAATTATTTATGTGTGGAGTAGACGCTACTGGGCGTTTGTGGGTCGTTAAATAGCGGCAAATGGGCTCTGGCAGACGCAGGTCTCTCCTGTACACCTCGTGTGTTGGCAGCATTAGAAATGTTTAACCATGTTATACGCGGAAATTAATTTAAATGCAGACAAAAGAAGTAATGTAGCACTTTCAGGTTTCCTTAGAGCAGAAGCAGCAGAGGTGGTGACGGAGAGTCAGGATCGCTTGTACCGGTTTGCTTAATTTTGCCTGCAATTAGAAATCAAGTGGATGTGCTGGGCTGAGAGTGCGTGCAGAAAGCGCTGGTAATTGGCAACGGAGGCCAACAATAAAGTGGCAACTTTGTGAGGCGCTTAATCACGATTACAATCAAACAAAATATTCGCAATTACACTTGGTCTCCTGCTCTTCCTCGGTTTCAAATGAAGGCCACAGTAAGTGAAGTGAGTCTGAAGTCAAACCGTAAGCAAGTGTTCTTTGAAGTAAAATGTAGTTTGGAAATTCTCTGTTAGTTTCGTTGACCCTTCATCGGCGCTTAGTCAGGTATCTTAAAGACGGAGACATAAAGTGCCGAAAGGCTCTGTTATGCGACTGTAAGACTCGAAAAAGAGGACAAAAGATTAGACCGTCGTGTTGTAGACCTTTTTATTGCCCACAATTTTACCTTATAATCACTTTCTTTATGATTTTCGCTGGAAATCTAATTAAGCCCTTTTTCATCCTTAAATATTCAACCACGCCCCTTTTCTTGCCATTCCTCATCTCATATCGCTCGCAAAACGATAATTTTTCCATTTATATATTTTTAATTTCCGGTTTTTTTTTTATCCGATAGTAGAGCCAATATATAGGCTTTAAGTTCGCTGACATTGTGATCAAAGCTAGTCAAGGAGCGAATTACCTCACTAACATTGACATCAAGCTGCTTTCAAACTAAATTTGTCCGGTTGGCTGGTCACAGCGAAATCCTCTAAAATGGCAAAGTCGATGAGTTGCACGAAACGGTACCCTTACCTAAATTCCTTCAGCATGGGAATGAGCAGGGGTTCCTTTGTCTTCGTGCATTCGAAAGCTGACTCTACAAGTATCACGCAAGCTGAATCTACGGGTACCACGGGAGTTGAGAAAGCGTTACTAACCAACGCAAGGCTTCAAACCCTTCTCGTCCATTTACCTGCTGGCTCTTAGCAATGATAGCTGGACACCGTCTCATTTGCACTAACGCGGTAAGGCTAAAAGGGCGCAACTTGTCACAGTTTTACGAAGAAGATGAGATCAAACACTTAACCTCTTTCTACTATATTCTCCAACTTTCAGCAGGCAAATATTGAAGCATCTTGGCAGCCATCCTTTCTGTGAACCCGGCGAGTTAGGTGTCTCAATAATTTTATGGCAGCCTCTAGGCGTTTTGTCGATATGCGACAGCCGTTTTGATCTCTATCTAGGAATTCTATTCATCACAATAGACTGGTTTCTGTAGCTGTCCAAGTTGAATTATTCGAGTCGCCCTGCTCTATAATTGGGTCCGTAGTCCGTAGTTTAGAGTTTTGTTGTATCCGCTTTGGAATAAAATTGTCTGCATATTTTTGAAGCACGTTTTTTTCCTGTCAGATTTGGCAAGGTAAAAATCCGGGTTCTCTCCAGTTACGGAGTTCCCCCTGCCGTACGGATTTATCAGTCACTGTGACTTCTAGAATACACGGTTTCATCCTTAAATAGAGTTAAGAATATTTGTCCTCATATATTTTCGTGATAAATTCCTCGTTTGAAGCTTTAATTCTTTAAAGGAAAAGCCGCAAGCATCTCGGTTGGATTTAGCAAAAGTCCTTCGACTTAACAACGCATGAACCTACACCAATACATATGAGCACACTCTTATATTATATAAGGCGAAACGCTTGACTGATTTTAGTGCCTTATGCTCTTTTTTGCGCCGAATTTTATTACTTCACTACGCTCTTTCATTGAGTACGCGACATGCCGTTGCGTGTAGAATTATTGGCTCCGAGATGGGTTAGCGACGCACAAAACACTTTGATGTGGCGAACGCGGAAGGGTGGCGGAGCGCGCATTGGCGCCATGAAAAGGAAGTCAGTGCGACGGCTTTGCATGCGAATTGGGTGATTTCACAACTGGCAGACTGCTTGAGCGCTCGGACAAAGCGCTTGGCAAGCAAGAGAGCGAGGGAGAAGCGGCAAGCGAAATTAGCAGAAAACTACACAACTACACTCATGTGTATATATGTATGTATATATATGCATGTATGTAAGTGTTTAGAAAGTTGTGATGTATCGTTGAGGACATTAAGTGGTGTGGCACACACATGAGTCCACAAGCTGCGCCTTAAAGGAATTTTATTAAGACACACTCGTGGGTATGTGCGAGTACCGCGACTGACACGCAACAGGAGGGGCAACAAAGAAGATAAAATTGTTACACGCAGCTGGTGAACTGGTGAACTGGTGAGCTCTAACGAGCAACGCCTTATTGGCAATAATTCTCCAAACTGCATTCTTGCAGCGAGTTTTAAGACAATCTATAAAGTGGTCGCCGGCATTACAAGCGCTCCGGCTGTTCGCGTGCGACTATCTTGCAGCGGTTGCTGCTCGTATAATGCAATTACAGGCCACTCGCTGTTATACAATTTCAAAGCGACATTATAGCCGCAAGGCAATAAATCCGCTGCTGCATAAAGCTATATTCTATTACCACGCAATTATTAGTGACCTAATTTTTCGGCGTTTCCATTTTCTCTGCTTGTTTTGGGCTATCATTTTTCCTGACGCACTCGGTGTGCTGCACTTCACTCAGCAGCAAGAGCGCACAGCTGACAGTCAGCACGAAAAGCTATGGCACATAAGCGTTCCCTGCATCAATGAAATTCGTTTACAAGCTTGTTGTTGTGCAAAAGTGCGACTGCTTGCTGAGCCTGCGCGTCCGTGAACTAAGGCAAGTTGGTGTTTTAAAGCAGTTATGCGCTAACAAACACACATCAACGCTTGTACATTTCAGCTCATATCTCGGTGAACGCCGGTTTGCTCGCCATGTGCACTTGCCCCCAATTGTGCTGCCACGTGATAATTTAAAGTGCAACATTCCACGAAATACGAAATCAATCTATTCACATACGGAATGACTTCCGCTTCGTTTTTGGGTCTCCGCTTACAAAGAGCTGAACTTCGCTGCCGTTGTCTTCTTGCTAATAGCTTCCTGTGAGCTAAATGTCTATATATGTATGTGGCAACATGTATGCCTAAGTAACGGTTCCTGCTGACATGCATAACGGTTTAAGTGAAATCAAAAATATTTGAAATATAATTGTATTGGAAGAGATTCAATTAGAGATAGCCGAAAAAGGTATAAAATTGCGCTGAGAGCTCATTCAAAAAGTATTAAAACACAATGCGGATACAAGACTTACAATTAGCAGATAGAACAAGAAGACTCACACATTCGACTTTCATTGGCAGTAATTAAGACCCAAGTCCGTCTTAGGGTCAAAATTTGGACTCTTTCAGACTCTTGTGGCTTACCGTGGAACCGACCGCTGTCCAGGCTACGAGAATGACATTGTCATTATAGCAAGACAAAAGCTCGAGAACACTTTGTATGACATAATAACCTTGCAAAAATATGCGTAAGGCTATACTAGACCACGTACGAAACTGTCAGTGCTTATGGTATGGTTTTCTGAAATTGTTCAAGTTCTTAGGTCTATACCATTAGCAAATAAGCAGAAGTTACTCCAGAGAAAAACTATCACAAAGCAAAAGTAGAACGAATTGTCATTCTCAGTGATAATCAAGAAGCACTTCAGGCAATCTAATCTGTTGAAATCAAATCAATAATGGTACTAAAGTGCATATAAATGCTTACTGAAAATAACATCCTACCAGCATGAATTCCGGGCATGGAAGTCATCAATGCAAATGAGTTGACTGGCCTCCTGGGCGAAAAAAGCTGCGGCAACCAGTCCAATAGGGCCGAAGCCGTTCTTCGGTGTGGGTACTCACACTTTACAAGTGAAGCTACATACAGAAAACGTTACTGGCAACAAGCGTCTGGGTTGCGACAGGCGAGACTATTTCTGCGAGTGTTCAATAAAAAACGATTCAAAGAACTAATTAATCTTCACAGAGAAATGCCAAATAAGGTGTCATCTGGAAAGTTCAGGATATTGTGTCACGGATTACAAACTCCAAGATTGCCCCGCTATAGCAAGAAGAAGGGGTCTGGCTATCGAGCCAATAAATCTTATGTGAGTTTATACATTACAACCATAAACCTAAGGGCTTTCCAAGCATCGTTAATTTTACTGGCCTAAACGAAGTTTTGCGATATTAGCAGTGAGCACAATAGACAACACGTCGCAGTGCATTCCTTGAATCTTAATCTCTCTATCTAACTGAACCCTAGTTTGTGAGCACACAATCATGTTGAGGTTAAAAATCTTGAAGTGTGCGAATTATCGATATTGTTAGGAGGAGAGACATCTAGCCTTCGCTGGACTGAAGTTGAAGTCTTTTTCTATCGTCAATCCATCGATAATTTGATTGCAAGTGATGAAATCCGCTAAAACAAATTTAAGGCAGATTAATAGCGGGATTCTGTAACCAGTCTCTAGTCTCTATTTGAGACATTTTGAGACAAAGTATCAATTTGATACTAGTTACTATTCACTAAACAGTCTCTAGCGTTAGTCTCAAAATATTGAGACCTGGTAGTTAGCTGGTCACAAAACTAAAAACAGCTCTTGTTGCCATTTTCAATGTACTGAATAGATATCATCATAGATATTAAT
Organism: Bactrocera zonata; assembly: GCA_037783105.1. Taxonomy (NCBI): domain Eukaryota; kingdom Metazoa; phylum Arthropoda; class Insecta; order Diptera; family Tephritidae; genus Bactrocera; species Bactrocera zonata. The sequence continues at coordinate 138,927 of JBAWJQ010000533.1, forward strand.
CGATTGTCGTTCTTTTACATTTTGTAAGCAATTCAAACACGAAAAAGTTAAAAATAAATAAATTTTACATAAATTTCGTAAATATTATGAAACAAAGTTAACATATATTTTTATTTTTATTGATAATTATGTTTTTTGACTATGTTATAGAAAAGTTAATATTTGTTATCGACATATTTATTATCATTCAAGTGTAAAAACATCTCTGAATAATGAAATGTAATAGATTTTGAGACTGTCACTTACAGAATAGCAAAATCGTCTCAAGTCTCAAAAATTGTCTCTAACTCAAAATCTCAAATTTAGAGACTTGATACTGTCTCACGTTACAGAATCGCACGGTAAACCCGTATTGTAGATTTGCGAGAATTATTTTATTCATACTAAACAGTTGTTGGAATCGTAAAAAAGCGACATTCTTAGCTGTACATATATATATCCTTTTTGAGCCTTGTGACTAGGATCAGTCCTATTACTTATCCTAGGCTAATTTAGCCATTTTCTTACTAAGTGAATTCCAAATTAAATGTTTGACTTTTCTAGCGCCTACTGTAGGCTGGAACCAAACAAAAGCATATAATCTATGGTAAACCGCAGTCTAACAAAAACAAGCAAGTGCAGAACCCTTGAAGACCTGGTGTGTATATCTATCAAGCTACGTACTCCAGTAACGGCATGCAAAATTGTTACCCATAAATCAGTGAGGAACGGTAAACTCCACCGTTATACTTTATATGTGCGTTTTTTTTGTTGAAATATTATCTTCAAAATTAAAAGAAAATAAAAAATATCTTTAGTTTGGTCTTATTTCCTATTAAACCGTTATAATCCACACAAAGCGCTATCTCCGTCACTGGCAAATTCGAACGCTCCATTTCTTTCAAGAATAAATTAGAAATTTCCATATACTTCAAATAGATTTTAATCCACGTGGAAATGCCGTGCAATAAACCAAGCCGTTATAAATAGCAACACGGATAAAAAACAACAACTGCTGAGGGGAATATGCATAATAAGTGAGATTATACGGGGAAGGAGATATTAAAAGGCAAAGAAACCCTAAGAATCGAGCGAGATTTAAAACAAAAAGCTACGCCAGGCAGCGCTGAATGCAAAAGTGAAGAAAAAGTAATAAAGGACAACAGCTAAAAACTCGGCAAAGAATGCAACACAGAGTGCGAAACGATGCAATAAGCAAAGGAATAATAACAATAACAATAACTTCTACAAAGCGGTGTAAAAAGTAATGGACAGACAAAGCTGCCGGATTGTAAAACCAAATGTATATGTATAGTATATGTATATATGTCAATGTATGTGTGTATGTGTGTGAAGGGACTTTTTAAGCGCAAGTATGTAGGATAGGGCTTCTGTGTAGACGCAGCCATCAAGGACGGGAATCAGGGGCTGGGAATACAAGATATGCGCTTCACGACAAAATGCATGAGGAAACGGCGGGAAAGCTGCAACACAGAGATGCTTTGGTTGTTTGCAGCAACATATTATTAAAGTTTTCTTAGTTTCGGTCCACGTCTTTGAGTGCCAGCAGGCGGGTGAGCGACGCGTTTGTGAGTGCGTTGTGGGCGGTGAGGCTGCGTGGGCAAGGAAATCTATCAAATTGAATTGTGTTGTTATGCAGATGAACACAAAACTGATGGAACTTGTACACGACAAATCTAGTAGTTAGATACTTCGAGCGAGAGTTGAGTGAAGCAGCGAAAAAAGTCGAAACGCACAAAATATCATGTAGCGCCAGGGATAAGCAGCGAAAACCAAAAGAATAAAGTACGAAACTGAAACCAAAAATATATTGGAAATATGTGATTGTACGTGTACGTGTGTATGTGTGTGTGTTAAGAAACTGGTAATAAGGAACGAATAACTACAAATACTAAGAAGATGTACAGTTCACACTAAAGTGGAAATATATGTGTGTGTGTGTGATTGTTGTTGTGTGCTTTTATGCAGAAACTGGAACAGTTCACTGCGCATTGTAGCTGCCCCATGTCAATATCACAGCGCACTAGGTAAACTATAGACCTACTTATGCACCGGTGTGTGTGTTCATGTGAGTATGTGTATGTGTAGGCAAAGGCGAGCGCTAGATTTTAGGGAAATTAAAATTTTTCTTCTATCAATACACACACACATACATGGCTACGTGTAGAAATATTTATTTATTTGTTTGCTGACTCATTACTTGCTATTGGAACACCTGCGGAGTGGGGGGGTAGGGGTATGGTAACATTTATGGTTGAACGCTACATAGACACTGACACACATGTCGCTACGGATAATGCATGTGTGCGCACTAGAGGGTTAAGCGAGTAATACTTTTCGTTGAAAATTCTAAATTTTTTGTTTTTGTTATTTTTTTTTTGTTTCTTTTTTTTAAGCGCTAAATACACTTTCAGATGCAAGTTAAAGCAACAACAATCTCGAAAGTAATAACAACGAAATAATGACGGAAAACTGAACATTAAGTTAATGTGATGAGAGTCGATTTCTAAGCAAGTGTTCTTAACAAAAACAAAAACAACAAAATAGTGTTTAATTATGTATGCGCAGCATCCTTAATTGTAATGTTGCAAAAATGCTTTATTTTTCGTTTTTTTTTTCAAATGCATACCAACAAAAATAACGGTTGTTGCATGGCAGATGAGCTGATGATCGCATGGGTGGTGAAGCGTGAGTAAAAATGTGTTCGCTTCACTTTGGATGCATTGGACGATTGATTGCATAATGAGTTTTATCGACAAATAGCTGTTGTTACACTAAATAACGGCGCATTATCACATGTGTATGTATGTATGAATATATAGTAAGTAAGAGCATGTAATTAGAAAATTATAGTGAACTGCGTAGCAAATTTCTAAAGTACTAACAATAAACGAGTAGTCCGAGTTTTACACGAACAGAAACAGAAACAGAAACAGAAAGACAAAGAAACATTTTGTGAATGTGTGTGTGTTCGTTAATAATTTTAAAGCCAAGTTAAACATTTATTATTATTATTTATGATTATTTTGTTCATCAATTGAAAATTCGAACGTCGCTCAATAGAAAACGAAATCACTTTTAGCTACATATTTTTCAGCAGACACAACTGCAGAAGTAGCATTTGAAAGGCTAGTTTAAGGATTTTTTGTACAGCGTTGTAGTGATTTCTACGCATTCAAAGCTAATTCATGGCGACTTTGTGCTAGCCTTTGATTCGAAAAATTTAATCAGTTTGTGTTTGTTTTGAAATCTTTGAAAAATTTCATAAATTCGTATTAATTTTTTTTTTATTTTTTTACTAAAAGCATTTGTCGATTGTTTTTTTTGTTATTTTTGTATAAATATACGTTTCGTTGATAAATTTTGTTTAACTTTCGAAAAAGGTAACTTAAACAGTAATTACCTGTTTTTGGGCCATGGCTTGCATTTGCTGGAACATCTGTCGCTCCTCCTCCTTACCTGTAAAGCGGATGAGAAGTTCGAAAGATTCAAAGAGAAAAGAAGAGAGTGTATGTGATGTTGTATACAAGTTGTGGAAATACACGAGACTGCTTAATAACCTCAAAAGCCGCGCTCAGTCACTTTGATCCCTAACTCATCTCAAATATCACTCAAACCTATCTCAATGCTCACTCTAACCTAATTTTCTTTCATTAACTGTATATTTCTAGCATCACGATAATACTCACTAATATTGAATAAAAGCTCTGTATTCCCAATTCGTTTTTTACGTTTACATATTCTATTTGGTGATTTTTTATACGCAGAGGTTTCTATGAGGCAACACTTTTTCGGAGTTGTTCTTTTTAACAGCTGTTGCCTCATTTATACCGTTTGGCTTGCCATTGCGTAATGAACATAAGTACCTACTTCGGAACAAGGTCTACAAATCGTGCAAATTTATTACCAAAATAATGGTTCGATTCGAGCGCGACGACACTTGCTCTAGTGGATAACACGCATCCTCAGAGACACTGTACAGTGCGCATCAAATACGCATTTGCTCTTGTAGAGCAGAGTACCGAAGAAGATCGGAACGAGTCCATCCGTCTTAGTGGACAACATTTGGAGTTGTACCAAACCACTTTATGGAAGATTTCGCGGAACAATCTTAGACTTCCCGAATCGTCATGGAAAATATGTGTTCCAGAATTATATTTTAAAAGCTAAAGTCAATGTGTCCTTTCTACATTTTTGATCATCTTTCCTGGAAAATACTCCTAATGCTCATATTTTCATTTTTCATTAGAAGGCGATTACCCTATCCCAACAAAGTCAGTTCTACTTTACCGGAATCTACCCAATTTTATTCGGCCAAGGGCTAAATCTTCGGAGATTTAACGTCGTTTAGATCGGTAAGTTTCAGTATAAGATCCTACGTTTTTATTTCACACCAACTGTTCTCTTTACCCTCATTGAAAACTTTTGCCAACCTAGATGGTTGGCTCTAGGGATGGAGACTTAAATGAGGTATGGCAGTAACTCTGGGTACTCATAGTCATACTTTTCGCGACCCCATCATATACCCATAGCAAGTTTAGGTGAGATCCAGTAACCAAACCGTGTGGTACTCGGTGTTACGGCTAAGAGAGAAGGAGCTTTGGTGGGGACACTCAGAGATACTCGGTTTCGCTTCGGTCGTCTGTCTTGGTGCAATCTGCTGGTTATATAAAAGAGATCAATGAAACTTGTTCCTCAGCTAGGATTGTGTCGCTAGACTAGGGGCCCGCCATTTAAAAATGAAACTCCATTGAAAGGTACACGAAAGCCTCGGAAGCGAAGAATTGTGAAAGTTACAAAATACGAAATATTTGAGGATCTTGTGAAATACAGACCATAGTTGTAATATATGTATTTGTAACTGTTCTCACAGTTCTTCTCCCAAATGTTTATGTTTTCATACGTGTTTGAAAGTCCCGGACAATGTGTAAAACCTCAGTATGATAGCCAATATAATCATAAAATAACTGTATCCAAGTTTAATTATAAAGTTATCTAACCTAAACCAAGCTGTGGAATTAATCCCTTGAGGCTTTCGATCAAAATTTAAAGTCTAATTGATGTTTATGTTTAAATAGGACCTAGCTACAAGTACGCATAAAAGCAAGGTACTGATCTATGTATGTATATGAAGAGTTCTAACGACTTACCCATTCCCTTGGTTTGCAACATCTCCAATAATTTCTTAATACTTTCGTCGCGCGCAATGAGCGTTTGCTTTTGTGTTTCCACGCGGCACTCAAGATCCTTAATTGTCTCACGTAATATGCTGATCTCGCGCTGTAAATGATCGTTTTCCGCATACAAAGCCTCCATTTGTTGTTGCATTTCTATGTTAGGCTGTCGCATGCGCATGCGTAACTCCTCCTCCAACTGACGCACCAACATCGCTTGTTTCTAAGGAAAAAGTTTAACAGTACGCACAGTTAGAGATCAGTGTCATTTGTAAGTCGAAAGAATAGCTCTTGAGAATAAACCTAATATAAAATCCTAAAGCTACTACTGTTAGTGCTTCCAAATGCTTTGCATATTGGAGTCTAATGTTTCTTACTTGATTCTCCGTGCTCAGCAACTTTAGCTGGTCGTTAATCAAACTGTATTTGGCGCTCTCTTCTTTACGCAACGCTCGCTCCTTCTTCAGCTCCGGCGACCAAAACGTCTTTATGCTGTGCATCGAACTGCCCAACTTTTGGTTTGTAAGTTCTAATTCTCGCTTAAGTTGGCCTAATTCGCGCTGCAAATCTGTATTCTGATGCTGTAGATCGCCCAGATATGCTCGATCCGATGATGGTAAGCCCGTTTGATAACCTGAAAGAAGCAAAATCATAAAAAGTACAGTGCATTTGAAGGCAGTTAAGAAAGTATCTTTCAAAGGTCATTTCTATATAATTTTAGGATCTCCTTGCTGGTCCACGTTACTCGAATATAGTCGAAATTTGAATCCTGTCACATTTCAAAACACTTACCTATAGGATTGGGGCTCTGTCGCGCCGAACGTCCGTACAACTCGTCCTCCAAATACAATCCTCTCTCGAGAGACCTATCGCGTGATCGATCGCGTGGCTCACGTATGGGTATAAATTCACGATCGTGTGGATCAACCAAGCCACCGCGATCCAGCGACTGGTATCGGGTTCCTGTGCCAAAGAAAAGTATACGCCAAATCTTATTAGTAAATTCTGCCTTTCTACGTCATTCGTCAGAGACATATTCAGTTAATATAGGCAAATTTCTCAAATTAAGTTGACAGTTGGCATCAATTTTGTGTTTATTATGAGTAACGGTCTTCGGTTACTATCAACTTTTCAGTTTAAGTCGAACGTAACCGTCGGTTAAACGCTGATTGCCAGTTAACTCCAAATTAGTGTTGAGCAATTGCCAAGTTTTTGGAATATAAGAAATACAATTTATTTACTTGGATAATCCATGGCGTGTGACATCGGCGGTCTGCTGGCACTCCGACTCCGATGGTGGCCCGCACCGGCTGGACTTGTTGGCTCATCCATGTCTCTATAGTATGGACTGCCCATTGCTGTAATTCACACAATTATGACGATGATAATAATGAGGGTGATGTGGCTAAGGGATGTGATACGTGTGAGTAGAGAAAAGTGATTGTGAGAGGACTATGGATGTGGTCATGGTCGGTGGTTAGTGGTTAGTTGTGGGTAGTAAGCGGTGCCATTTGCTGGTGTTCGCTGGTAAGGGCGTTTTCATTTCATTTTTGGGCTTGGATGGGTGAGTCAGTGTGGAACTAGGTAACGTATCAAAATAAACAGTGCATTGGGGATTTATCGCATTTTTCTGGAATTGCTAGTACGTGTCAAAGCATTTAAATGATCGCTTTCAAAATATTAAAATATTTTAATGTGTGTGAAAGTAATAAACAAAATTAAAATTTTAAAGGCTAAATGAAAATTATATGCAAATATACATGGCAACGCTAGCATGTTTGTACGAGTATGAGTATGTTGTTGCTGGTTGATGAAATTTTGCAACAAAACAAAAGGCTTTTAATTAATGGGAATACTAACGGAGCATTGAAACAAAAATAGGCCACTAAAAGTTCTCTATATACTTTTTACAGTTTAACTAATTGGAAAAGGCGGTAAGTGTGTGTGTATATATGTGTGTGTGTGTGCATGTTGGCAATGCTCATGTGATGGGCGTGCATTGAACTCTTTCTGTACTGAGAGCGTTATTTTCAAAAATAATGAAACTTGTGTGGCTGTGTTTGTAAGTTTGCGCCAACGTGCGTGTTTGCCTGCGGAAAACTACTGGTTGACCTCCCTTTGGATATTTAAATTATTGCTTGGGGATTGCCTTACTTGCAATGAATAACGGCATGTGGTATGTTAGAGCGATATTATCGAGTTCCACTTTAAAGGAACATTGTATGAAAACAGTAATTTTATTATTTTGATAAGGGCCGCCGCTGGCAGAAAAACAAGCCCAGCTAATAATGGCTTCCTACTTCCATGCTGGGATCAGAGTCGACTGAATTAAAATTTGCTCGGCGGCCTTAAGCGCCACTCAAACATTGCCGTTAATATTGAGGAGCTAAAAGAGTGACCCGTCATATTTTCAATGATTGATAAGCCCACTATCTGGTTTACTATAATTTATGGTTGCGTTCAAGTTATAAAAAACAAGAAAAAACTTTCACTTCGGCTCCAGCGAAGCTATAGTGCGCTTCACAGATTCCTTTTTTTAGAGCAAAGAAGAGTATAAAAAGAACTTTATTCTGATCTTTGATCAGTCAGTTTGAATGGCAGTAAGCTATAGTAATCCTATCTGAAAAATATGCTCGGATATTTCATCGTGTAGATACCTTGTCAAAACAACAATTTCCAAACAAGGACTTGAGTTGAAACGTACAGTTTGTATGACAGCCAACTATATGCGATATCGGCGATTCTGCAAAAAGACGTGTACAAAATTTCAGACAGATATCGCGAAACTGAGAGACAATTTCGCGTATATACAGACGGACAAATAGGCGGACATAGATAAATCGACTCAACTTGTCTTCCAAGGATTTGTTGCCACTGGTATATGGTGAATAAGTAATATGAGTCCTAACTCTCTTGGGGTCCGTTTTTGCTCTTAAAGATGGCCTAAACAGTTTAAAATCGTTGATAGAAGAGCATGTGAATTCAAAATTTAGCTGACGGTACTTTTACTACTTTATTAGTGGCCCGTTTACTACACAAATAACATATTGCAAACGTTTTTTATTACCATTTCATGAAAAAAAGTAAAATTTTACTCCCTTGTTTGTAAATCAATGCAAATTTCAAGTTCCATTCAAGAAACAATCTAACCCAATTATTCAGCTCTTTGGTTCATCCGATTAAGCATGCTACTGCTTCATTATTTTGGTAAAGTTAAAGAGGCTTGCTCTACTGTTCACCCTGATGTACATTATTTGACAGAAACCTGGAAGTTATTGAACTTCCCCCAAGTTCAATAGTGTTAATATAATATTCCTTGATGAAGTTGAAGTATACGCAGTATCTCTCATTACCCCGGAAGATTATTGCGAGAGCGTACTAAAGAGTCGCATGTCACATTACAACTACTTACATATGTGGAGTTAAAATATTAAGTGAGCAACTGAAGAATGCTAACTAGCTCAAACGAAATTTCGATCACTTTTTAAATAAATTTAAACTTCAGCTTTCTCTGTTGATGTTTTTACGTAGCAGACTTTAGATATACATATGTATAACGGGTGATTTTTTTGAGGTTAGGATTTTCATGCAGTAGTATTTGACAGATCACGTGGGATGTCAGACATGGTGTCAAAGAGAAAGATGCTCAGTATGCTTTGACATTTCATCATGAATAGACTTACTAACGAGCAACGCTTGCAAATCATTGAATTTTATTACCAAAATCAGTGTTCGGTTCGAAATGTGTTTCGCGTCCGTGTCCGATGAGCGATGAGGCTCATTTCTGGTTGAATGGCTACGTAAATAAGCAAAATTGCCGCATTTGGGGTGAAGAGCAACCAGAAGCCGTTCAAGAACTGCCCATGCATCCCGAAAAATGCACTGTTTGGTGTGGTTTGTACGCTGGTGGAATCATTGGACCGTATTTTTTCAAAGATGCTGTTGGACGCAACGTTACGGTGAATGGCGATCGCTATCGTTCGATGCTAACAAACTTTTTGTTGCCAAAAATGGAAGAACTGAACTTGGTTGACATGTGGTTTCAACAAGATAGCGCTACATGCCACACAGCTCGCGATTCTATGGCCATTTTGAGGGAAAACTTCGGACAACAATTCATCTCAAGAAATGGACCCGTAAGTTGGCCACCAAGATCATGCGATTTAACGCCTTTAGACTATTTTTTGTGGGGCTACGTCAAGTCTAAAGTCTACAGAAATAAGCCAGCAACTATTCCAGCTTTGGAAGACAACATTTCCGAAGAAATTCGGGCTATTCCGGCCGAAATGCTCGAAAAAGTTGCCCAAAATTGGACTTTCCGAATGGACCACCTAAGACGCAGCCGCGGTCAACATTTAAATGAAATTATCTTCAAAAAGTAAATGTCATGAACCAATCTAACGTTTCAAATAAAGAACCGATGAGATTTTGCAAATTTTATGCGTTTTTTTTTTTAAAAAAGTTATCAAGCTCTTAAAAAATCACCCTATAGTTATAAGAATGGGCCAAGTACTTTGTAGATTTTCCTTGGCTACCCTGAATCAATATGCTGGAGCTAGGAGAGTATTTGTGATCCAGGAGAGGGCACAACAGACAAAAAGGTGAGGTGCATTCCTCGTTTATCACTCTAATCTAATCTGCTCTGAAAATACCGTTCCGAATTAGGAAATAAAAATCTGGTAAAGTGTGAGCTCTTTATATTTTTAATTCTCATAGAACGCAGAAGTATTGTTTATTATTATTATTATAATTTTTTTTTTTTTGAAGTTTAATACATTTCAAAAAATTATTGTTTAGTAAGTCTGAAAACTAATTCTAAATTTAAAGATCTACAAAAAGGTCAGTTGATAATTATTTGCAAAGTCGTTCAAAAGCTATACGAGCTCAAAATCCAATCTTAAATCGCAAGTGACGACCAGAAGATCTGGTAATTTCGGACGATATTTTCATGGTATGAAGCAACCAAAAAATGGTATTTTTTGTCCCACCCCAATATACATATGTATGTATACGACGTCACCTAAAATGCAAAATAAAGTAACATCACTTTTCAAAAGCTTGAATTTTGGTTATTCTATTGGTTATATACTTATCTGACAGAGCAAGTTGAATATTTTTGCTACATACATATAAGCAATATGATGTAGTGAATCATGAGCAATAAAAACTCAATTTCGATATTTTTGATGATAAGTTGTTTTGCATTTTAGGTGACGATACAAGTGATAATAATTTATGCAAATGAGTGTCTAATGCAACGAATGGCTGAGTTGCTGGGTAGGCATATGCATTTTACTAACCATAGTTGTAATCCAGTTTGCCGCCTTAATTTGTTACGACACAACGAAGGAACAGTTATATAAGTGTATGGTGACTTGTATGCGACACGACTTGCAACAAACCAACGCGTCGCACCTTCTATCGGGAAGGAATGTTTACTACTTCTAAACTACATTCGATAATGAAAGTCGGCATTTTTAATGTGTATGAATGTATGTGAACGTGTGTGTGTGGGAGTGTTCGTGTGTTAGTTGGCAACAAATTGTGACATAATTAATGAAATGAAATCGAAACGAAAAGCGTAAATGTATGCGCCAAGCGATGATAAATGCAACAGAAAAATGTTTCATGCGCATGCGTGATGTAAGATAAAATGAATATTAGGTTCAAGTTTGCAATCGTTCGTTATTCAAAGAAAACAATATCATAAATTATAATGTACGAGTTTATGTTCATATACAATAACAGTTCAATTAGATTTATTTACTTAAACTTAAAAGTAAACGACTGCGAAAACTCTTACTTGACTACGTAGCAATTATTCTATGTATAACTATTGTAAACAACAAAAACAATATTATTATAAGTTATTTTACGAGTATACTGCAACATTTTACTGATGGCGAGAGTTTATAGTGAAGTTCATTGAAACAAGGAAAAAATACACAAAGAAAGAAGCTTCCATACAAGAACTCGATTTTGTGTAGATTATAGTTTTACGCTCTAAACAATTCCTTTAGATATTAGTTTGTCAAAAAAGTCTTGCGGCATTTTTGCTAGTTGGCGCTGAAAGCGCGTAGTTCTAGTTTTATTCGTCTCATCGGGTCATGCTACACCTTTTTGGAAAGCTCATTTCACGCACTAACACGTGTTTGATTCATTGTCGTTTCCTTTAAGTGGTTCGTGAGTTATAGCGTCGCAAACATGGAGCAAAATAATGAGAAAATACGGCATATTTTACAGTACTACTACGATAAAGGCAAAAATGCATCTCAAACCGCCAATAAAATTTGTGCAGCTTATGGACCCGATACAGTTTCCATCTCCACCACACAACGATGGTTTCAACGTTTTCGTTCTGGTGTAGAGGTGGTCGAAGATGCGCCACGCTCCGGAAAGCCTGTCGTCGAAAATTGCGATAAAATCGCTGAATTGGTCGAAAGAGACCGGCATAGTAGTCATCAAACCGTTATAAACCATTTGAAGAAGCTTGGAGTCACTAAGAAGCTCGATGTATGGGTGCCACACGAATTGATTCAATAAAAATACCGCAAGACTTTTTTGACAACCAATTATTATGCTAGTCCAATATCAGCAGTTCCAACAAATGATCAGCTTCTTAGGAAGAAAAAGCCTTGTACAAAACTACAAAGCGATATATCAAAATCTGAAGGAATAGTTCAGTGAGATAATGATATCTACAGACAGACGGACGAATGGACACGGCTAAATCAACACAACTCGTCACTAAGTTTATATACCATGAATACTATATATTTTTATATGGTTTCAAACAGACAAATTATAAATAGTGACGAAATTGCTTTCAGTATTTTGTGCCTAAAGAGAACTCCTGTTTAGATATCAGCATTAAAATGCCTGTGAGAACCTATGTGATGTTTATGGGAGCGACTAGCAAAACAACTCAACTCAAGCTGATGTCAGATACGGACAAAGGTCTTTCGGCACCATATTTATATTCGTTTACCTACGCATACTTCCTTAAAAATATATTTATGTTCAGAGCTATATATTTACTTTGGCTTAACCAGTAACTATAGTTAAATGTGTTTTTAGACGTGTTGTTTTTAATGAGTCAATGGCTTTTTCGGTGTTGGACCTTTTAATGGCTGTTACTTGTTTATACAAAGTGTTTTCCAAAGAAAACAGGACTTTTTGAATCTAGCGCCCCCTGGTGGCGCAACTATATGTCGACTGATGCGTTAGAATCTGCTATCTTTATCGATTGTCCAGTGAGAATTTCAAGACATTTCATTGATTGGAAGTGAAGTTGTTGCGTTTTAAGTGTCAGTATGTTTGTGTTATCTGTGCGGAAAGGAGCTTCGAACAAAGAGCCAACATTAAATTTTGTTTTAAAATTAGTAGAACTTTTACCAAAAGGTTTCAATTGATGAAACAAGTTTATGGCGATGACTGCCTATCCCGTATCAGAGCGCACGAGTGGTTTCAACGTTTTCAAAGTGGTCGTGAGGACATAAATGACCTCATGTGGGCCAATCAAAATCCGGGATCACCGGAAACTCCATCGAAACTGTACGTGAATTCATCAGAAATCAGCCGAAATCATCATTGAAATTCATGGAAATGGAATTGAACATCTCCAAAACATCAATTTATCGCATTTTCAGCGAACATTTGGGTTTACGAAAGGTGTGTGCACGGTTTGTTCCGCACAATTTAACTGACGACCAAAAATTGCTCAGAATCCAACATTCGAAGCACATCATTAAAGAGGTCAAAAAGGACAAAAACTTCCTTCACAATACAAATCGTGGAAACGTATTACCAAAATTATTGTTCGAAAAATGATGAAGGACACTTTGCGTTGAATGAATGTGAATGGCCGATTAAAAGTCAAGTGACCATAGTGGTCCGCGATTGCGCTTATTCGGTTCGTTGTCTGTCCTGTTAATTTGTCTTCGTCCTTATGTTACATTATGGATACGTTATTAATGAACATTGTCCCATTTGTAATGATGATATTCCGCAAATCACTGTTAAACGCTATTACGTTCTCATTTTGGTATATAAATGAAGTCGCGTATAATGCTACAGATGAGCTGGATAAGATTGATGCCTTGGAAGAGAATATTCGGAGTATTATTGCTGACATTTGACCCAATTGGTACAAAAAGTGGTCAAGAATTAGGACTCTGGGCTCGGATCAGTCGCAGTCTTACTTGTCTCAAACAATTTTTCAAACATAATCGCAAAACCTTATCATTATAATAATGGTAAATTGTTAATAGCTTTAAATATTTTTTTATTTCTCCTTGAAAGGCACATTAAAAAAAAACACTCTTTATACTCGTATAATTTATATTCTTTATTATCCCTAGAAGCATACATTATAACCTTATCATTCATTTAAACTACTCTAATTTTCACCAAAAGCTCCGCCATCAGTAAATTTTATAAAAGAGACATAAATGAAAATGAAAGGAAATAAAATATCCACTAAATTAATAGCTATAAACTATACATTAATATTAATTTAATATTTTGAAAACTGTTGTTGTGCAATTTATAACTGTCAGTGTCGCAAAGTTATTTGCATTTTAACGGTAAGTAAAATATTTGAATTCCGTTATACTGAAACAACGTCACAAGCCAATTCCATGTGTTCCCTGCTGCACGTAAGCAATTACGTATATACCATAAATACCAATACATACATACATACATACATAAGAGTTTGGCATTATTTTTACGGGTTAATAAAATTTCCAATATAAATATACATATTTTACGTTCATATATTTTCGAAACAATCATTGACATGCCACGCGGCGAGGTCAAATGTGCAAAACGCACACTCACACGCACACACACACGCGCGTTGTTTGGCGGAAATCACTTTCAATGGGTTTTAATAAATTTTGTATGTGTGTGTTTGTGCATATTGATTCATGGCCTCACTGCGAAATCTGTCGGTGCGTGAACGCAAACAACGTAATACGCCAGCGCAGCGCATGGTCACGTGTGCATGCGTTTGTATGGAAAATACATGACAGTAGATATTGTATACATAACAAATCTTAATTTAGATGCTCAATTAAAAATTTCAATCCAATTCACCACCAATTCTCTATGCGTCCGATTTTCTCTGTTCTTTTTGTTTTCTACTTTACGGCAGGAGAAGAGAAGTTAAGACACGCCTAATTGCCAGAGTTAAAGCACAGCGCTAAACATAAAACGGTAAAGATAATGGCAATGTTATCACTTTAGGAAGAATTCCGAAGCGATTTTAAATTTTGACATTTGTCAGAATCTCACTGCGCTTCGGAAAACGTTGTCACATACTGAATTTATTTCCAAGGTCAATTTAGTGCGTTTGTTGGAGCGGTTTTTATTATTCATCAGAGATATCATATTTCTTAATCTTGATTTTGATAATATCAAATAAAACCGCAATGATATATTGAAGATCGCATAGGCCACTCGGTGCTTAAAGTTGAACAATTTGGTTCGGTTTGTGTATTAGATTCTGTTCCAAGAAAAAATTCAACTATAGATATTTCGCTCACTACTTAGTACTACAGACGAATGAGCTATGGTCTCTTGTGAGTGGAAAGTGAAGATATGGACTGGAATGACCTTCAGTCTCAGATACTGTTTCCATAGCACAATGGGTCTTTGCTCTAATAGAGTTTGATAATAGTCACATCTAAACGATTTCAGTTGGGCACCTAGTAAGAACTATATGAGGACTTCTTTTGAGGTTCGAAAACTAAACTCATTGCCTAAAGTTTAAGCCAATAAACATCAAGGTCAGATAGCAATAGCAAACAACAAAAAACACGTGGAAGTTGGTGTAAACATTTGTGGAGACATACGTTTAAACCACATAGCTTAAGACGTCTCCACAACATATTATTTAATAATAGCTGCCTAGAAAGCTGGTTTTTTTGTAATCTCCAATTTTGGTCTACTTGTGGCTACACTTGAAACTTGAAATTTCTATTCGGAAATGCTAATCGGAACCTTTCGAATGTGTTCGCTCTGTAAATGGATTAATTTAAGTTAATTAAGGCGAGTTAAGGTTCTAACTAGTTGAGTAAAGCCTAGAGGATGTAAAAAGAATCAGTGCAAGAATAAAAAGGAAAATCAATAGGTCTTCAATGGGGCTTCCCACTAATCACCGTTATATTAAATTTGTGTCCAAATATTGAATATTGTTTTACTTTAGAAAACTGGTTAGAAACGAAAATAAATCCGAAGAAGCAAAACCCATTTAGAGAGAGGAGACCAGTCTCACATAATATTTACTGCTAAAGGGTAAAATAATCATTAGCTGGTATAAAACTGCAATTGAATATATGAAAGGTATTTTTTAGACGAGTGGTTTTGAATTAGGCAATCATTTTTTTGGAATTGGTCTTTTTGGCAGACGTTATTTAATTTATACTCAGTTTGGCCTGCCACTTCATGATGAACGGACTAACTTCGGAATAATGCTTGAACATCGTGCTAACTTACTACCTAAATAATAGTTCGGTTCGCACGATGCTTTGCGCACAGCGTCCAATATTCGGTGGACATAATCGCCCAGCAGAGTCGTTAATTTGTGAAACAGGGTATTGAAGAAAACCCGAATGAATCCATACGCTATTACGCTTAACAATTATCGCTATACCCATCCACTTTATAGAAAATTTTGTGGAAGATCTTGGTTAATGATCTTACAAAATCCAACTGGCGCTCACTTGCGGGTAAATACAAGTATGTACGTTATTAAACAATTGCTCAATTTGTAGTGATGGTAATCCACAAACTGTTTTAGGGACCACGTGAAATTCTTAAAGAGTAACTGTTTGGTGTCCCTTATGAATACAGGAACTCATTAGTCCATATATCTTCCAAAATTAATCCGTTCATAATGCTACAGTCAACGGGGCTACAGAGCCATAGACATTGACTTTTCATGCCTGAATTGAAGGAAGGAGTTTCAAGAAGGCGGTGGCACATGCCATACAGCCAAACGAAACAGTCAATATTATTGTAGGCAACTTTTGGAGAGCACATTATACTCCGAGATCGTGCGGTTTGACGCGGCTGATTCTTTTTTTTTCTATGGTATTGAGAGGATTAATGTCTTAGAAGATAATATTCGGTGCGTTGTTTCTCACATACGACATTGGTGTAAGAAGAAGTTGGTGAAAATTAGGTTAGTCGCGGGGCCATAGCAAATTCTTTAAATTGTTTCTTCCAGAAAACCACATGTAGAAAAACACCCTTTATTTAGCAGTCGATGTTTCATACACCTTTCACTCAGTTAGATAAATTAACGGCTGAGTTTGCACGAAATCTATTCAAAGAGAGCAGAATTTGAATCCAACGACCAGTGCCGCAACGAATCGAACACGCTTAAAAAAGTTTTAGTACAAAAAATGACTCATGCTATACTTATAAACCGATCGAAGGTACAAATTAGAGCCGACAACGTTCAATAAAGTTCAATTGCTTTGCCATTTCCGTAACACATTCGATACAATTTATTACTTTCAAAGCAAACCAGTTGATCTGTCATGTCGGGTGCAAATAGACTAGCAACTTAACATAACACAACTGCTTCGTATGTGATAGCTTAGGCGTCAATACTCTTAATACATATCTTAATAGTAAACTAAGTGCAATTTAATGACTAGTTAAACTCAAATTTGCCTTGCGTGCAGTCTTGCATAGAAACCCTGCTTCATTGAAATCATAATTGCTCTATTTGCATTTTGCACTGGTCTCAACTCATATACATTATCAGCGGCTACAACTCAAAAACGAAAACATCTCAAATCATACATACATACATATGTCTGTAAGTTTAAATAATTAACTAATAATTTAATTGCTTGAAAATATCACTTTTAATATTTGGTCTTCACCTAGGGGACTTCCACGTGCACCGTAGTCTCGTGATGGCGACCGATCTACAGTTGGCAATTCCGTGAGCCGCCTTGAGCGACCCGGGCTACGAACACCAGAGCTAGTTACAGGATTGTAATCGTCTCGTGACATAATCTGCCGCGGTCGGTCCGCGGTTTCTCTCTCGCTTCACACTGCTCAGGTTATGTGTTCTGTTCGGCTATATTCGGCTATATGTTTTTCTTGTTTTCGTCTACGCTTTTGTTTTGTGTTTTCGTTTTCGCTCTGCTCCTCTCCGCTTTCACATATACGAGTACAGTAGCTTGTATGTATATATATGTGAGTATGTGTGTGTATATGTACGAATATGTGCGATTAGTTTTTATAAGGCGACGCAAAAAGTAACTATATAAATCTGCTTTAATAATTTTAAATTTCTTTAGATTTTTTTCTGTTTTTTGTTTTTTTGTTTAATTTGTTCAGAAGTTTCAAAGAACTGATCCTAGTTTAAGCCCGATTGGGTGCTAAGTACAACGTTTACAGAGTGATTTTGTATTTTGTTTTATTTTATATGCTCTTTTGTTTGCTTCCTTTATGTATTATTTGTTTTTGTTTTTGCTTTTTTTCTTTGATATTGTATCTGTCACGTTTTTCAATCTGCAAATGTAACAAAAAGAAATACGACAGCATGAAAGAAAACGCAAACTGTATTCTGCATTGTCTGCTAAAGCAAGCTAAAGGCTAATTAATATAAAATGACGATGACTTTTTAAGTAATCATCGGTTTTAGTATACCATGTACGGATATAACGAGCAGATGAAATCAAAAACAAAAGTTTGTAAAACTAAAATTCCTCGAAGTACAGTGGTCAAAAAATAGTAAGACTTTTGTTTAAAATTTCGCTCGAAAACCTGAAACTTTCAGAATGTTGAAAAAGGCCTTCAGTGCCAACTGCTTAAGTGTTAACAAATGTTTGTGATTAGAACAAATTATTCAGAGAGGTTTGGGTACGCGTTGACGCAAACCACGTCTAGGACGGCTACCACCATCAACTGATGATTAACACGTCAATAAAAGAAAGGAATTTTTGCTTGAGAATCGACGATTAACAGCCAGAGATCTTAGTAGCAGTGTGAGAATATCGGAAGGATCAGTGAAAACCATTTTGGTTGGTTGCTCATTTGGGCCTAAGAAAAACGAAAGCACCACACGTTCGAAAATCACAAAATTTTTTCGAAAAACAGCGTCGCGTTAACGTCAACATACATTGCTTTCGTCTACCAGGATGTCATGAAACATATTATTACTGGCGATGAACCTTGGAATTTTGCTTATGACCCGGAAACTTACGATCAATCGGCAAAGCTGATCTTCGGTTCGAATAAACCACGTCAAAACAAGTCAAAAATCGAGGTTATGTTCACAGTTTTCTTCGATCATAAGGTGTGGCGCACTCCGAATTTTTTCCGTACAGCCAAACTGTGAACAAGAAATACTATTTGATTGTAGTGTGTCATTTGCCTGAAGCTATTCGTAAAAAGAGGCATGAATTATGGGCCGACAACTCTTGGTTTTTACACCAAGATAAGCACCGTCGCATAGTGCACTGATTCTTTGTTCGTTTTTTGCGCAATCTTCAACCGATATCGTGCCGCAAACACCGTATTATCCTGATTTAGCTCTGTGTGACTTCTGGCTATTCGCCAAACTCAAATCACTGCTCGGGGAAAACCGTTTTCGAATCGTTGCGCACATTGAAGGCTATTCCGGAATTTGACTTTAACAACTTTTTCGGGGAGTGGAAAAAACGTTGGCACAATTGGATTGGAGCCAAGGGGAGTTATTTTTATAGGGACGGCGTAAATTTGAAATAATAAGGTACGGAATTTAAAATTACGAACAAAGTCTTACTATTTTTTGCCATGGGATGGATTACTTGGTTGATTAGAGGGGGACATTAATTAATAGGAACTTAGGGCGATCGCTTGCACTTAAGCTATGAATTGTGCCTCGGAGAAAATTCGAAATTCTTAGCAGATTATATAAATATATATTAGAACTGCAGTATATTCCAAGCAGAGCTGTTTGCTATCGGGAGAGCCGCGGAACTAGCCTCGAACGTATCAGCAGGCAACTACTAAGTGAATATCCACATGGACAGCCGAGCAACATATCATGGCAATAACCTAGTTTACATGAAAGTGTCTTGGGAGGTGGCAGGGCGGCAGTGGAGATTATCACTAGGAACAAGCGGCTTCATTTCTAATGAGTGCAAGGTCACAAAGGCATAGCGGACAAGATCACCAATCATCCGAAAACGTGACCATATTGATAAGCCCATTTGTGGTCTATACGACGATCTGTACCGACAGAATCTGCAAAAGTCATTTCTAAAGCATAAGATCAGTTACATAAAGTAGTAAATACAACTGTATTTGTACTCGATAGAAGCGACTGTATAAACATAATTGGAATGTTCACTCGTCAAAGACTGATGGCGGTGCGCGCTTGCAGAAAAGGGCTGACAGATCGAGAGTGTGTTAAACGCCCCTAACCTATGTCTTAAAACATGAAAATCAATCAACAGTAACTAATTTGTATTTGCTGGAAATAGAGAAATATTAGAAAACTGGCTAAATTTCAAATTTTTATCATCACGAATATTAGCGAAGCATTTAAATTCTGTCGAAGAGTGGCTAGCGAACTGGCGTATAAACGTGAAAGAACAGAAGTGTAAGCATATTACATTTTCGCTAAGACCAAAGATGTGCCCGGCAGTAAAAATAAACAGTATTTTAGTACCCCAAGCGAACGAACATATCTTGGTATTCACCTAGATAGAAGGCTCACGTGAAGAAAGCACATCGCTAGTAAAATAACATGTATGAAGATTAGAGCTGCAAATTTAAATTGGCTTTTAAATAAAAACTCCAAACTTAGCCTAAACAACAAAGTGCTTTTATATAATGCGGTCATAAAGCCGATTTGGATGTATGGCATTCAACTGTGGGGTACGACCTGTGCAACTAATATTGATATATTACAAAGGTTTCAATCAAAAATGCTTAGATCAATCACATGTTCACCATGGTACATGCGTAACGAAAATATCCATAAGGTATCTTGGTATCCCTATGATAAAGAAAGATGTAGAAGATAGCAGAATTAAATATATATCTAAACTTCGAGATCACCCAAACCATTTGACTAATGCTTTGGTACATTCTTGCGATCAAACACGACTTAAAAGAAGAGATATGCCTGCGTATTAAAGAGCGACGTATCACCAAAACATCTCAATCACTTGCTTGAGCCTGTCTAGTTTTTAATTGGATTAAGATCCAATAAATAAAAATAATTTAGAAGAAAAAAAAATTCAAATAGTTGAAGTTGCCGTTTTAACAAAACACTTTACCTCATGCTAGAAAGAAATTTAGTTTCAAGGAAGGTATACAGAGATCACTTAATTAGTGGAAGTTAGAAAAGTCTTTCAAATGCATTTAGAATTGCAATTGAAAAGAAGTATCTAACCGAGGATTATTACACATTTGATAGTTTGATTATCAAAGTTGGATAGTTTAGTCAGCAAGACGTTGAACATGATCTAATGATAACTGCGTCATATATAACTCAATATCGTTAGATGATGATTCTACATGCTGGGCATGGTAATATACGAGCACGTTCAAGTTAGTGAAACTTCAAATGTGGTAAAAATGGATTATTAGAATCAATTAGTGTCTTTTATCGCACGATATGATTTTATAAACAATTTTAGCTAGCCATGCAAACATTATTGTATTTTACTAGGAAGAAGCACGTCTCTACATCACATCTTTCCCACACGATCATTCCTCGATCTCATACTCGACAATTCTCGAACGTCAGCAATAGATGCTGCCTTTGACTTTTCTAAATAATAGGAACTCTCATTTAAAAGCATTTAAGATCTAACTATTAGGTAATCGTTAACAGAAAGCAATTTTAGAGCGCACAGCCCGATAAAATTGCTTTACCTACATGTGAAAACCTAGCAACATTTCGTTATATTTTTAAACCAATATATTAAGTGATCATCAGAAAACTGGCGCAATCTGTTTAGTAAAGAAGTTCTCATCAGTATTTGAAAAGAACCTAAAACTGAATTTAAACATTGCATACAAAGTGATTAAATTGGTCGGACAATCATAATGGAGAGGTCGTGTTTTTGTTATTATGTCTGGAGCCAATACGCTGGATCATAGCTCGTTTACGTCAAAATTGCACATGAAACCAAGCTGCTCTATGATAGTGATAAAATGGTTTGGATCTTTCAGCAAGATAATACAAGCGAAAGGGCCAGGAAGTGGCTCGCTGATAACGCCAAGAGTGCTTGAAGGGTCCGCTCAGTGTCCTGGTTGAAAATGTTAGGGTAGACATATAAAAGGAAGCCACTAATAAGACTCCCATAAATAACGCGTGATCAAATAGAGCTGATTTTTCACTAGTCAGGTTAGTTTTGTTCAGTATTGTTTGGCATTTCATCACTGAACGACTTACGTCTGAGCAACGTTAACAAATCGTTCAACTTTATTACGAAAATTCACGTTATGTAAGGAATGTGCTTCGTGCGCTTCGCTCAACTTATGGTCAACATAATCGGTCTACTGAGCGTACTATTCGCAACACCATCACCCATCGTGAGACCCATTCATTATTGGATAATATTCGACCAAATAGACCATGTCCAACACGCAGTGAAGGAAATAAAGCAGTCGTAACTCAGAGTGTGCACGAAGACCGTGCAGTGTCGATTCGGCGCCGTTCGCAGCAACTCGGGCTGACGTATGGAATGCCCTGGCGGTAATTAAAGAAGAAAAGAACTGCTATTTCATCCAGAACCATGGGTCCATATGTTTTAAAAATTAATGACGATGAGAACGTAACCGTTAATGACGACGGTTATCGCGCCATAATAACCGACTATTTGATACCTGAAATTGGAGCTCGTGATTTCTGTGGTATTTTCTTTCAACAAGACTTCCCACAAATCGCATCAATCAATGGATTTATTTAGAGAACACTCCGGTATACCGACGTTCACGTTTTAAGCCGAACGATTCGCCACCACGATCGTGTATCCCGCTTCGAATCAGGCTTTATAGCAAAACATCACGCGCGTCATTCGCCCGTTACCGGTCGAAATGCTTGAACGGGTCATCGAAAAACGGGCTCAAAGGATGAACCATCTGAGACGTAGCCTCGGCGTACAGTTCAAAGAGATAATCTTAAATGCCAAAGAATATTCTTTCGAAGGATAATAAACATTCCCCATTAAGTTGGAAGTTTTTGTGTTTTTTCTTAAAAAAAAAATGTAGGGAATCTCGAAATGGTCTGTTCTTAACAATTTATTCGGGGACTGCAAAATGGACTTAGATGAATTTCTTGCAGTTAACTCGTCAAATGGACTGCAAACCATGATAGGGACAATGGTTTATATGCAAAGTACTAATTTATTTGCAGAAGGTTTTGGCTTTCGAAAATGGTGCCATTTTTAGTTTTCGATTTTTTTTAGAGAAAACTGACTTTTTTTTTAAATATATTCCAATTATATTATGAAAATTAATAAAACAGCCTTTTCTCCCTTTTGGATGAAACTTAAAAGCTTTAGGCCATAAGTCACAAAAAGTTTTTCCTAGTTCACTGTATGAATAACATTAGGTGGTCCCGTTAGTGTGTGGTTGCCAACTGATATATAAAAGATATAGTCATTGCCGAAACTTAAGCTTCTTATCTTCATCAAAATCTTTCGAAACAAATGCTTTCATAGCCATACATAGAAAAAGTTGCTGATTTCGCAGCTGCAAAACCACACGCATATGAGTTGTAAGCGATTTCGTTGGTGTTTCAAATACATATGTATATGTATGTAATTGCACATATTTTATAAGAAAAAAGTTTGTGAGAAATATTTCCGGCAAAGTGCTCAGCTTTAACTATTACTTTTACCACTGCTTCCCAGCTAGCATACGCAACGAGGCAACCCTAGGCCAACATTTGCTAGGAATATGTTCTAAAGAGTCGGCGCAGCCGTCTTTTTTCGCTCGAGAAGCAGTAACCAAGCGCTAAAACCAGCAATAAATTCAATTCAAATGATTGCACACACGCAAACAAACAACACGAGACCAGGGGCCGAAGTCACTCACGTACATGCCACCCCACGCGTCTGCAAAGCTTGCCGTGGCTCAGGTTCTTTGCTGCCGGAACTCAGTTATACCTGCGTACATTTTCGAGCGCTTGTTGTTATTGGCTTTGCTGCTGTTGAAAGCTTTATGAATGAAAGTAGTCTAAACGAAATTTTAAAACAAAATGCAAACGACGAATGCGCAACAACAACAAACCAACGAAACGAGCTTTGAATTGCGGAATTCCGAATGCAGCAAAAAATAGTATGCAACACGAAAAGCAACCAATATTGCCGCCCTAACGGTCAATAGCCAGCCAACCACCAAGCACCTAGCACAGTAACTTGTTTTCTTTCCTTCGCTGCTTATCCCATAGGTGCCTGCCAGCTGCCGGCTTACCAGTCATTTTAGCGCCAACGCACCCACACTTCAGTTGGCTGGGCTTAAGTACGTTCTAAGAATACGCCGCGATACTTGTAACGGTGTTAGCGACGTCGCCGATAGCGTGGTGAGTTACGTACGTGTTTGAAAATAGCCTCGCGTGCAACTGCCACCTCAGTGAAAATAATATAATATTTTCCATCTCACCCCTGTGCTTAACCCGTGTATGGGCGTTTTCAAATCCCTCCGCCATTACGAGCCGTTAGCTATTTTAGAATATCAAATGTTGGGATATATAATAAGTGTGTGTTAGTAAATAAATACGTTGAGCTGGGTAAAACTACAGATTTAAGAAATATGAGCGCCCCTGTTCCTGGTTTATAAGAGCGCTAGATTTCTAAGTAAAAGTCCACTGTATTTTAATAATATACGAATAACAACTGAAATTGAAAAGTGATCCAGCAGGTACTAGGTCTCCCAGAACTTTGTTTGCGGCATGCCGTAGGCGCATTGTATATGGGCAAAATATACAATGCTAGACTCTTTAATTTAAATTTCGCGCGAAAATCTATTTGCCGAAATATTTTTTACTAGGCCATTATGACTGTCACTGACATCTGTGTCAAATGTCATATGAAAGTAATCATTACTGTTTAGTATGCGATTGTCTTTTTGAAGTACCTAAAGTGCATTAGGCGATTTTTACGATGAGTGAAATTATTCAACAAAGAAGTTCCATTATATTTGGTGTACAGAATCAAATTTCTGGTGCCGAAAAAGGTCTTCGGTAATAATTGTCTGTCGCGAGCAAGTGTTTTTGATTGGTACAATGATTCAAAGAGAGTCGAGAACGCATAGACGACGAACCACGTCCAGATGGCCTTTAACATCAACTGATGATCAACACGTCAATAAAATAAGGGAATTGGTGTTTGAGAGTCGACGGTTAGCAATCCAAAATCTTACTGGCATCGTCGGAATGATCAATGAAAACCAGTTTGAAAGATCATTTGGGCCTGAGAAAGGTAATAGAACTTTTTGTTCCAAAATCACTAAATTTTTTTGAAAAACAGCAACGCGTTAACGTCTGTGAAACAATGCTTTACGACCACTAGGATGTCATGAAACGTATTATTATTGACGATGAGTCTTGGATCTATGGTTACGACCAGGAAATAAACGAGCACAAGCCCGAATATTGTGGCAAAGGTGAGCCGAAGCCGACAAGACCAAGTCAAAGCAGCTTAAAAGTCAAGTGTATGTTGACAGTTTTCTTCGATTATCGAGTTGTGCTGCACTCCGAATTCCTTCCGACCGGGCAAACAGGGAACAAGGAATACCATTGTTGTGTGTCTTTGCGCAAAATTAATCAGTAAAAGAGGTCCGAATTATGGGCCGATATCTCTTGGATTTTGCAATATCTTGCCACAGTCAGGGTCGAATTTCTTGCTTCAATTAGGTTTAAGTTTACTTTATAAGGAAAACAGTTGTTTCATGAAAATATTTGCCTCGCTTTTGAATAGTCAGTTTGAACGGAAATTTTCGGCGGTTCCAACGAGAAAAATCTTTGGGAGAAAACGGCGTGTAAAAAATCTCCAGATCTATTTCTGAAACCAATACAGACGGATGACAGACGAACATAGTTAAATCAACTTAAACCGTCATGGTGATCGTATTGTATCTATAACAATAATCAGGGATAAAGGGATGCCCAACTTATTCCAGCGCCTCAAAATTAACGTTTTTTAAAATAATTAATTTTGGACATTTAAATTAAATAAACCAACATTTATAACGATTAAAAATTACTATATAGAGGTCGTTTAGTATATGGAGAAACTATTTGAATATTTTATGGCATGTTAAAACAAGTGACTTTTGATCTTTCAACATCCAGTAAAAAGATTAAAGCCTTTTGGATCTCAATCAATAAATGTTTTTAATCATTTTCCATTGAAAATTAATACTATTATACTTCACATTGCAAAACGTTTAAATTTAAATTTAAAAAATTATTTAATTTTCATTGTTATAAATTTTTTTATTAGTGGTCTTGAATGATACAACAAATTCCTCTGCTGACATATCTTTTTGGTAAGATTTCAATCTGGCAATCGCTGGTTCCAATTGCTAAGCGTCAAAACCTCCTGAAATTTGACAGTTGATCGAGTTCAGGGGGTTTTGAGGTTTAGCAATTGCTCTGTCACTTCCAATGGAAGATGAGTTGAGCAACCCTTTATCTCTGGCAAGAATATTAGGTTTGCCAAGAGATACCGCAACCGGTACCACTTCAGAAATGTTGCTTGTGATGAGAAATGTATCCTTTGCGACAACTCTGAACCAAAAAAATCTTGTGTAAAACTGGTCCAGCAGCGAAAGTAGGGCAAAGCCGTATATTCAGGAGACCAAGGTAATCCGAGTTTGATGGGAGCAGAAGAACATAGTATATTAAAAGCTTCTAAAATACGTTTTGACTATTTGCAAAACAGCGATTAGGAAGTTTGCTTTATCCACTTATAATCCGGATCATGCCCCTTCCGGTTACCATTTGTTAGGGAAACGCCCTCACTGGAATATGGTTTACATCAGAGCAGAATATTAATATAACCAAATCAACGAAGTTTCTTTGAGATGAAACTCACAAATAGACACAAAAATGTGAACATCTTAAAGCTTCAGATGAGGAATACTATGAGTAATATTATTGGACATGTTAAACAAGTGTTTAAATTAAAAAAAAAAAAAAAACCACAAATCGCACGAATAAGCCTTAAAGAATGTACTGAAAAAACTTGGTGAAAGGTGTTACAAAATAAAATTATTTTTACAAAACAATTAAAGATAAGTTTTAATGTAAGTAAAAGTTAGCAATAAAATGAAATCGAAATTAAAATAAACATTTCCTTTTACTTTGTAATATGTTTTAATAACCAGATTAACTAAAACGAAGACACACGGTATTTCACGGACGAAAACCGAGAGGGAGGCAATTAAGAAGAAAAACATAACGGCTTTTTATAAGAGTCGGAGAGAGAGCACAATTCGAAGGAGCATTTATTTATTTACAAACGCGCGTAATCAGCGTATTCGCTGCCGTAAATTGCGATGGTATCGTTTTTAGTCGGAATTTTTCCAATTTCGTAAATTTTGTGTTGCTCTACTTATTATGCTGCCATAAATTTACAGCGAATGAGTTGTGCTTAATTCCAATATTTACTATTTCGTAATCGCTTGCCTCTCACTCTCTCTCTTTAACTCTTATCTAATTGGCTCTTCCACTCACTGTACTGGTTGTTCTACACTTATCAGCTCTTTTACTCAATTACTCCTGCTCGCACGAGTGCATACAGCCATAACGGAAGCATACTTTTAGGCCAAATCATATCAACGCTTGTGATACTACTACTGAATGACATCGCCATTTCCCACTTGAGCCCCATTCCGGAATCAAAATACACTCATGCGCATACATAATTCGCTACTCTCGCCATCCGGCATCTACAAACACAGGTAAACAGAGCAGAGACTCAGTTTGAGGCTTTGCAACGGTTAACTCGTGTGCGCGCAACATTGTCGCTGCCAGCAGCACACGAGTGATTGAGTATGCGGACTCCCAAGTTTACGAGCAACGGACCATACACACCCACACGTCTTCGGTTGTTGTTGTTAACATGTTGTTGTGCAACATAAACGTAAAATAAGGTTGAAATTTGAAATCAATAAAAATATTTTTCTGTGCTAAAAATAGCGTAGGCGCTGACTGCGCTGCCGGGTCGACTGTCAAAAGTTTGTGCACACACACATTCAAACACAACTCTCATCCAATCCAATGGCTTTCCTGCCGGGCAGAAAAGCATAACAAAGTTAATGTGCTCGTCGTAAGGCCGCAAATTGCAAAGGAATTTATTTTTCGTTGGCTTTTATTGTTTTACATGGCGCGCAGGCGTTGAGCTAAACTCAGGTGTTTGTCAATAAATAAATGACACGGAAACCTTGTCGAATGTGCCTACACTGGCGACCCTAATTTTCGTAGCATATGCATAGGGGCGACTGCCAGCGCTACGAACACGAATGTCAGCTTATTTATGCATCGATGTGGAGCCCATGTGTGTGCGTATGTATTGACAGGGCTAGAATAGAAGTAATTTTCATTGTTGATGGACACTTGAGACCAAGGCTAATGGGCCGCAGATCCGCTCAACATTTACCCACAATGTCCGTTAAAAGTTTGTGTACTTTTCTTCCCCAGCAAATATAGGGTGATTTTTTAAGAGCTTGATAACTTTTTTAAAAAAAAAACGCATAAAATTTGCAAAATCTCATCGGTTCTTTATTTGAAACGTTAGATTGGTTCATGACATTTACTTTTTGAAGATAATTTCATTTAAATGTTGACCGCGGCTGCGTCTTAGGTGGTCCATTCGGAAAGTCCAATTTTGGGCAACTTTTTCGAGCATTTCGGCCGGAATAGCCCGAATTTCTTCGGAAATGTTGTCTTCCAAAGCTGGAATAGTTGCTGGCTTATTTCTGTAGACTTTAGACTTGACGTAGCCCCACAAAAATAGTCTAAAGGCGTTAAATCGCATGATCTTGGTGGCCAACTTACGGGTCCATTTCTTGAGATGAATTGTTGTCCGAAGTTTTCCCTCAAAATGGCAATAGAATCGCGAGCTGTGTGGCATGTAGCGCCATCTTGTTGAAACCACATGTCAACCAAGTTCAGTTCTTCCATTTTTGGCAACAAAAAGTTTGTTAGCATCGAACGATAGCGATCGCCATTCACCGTAACGTTGCGTCCAACAGCATCTTTGAAAAATACGGTCCAATGATTCCACCAGCGTACAAACCACACCAAACAGTGCATTTTTCGGGATGCATGGGCAGTTCTTGAACGGCTTCTGGTTGCTCTTCACCCCAAATGCGGCAATTTTGCTTATTTACGTAGCCATTCAACCAGAAATGAGCCTCATCGCTCATCGGACACGGACGCGAAACACATTTCGAACCGAACACTGATTTTGGTAATAAAATTCAATGATTTGCAAGCGTTGCTCGTTAGTAAGTCTATTCATGATGAAATGTCAAAGCATACTGAGCATCTTTCTCTTTGACACCATGTCTGACATCCCACGTGATCTGTCAAATACTACTGCATGAAAATCCTAACCTCAAAAAAATCACCCGATATATTTGCGAATTTAATATCATCAGCGTAGGCCATAACAAGTACCCCTTCTTTTCTAGATCTAACAACATTTTATTCATTGTTGAATTCATCCTTGCGATGAACCTCTTTTGACAGATTTTTACAGCGTTTAAACTCCCAGCGTTTTTGGTGTGTGTACCCATTGGTATCCATGACAGACTTTAAGGTCCGATACCAATGCCTAAGTTAAAATAAAAAGTTCAAAAAATGGACCACTAAGATGACCAGAAGTCAGAATTCAAATATATCTCTTGTAAATGCCTCTATGTCAAACCACCGACATGATATTCGACGTCAAAGTTGTATTAAAAAATTTAGGCCAAGACACATACCGGAGAACAGGATTGAGAGGTGATGCCACCTAGATACAACTTTATAGAGTCTTTGGCCATGCACTGCACATTTTTAAACCAAGGAACCATTTCGAAATATGTTATGTTTAACAGTAAAATTCATCCTTTGAAGTGCAGTTGAAAGTTGGATTGGGACTCTTTGTTTGTTTGTTCTCCTTAAAAGTAGAAATTTTCTGCATCCTTTTTTGGCGAAAAATCTTTGCGTTGATTAATTGAAATCAACTAAATTTTGGAATGACTGCAGATCTGAATTTAGTTGAATGATAAAGATTTCGTACAAAAAAGAAGAAAAGTTAGTTTCGGTTGAACCGCAGCTACAAATGCATTTTTTATACCATAAAAGTATACAAAAGTTGATTATTATGATCGGCCAGTTTAACAGGAAGCTGTCCATACAAGAACTTTAGTTTGATCGATCAGCTTGTATGACAGGTATATGCTATTGTGGTCGGATATCGACGCTACCAACAAATTAGCATCTTCATGTTAGAAAAGAACTTGCAAATTTTTAGAATATTTTCTAAAAAACTGGATGACACGGTGATCATTAATATACATATTTTAAAAACTCTGACGTTCCCTGTTTTCCTCTCAGTGTGATAAATATCGTGACAAAGAATGTACCCCTACATATAGCTTTATTATTGACCTATCGAAAGCAGCGCCAATTATAACAAATGAAATAAAAGTCGGACGGTGGCCAAATCACGGGAGCGCATCTTAAGGATAGTTGCCACATTAGGGAAAAGTAGAGCTTATGACATAAATGTATAACAATTCTGCATCACAACAAGCTATTTCGGTAATGTTTGCTCGTTTTTATACTCTTGCAACATTTTGCTATAAAGTATAACAGTTTTGTTCACCTAACGGTTGCATGTATCACCTAAAGCTAATCAAGATAGTTAAAGGGATATATATAAATACATATCTAAATGATTAGCATGACGAGACGAGTTGAAATCCTGGTGACTGTCTATCTGTTCGTCTGTCCATCAAGCACCTATGGGTAAAAAGTTTAAAAAATGCTGTAAGAACACCTACCGACAGAGCGAAAATAGATGAAATCGGATATAAATCCCCCACTCTCCATATAACGATACTATTAAAAACTACTTAAAGCGCGATAAATCAATAGGTGTATAAGACGGAGTCATTAAATTTATACTCGATATGGTAAGCGAGGGCTTTATAGGAGCCGATATTAAAATGGTGGATAATGGTGAAATCACATATCTCGAGACTCGCTTAAGCGACTTTAACCAAATTTAGTATATGACATTCTACTGACATTCCTATATTACAGTTATTGTATTCACAGTTTATGGGAAATTTCATATGTGGCAACTTTGCCCGATATTTGACATTTAAACTGTGAACGCACAATTAGTGTTTTTGTTTCCTGGTAAAGTGGCAACTTTGATCAGCTGACTATTCGCGTTTAGAAAAAATGGAAAGCAACACAGAAATATAGAAGGTAAACGCAATTCGCAATATTTTTAAATATAAATATGAAAATATTCTGCCTATAATTGTTCTATTGCAGGTTGTACATAAGCGTGTTCGAAAGGCTCCCTACAGAAAGTGGACCGACAACGAAAATGAAAGTTTAATCAACTTTTTGAGGGACAACAGGCCACTAGAGAAACCAACGGCCCAACATTATTATAAAAGATTTTTGAACCAAACTGGCAGCGACTTGCATTGGACTCTGGTGCGTTACAAGGTAAAAAACCAAGGCCAAGTCCTGGCAAAATGCAACGGGAAGTGGCACCATGGATAATTGTGACACTACCAAAAGTAGGTTCTACACATCATAAATTTTTAAATGTATATATCCTACAAATACACTTCGCGATCGTAAGGATATGTCCCCGGTACGATGACTTAGAAGACATTTTTGGCTATAGGGAGCTCACTTCAAACTGCCTTGTATTGGATACCGAGGACATTGCATGTACTGGTTCACCAGAAGTTGCCACGTCCTCTGATATAATCGTCGAGGAAATCGTGGCATTACCCGAGCCTCTGGTCACCCTTCTACGTCAAAGGCTGTCCGAAAGGGTATATATTCGCGTACAGCCCTATCAGACGTTCTCGATGTACACTCCAGCTTATTGGATGCAAAAAAAGACAGAATCGAGAAGGAATTTAAGATGAGGGAAAATGAATTAATGCTAAAAGAGCAACAATTGTTGTTTGATAAAGAAAAATTTGAAAAAGAGTTGGTAGAAAAAAAAGCTGACAGGGAAATTCAAGTTATGGAAATTCAAATGAGGGAGAGAATAGCTATGAAAGAATTGGAAATGAAAGAAAGAATTGAAATGGAAAAAATGAAAATAATGCAATAAAAATGTCGCAGGCCTAAGTATTTTCTTCCATATAGAAAATAAATCGCGTTATATGAAGAAAACATGTATAACACCTTCATTAGAAAAATATTAAACATCTTTTATTTCAATAAAATTTAATAGGCTATTGAACTGCATACCAAAAAGGCTAAAAATGTCGACTAAAAAGTTGAATATTTCGATGAAAATTTGTAAAGTTTAGATTTCTATACGAAACTAATTCAATTTAAATAACTGAAGCCTGTGTTGATAAAAACCTCTTTTGCAAATCAAGCGTAAAGAAAAACACGTCGTCGGAAACACTGCTACATATTCATTGGAGCAAAAAAATACATTTAGTTCTAAAAATTAAAAAAAAATCACTTAGAAACTTTTATTGGGAGCTCCTATTATTAACAAATTCAGCCAATGCAATTCGTAATTCGTGTTGTTCATAAATTTCTGGAGGATAATCAATTTCTTCCCCATCACAGCTATTATCGTCGTCATTGTTAAAGTCTTGCAATATATTATGCAAATGAAGCTTGAAATGAAGGAACGAATAGCAATGGAGGAATTAAAAATTAAAAAATAAAACTATACATATATACTACATAAAATTAAATAATTATATCTTTATTGTTTACAAAATGTGATAGAGCTTTTCTTAGGTCGTCGTGTTCATAAATTTCTTGTGGGAAGTCTGTTTCTTCTTGGCTTTCTAAACTAGGATTTTCGTCTAAGTTAAATTGTAGCAGCATGTTGTGAAGGATACAACATGCCAAAATCCATCTACAACAATTTTTATAATTAGTTTCGTTCGTTAATCGGAACCGTAGTTCTTTTAAACTGCAAAATTTTTCTTTTAATTTTCCAAAACAATTTTCTACACGTACTCTATATTTAGAGAAATATTGATTGAATGCATCTCTCATTTCTTTTGACTGCCCAGTACTGTTTTGTCGAAAAGGTGTAATAAGATGTTGGCTTAGCGGATATGCCGAATCGCCAGCAATCCATTCCCGATGACAGAAATAATTTTGTGGGTTTTTACCTATTGCAGATTCGGCAAAAATTTTAGCATCATGCACGCTTCCTCGGTATCCTATTGTCGCTTGTCTAATTCTTAGTGAATAGTCACATACTACTTGCATTTTTATGGCATACTGTTTTTTGCGAGAGAAGTATAGTTCGTGATCTTTTGAAGGCGACTCTGCTAATCTGATTTCAGTACCGTCAACATAGCCAATACATCCTGGAAGCTCTTTCATTGTTTTTGTGACAATCTTTCGCCTTTCTTCTCTAGATGGCCAACATAAAAATGTAGATTTTAAATTAATCAATGCGGTAATAACCCGCTCTGTCACTTTGGTAACTGTTCCGCCATCGCCTATTCCGAACAATGTTGCAATCTTTCTAATAGAGGCACTCTCTCCACTTGATCCCAGACGAAAAAGTGTTATCTTTAGTTGAAGATCGATTGGTAATTGTGGAACAAAATTTTTGTTTTGGAAAACAGGGTCTTGCTTGATTAAGGATAATATATAGTTGAACTCAAAGAATTCTATGCGCAACATTTGTCGCATGCGGCCACTATCAAATCTGGGAAGAACATTATTGACCCATTGCGAAGACTTTGGTATACCCAAATGGGTACTTCTCCGATTAGCTATAATAAGCGCTGCATCAATGGCAAATTTTATTAGGATATCGTCATCCTCTTCGTCACTGCCTTTAACAAAATTGTAAAAAATAACTTCGGTAGGTAATTTTATGTAATAAGTATATATACATACTAGAATCATTAGCGGTTATGTCCAGTATACATTTGTAGCTGAGTGCGTTCAATATCTTTTGCTTTCCATTTAAATGAGACATTTTTATTCAAGAATTAAAGATTAATTTGCTATAAAAATATTGCGAATTGCGTTTACCTTCTGTATTTCTGTGTTGCTTTCCATTTTTTCTAAACGCGAATAGTCAGCTGATCAAAGTTGCCACTTTACCAGGAAACAAAAACACGAAGTAAAGTAGAGTAATTTTGCCTAAGACTGTTATTTCGAACTTGTATAGGAAACAACAACAAACAAAGTTACCACGTGGTAAAATGTTTTGAAGTTAACAGATGGCAAAATTAACACATCAGATAATATAGAACTGTGAACACCCTAAGTGTGAAAATGAGTGACATCGAACTACAGCCACGCCTATTTCCCATCTAACACAAATTTAAATTCCATTTGGTTATTTTCCACAAATGTTGAAATCAAGAAGAAATTTATAACCAGATAAAACTTTGCACGAATAGTACTATGTATACCATGAAGTATGCCACCTTATGACCAAAAATTGTCCAAATAGAATATAAAGTGTTCGAACCCCTGGATACCGAATATGTGGACCCTAGTGTCTATAGTTGACCTTTTACCGAATTTAGCGGTCAATATGTGAGATATCTTATTGAAATTTGCAGATAATACTCTTCTGATAAAAGTACCTCTGTGTATTAAAAGGGTTTGAATAGGGTGAAGACTTCCTTTAGCACCCATACATCTTATACTATATATATACTTATATAAAGATTTTCGAGCTTCCGGCTGACTTTATACCAATTATACTGGTCAATATGTGAGTTATCTTAATTAAATTAAAAGTTCGTGTTTTTCTTATAACGGTTCTACTTTGTGCTTAGAACAAACTAAATCGATTGAAAACTTGCCCTATACCCATATGGCTAGCAAGCCTTATGTACCTTAAAATATTACCTCGGCTATTATCCTTATAAGTTGCAAGAGTATGAAATGTGTTCGGTTATTCCCAAACTAAGCCCTTTCTTAGTTGTTAATAAAAATAAAATAAAGTGTCAACGAATGAACTTTTTGTGAGAATCTGTTTAGGATCAGTTTTGGTTGACCAATAGTTTAACTCTTCAAAGATATCCACTATGAGGACCTGTGGAACTAAACTTAAAAACCGCTTTAAAAAATATCTGTCTGAAACATGCTTTAGTTTAGATTTTCAAAACAAGCTCAGTTAAGTAAAGTCATCCCGCTTTGATCACCTCAAGATCAAGACATATGTACAGTATTCGTATAGTATTTAAGGGGGTGTTCTACTCTAGAAATCAAATTTTGGGCAGTTTTTTGAATTTTGTTTAAAAAAACAACCAAAAATATTTTTACTATCCATTTTTTATGGTGTTTTTATTGATATCTTAAGAATACAGAAAAAAAATGTTACAAAAAAATATTAAAAATTAAAATAATAAATCGAATTTTGAAAAATCCTTCCAACGTCATATTTTTGAAAGTTTAAACTTTAAATATATGAAAAAAATCGAATTTTTCAAAATTCTAGAGTAGAATACCCCCTTAAGGTAACAAAGACTGCCACTGACATAGTCGTTCTTGAAATGGATCAAAACATGTGGAACATGTAAGGGTGGAAAAGCTAGGCAACTGTAGACATTCAAGGTGTCGTTATAATGAAGGAAACTAACTATTGTAGACATCGTCTTAGACAAAGTAATTTACGAGATTATCGTAATTGGTGCGTCCGTCTCTTTTTACAATATTCTACAATAGAACACAAGAGATCTCAGTTGTTTTTACGGCATAAACAAGTTACAAAAAAATATAATTTTGTGGTTGCTACTGAGATATCACGTTATCTAAGTCAGTTCTGGTTAATTAGAACGAATTTTCTTTCGGAGGTAATAAAGCCACATATAATAAAAACAAAAAAGCGTTACCTTCGGCCGCACCAAAGCTGTAATACCCTTCAACTTTTCCTAACAAGAATTTTATTTTGAGTGGTCCGATCTGAATAATATGTCTATATTTTCCTATGGCTGCTATATGTTATCAGTGCGTCCAAGAAATAAGCAGTTTCATAGGAAGAAAATTTCGTGTGTAAAAAAAAGATATGATGTAGACTGAACGAGTCGAAATTCGTAGAATAATAAAGAAATGTACATATGTATATGCTCTCTGGCAAATGTTAAAGTTTTGTTTAAAATTTTGAATACTTGAGGTATTCTTTCCATTAAAAATGATGAAAACTATATTAACTAAATATACCCTAACCTAAACTAACCCAAAAAGGCAGAAAGTTGACTTTTTATGTTTTTTTTAGTTTTAATACAAAAACTCATAAATATGTTTTTATTTGATTATTAACAGAGTGTCTAAGTTCAAAAATACATCCCGAGAAGCGCTGTGCACTACAAATAACAAAAATCACATACAAAAATTATAGTTTGAGGTTTTTGAATCCACTCTGGTATGTAGTGCGACGAGTCCAAGCCTGACTTGACATATTTTAAACGAATAACATTAGCTTCAAGCCAAGATTGTTCTCAATTTCCTAATATTAGTGATCCTCTGGAGCTAGCACTACACCGAAGAGAACATTTTGATTGGAAATTTTGTCCAGTAATATAATATTTTCATTTCTTCCAAACCGATTAAAACATTATTACACACATTCAAAAATAAATAAAAGTCCCCGTTAAAAATAACTATATTGAATATGTACATAAACAGAAACTTCATTAAGGAACTTTTTGAAAAAATTAATTAAAAAACTTCTGCTTGGAACCGTTCACACTGCCTATTATTGAGAAAGCCACAGCTGAAATATTTTTTTTCATTTCCTGTCACATAAATATGAAGGCAACTGAGCATGTGCTCTCTTCGGAATTCGAATAATTTAGCTGTCCTTATGTTAGACCTTATGCTCGAAGCGGCGCGACGTTGCAGGGAATTATCATTTATATTGGTCCTTCCAAGCGAGCAAACTACTTAAGCACTTGCATGGCGACTCAGCAGATATGCCACACACACACACACAGTCGCACAAGTCGACGTTTACATACACACATACATATAATATACATACATTAACGTATGCTATGCGCATACATACGCATATACATATATACATATTTACATTGAAAGGTATGCGAATTGGATGTGAATGAATAAATTTGCATAGAAATGTCGCATTTGCCAAGTTTTGCGAAATCAATTTGGCTTTTGCCGGCAATTTAACCTGCATAAATGCATGTAATTCGAGACACACCGTATGCATATGCACATACATATACATACAAACAAAGAAACAAACACATGTCGGTAGATAAAGGAGTTCCACCGGCGCTCAACTTACCACTCTTGCTTAGCCGGTGAATTTTGACTGCTTTCTCCAAACAACTGTTAGCAGAAGAAAATTCCCAATTAACCGCCTACACGGCTCACCTCAGCTACGCCTGCACTGCGAGGGCTAAAGAGTATCTTATTTCCCGTTGTTGCTGTCGCCTTCGCCTTCGCCTTCGCCGCTGCCTTCTGCCTGTGTCGGTCCGCGAATTGCGTTCCGTTGTCGGTTGGACGCGTGGTTGGGCAGCAGGCAATCAAATTTTATTCCCCCTCAGTGGTTGCTTTTTTTGCATTAATGGCACCTAGTGCCTTGTGGGTGTACTCGGTTGGCTTTTGCGTGGCTGTGATAGTATACTTTTAGGCGTTGTTGCCCAGAAGAGTGTTTAACACTGCGCTTGTTGCTTGTTGTTTGTCGTTTGATTGCCCGGTCAATTGGCTGTCGACCCAAACGTCGCTTTGCTGATTGTTTTAGTTGTTGTTTGGTTATTAAGTCGGTTGGTTTGATGAGTGTCGCTGTCGCTGTCGCTGTCTTCGCCGTTGCGGCTGTCGCGCTGATGATTTCTTGGCATATGATTTATTTTCGTTTAGCTCCAAGCGATTTATTTACATAACGCTGCTGAGGTTGTTGACATTTTCGACAAATTGTGTTGCACATTCAACGTGGCGTTTGCGTTGCGCGTTATGTAAGTGAAGGGGAAAGAATCACATTTAATATTTTTTATTTAGCTATAAGAGAACTAGCAATTTTTATTTGGTTTCAGACATTTACCATCAGCGCTGGTTCAGAGAGGTTCTTCAGTAACCTTCTATGAACCAATCACCAAATAGAAATGATTTGTGTATGATTTTGGACCTTTAATCCGGTTCCAAGTTAGATTTATTTTAATATGTTAAGCTTTAGTTTGTCACTTTGTTATAGGTTACTTTTTGAGTTGCTAACGTTAAATCACATTGATTTCGTAACTCCGTTATTTAGTATCTAACACCAAGAGCTTTGACATTGTTTTCACTGCACTTTTTCAGTTATGTGATTTCACCGTATATACAAATGTACCGTTATTAGTAGTATTAATGATATGAATATTTTTTAAGTCACAAATTGTGCCAGCGAAAATTTACAAATTCAACTTATCCCTAAAATCTAACCTAAAAGTCACTGTGCTTCAGGTAGTCATATTGCCCCTCGTTCTTTGTTTCTTTGTAATTTTTTTTGTACATTTTAAGATAGTTTAAGCGGTGGCAAACAGGCTCCACAATGCATATGTTGAAGATGACGAGTGAGTCATATCTGTGCGAGTCCCATCCTCTGAGCTATTGTTATCTCTTGTAAATGTATCTCCTTAAAATGCAATATTAAATATTGCTCGATCGAGCTCTATCCTTTTCAACGAACTCATATAATTCTTTTATAAAAAACAAACAATATTTGACAGACACGGTATTAGAAAACACCAAAGATTGCTTAAGAGAACTCTATTCGGTCAGTTTGTGTGAGATCTCTATACTATGATAACTCAATCTAAACAATTTCCTCGTATAATGTATTGCTGTCTTTAATAATAACTCATGCCACATTTCGTGAAGATATCTCGTCATGTGCAAACGTTTTCTATACAACAGCTGGATCAAACAGTTTATATGGAAGCTATTTGTTATAGGTTTTGACTTGCAATCCATCAAGCACCAAACCTTGAATGGATTTCTACTAAAAACATATCAGGCATAAGTAGCTTCATCGAAAACTCAAAATGGTTTGAGAGAGAAGGTTTCACCGTGATAGCAGATGTAGAAGGTTCTACGAATAGTGCATGAAAATGGCACATCAAGTCCTAATTGAGCCCGATAGACAACAGGGCTACGCTCCTACCTATCTACCTATAGGTAGGGAGAAAAGCATGTGTGCCAATTTTCAAATCGATATCTCAAAAACTGAGCGACTCTTTTGCGTACAAAGTGTTGGATAGGTCATTTATATCTGGTATATAACGGGTGATCCAAGCAGAGGCACTTTGTCAATAACATTTTTTTCATGCGTGAGTCGTGTCAAGCTGTCATGTTATTTTTATTAAGAATTCTTTGGCATTTCTTCATGGAGAGACTTACGCCTGAACAACGTTTACAAATCGTCCAATTTTATCGGGAAAAATAACGGTCTGTAAAGAATGTATTTCGCGCGCTTCGCTCAACTTATGGCCAACATAATCGGCCTACTGAGCGTAATATTCACAACAATATCACCCGTTGTGAGACCCATCTTTCTATTCATTATTCGAATAATATCAACCACGTCCAGCACGGAGTGAAGAAAATATAGCCTCCGTAACTGAGACTGTACACGAAGACCGTCGAAAGTCGATTCGGCACCGTTCGCAGTAACTCGGACTGACGAATGGAACGACTTGGCGCATTTTATGTCGGGATCTTAAATTGAAAGGCTACAAAGTACAGCGACAGCAAATGCAAGAAATGAACCCGCCCTACCTTCCCAAGGAATACCAATTCGCTCTATGGGCTCTTGAAAAATTCCAAAAAGATCCGACGTTTTCGATGCAAATTTTTCCTTGCGATAAGGCCCATTTCTAGCCCAATGGGTATGTAAACAAGCAAAAACAAAAAAGCAAGAAGAGTATCAAGCTGCCATTTCATGTGGGTCAGTGGAATCATCAGTCCATATTTGAGAATTGTAACCGTCAATGATGGCCGTCATCGCGCCCTCATAACTAACTAGTTGATGACTGAAATTGAAGCTCGTGATCACGACGTCGTTTGGTTACGGCAAGACGGCGACACTTCCGTGGGATATCACACTTAAACTAAAGGCATGTCTAAAGTCTATACGGGCAATCAAACACTTCAGGCCTTGAAGCAAAACATCAGGCGTGTCATTCGCCAGTTACCAGTCGAAATGCTCAAACGAATCATCCAAAACTGTACTCAACAGATGCACCATCTGAGACCTGTATAAAATCATAAATCGAATTGTTTGATAAGCTCATGGAAATTGAATTCTATAATTACTATGAATATAAACTCTTCACGGAGATTCTTATTTTATTCTTTGTCCTAAAATACTTTTGTATTTGAAGACGATATTGGAACTGGAGAGAAAATGATATTCGGTTTTAGAGAGTAGCAATGGCGGTTCACTAATTTCTAAGATACTTTCTTAAAAACTCTTGTTGGGATTGAATACTGCTATCTACTAGTAAACCTGGTCACTAAGTTGAAAAACTTTGGCCGAACTGTAAACCACAATAAAACGAAAATATCTTTAGTGACAAGTAAAAACCATTTGAGCCACAAAAGTGAATCATTGAGTACTCATGACTAGATTAATGCTGTTGGATCTCTGATGGTTCAACTATTGTTGGCTATTGTTGGCAGTGTAGAATAGTTGGGGCTAATCTGCATTTGAGATGGTAGCCAACTTTAGAAACTGTACCAAATATGAGTTGTTGAATCGCTTTCCCCTACTCCTTATGACATTTACAGCTTTTGCTAGATTGAATTACTTGCAGAAGTCCCAACATATTTTAGGCATTCATTATTAATCTAAGTTTCCAGTCAAAATTTTTTAGCAGTTCTTCCAAGATTTCAGGAATCCTCGAAATAATGATTGAGCACAAGACACACATATGTTCTGAGAAACAGTACTGTCAGCAGAGTGATGGTCTTTATACAGAAAATGGTATTTTCTTATTATTGAAGAACCTGCGGCTGTCAGCATTTGAACGCAGAGCGGACGAAGTAACAATTTTCCGAATGCGATATGACGGGATTTTTCAAACTAAACAATCTAAGTTCATTGCTGATGACACAATAGAGATGAAATCACCGTCATTTCACATCAATCAGCGAGTTGCTCATATCGAATGCTCAAAAGGACTAATCAAAGACGAAATCACACTACGTAAATGCGACCGAATCGAGTTAGTGCAGGCCTTTCCGCTTTCAAAAATAACCGTAACCCAGTATTTGGTTGCCACCAACAACATAGTTTCTGGCAAATAGTAGCATTTACCAGTCAAGCCGATATATCGTTATTACGGTAGTAGGAATCCAGTTATTGAAAAGTGACACAGCCTAATGCCTTCGCGCCAAACACTCACAACTAAGCGGGAGAAAAAGTTGTGGGCTCTAGTTGAGCCGAAAGTAGTAGCACTAACGAGCAGCGGCGCTCCACACGGGGCTGTGCGCCCTTATTGAGCACGCAGAAAACCCACTCAACTCAGCGCAACTCCACTCCACTTTATGTGCTCTACTTCGCTTTGCGCTCCTTCTTGCGATGCTCAGCTCCATTCGGAGCGCCGCTGCCTTGCGCATGCCGAACTCCTTCCGCTGACTCTTTGTACGCTGTCACTGTGTATGTGTGCCTTGTTGTTGTTGGTGTTTGTGGTTACTCTGTAGCCGCTAAAATTATGCATAGATACACGAATGTATTACTGCGCGCTGTCAGCTTAGTTGTGTGTGTGTGCGTGTGTGTTTGCGTGACTCCGAGGCAATAGTTGCTCTCGTGTGCATATACTGATACCCAAACGGTTTTATTTTTATAAATCTCCTACACTTTGCACCGTTTTCTGTGTGTACATAAATGTAGAGTAATTACATGTGTGCCCGTGCTTGTGTGGGTGTGTGTGTGTGATTTTGCGCTGGTATATGTATGTAAGTAAGGCAGCGGGTATTGTGTCAGATGTAGGTTGATGTAATTTATAATAAAATTCTGTTTGCCTTCAATCGATAAGCATCACACCTCCACGCTCCAGTGGGTTAATGCAATGAACCTGCGCCACACTGTCCCTATTTCGTCTGCGCCCCACACTGGGCCTCAACACCGCCCCCACCCCTCCCCTCTCCTAAGTGTATGAAGTGTGTTGTAATGTCCCCTTTGTCGTCTCGTCGCGCAACCAGAAGCCTAGTGGCTTAGTGCTCAAGTAATGTTACTTTGACGCTGGCTTCACGCTCGCTCGCTAACCGTGTCTTGTGCTCGAACGCCTAAAATTATGCATGCACACGCATTTAATGAAATTCGCCGAACGCCAGTGTGCACATGTGTGTGCAGCGCCTACGTGTGTGCGTGTGTGTGTTTCTTAACATACTAGCACAGTTTGCTACGCCCTGGCGTTTGGGCTTTAATCGTTAGCTTGACATATATCGCTGCCCGCTTTAAGAAGTTTAGTGAAATTATTTGCGGAATTTTATGCTTTTTTCTCACATATTTTTTCTGTATATTTTTGCTGTTCGCACACGCCGCTACCGTTTACCATTCTCGGGATATCTATTTTTAGGCGCACACCAGTACATGACTCAAGTTAGGCAAATAGCTTTGCACGCATATTTCGTTGCATGTGTGCGTGCGTGTGTGTTGCTTTTGTTGGAGTAATGCATTTTTCACCATCACTTCTCGTTGACTCGCACTCGCTTTTCTGTACCCAGAAAACTCCCTCCTGCCACTTTGCTGCGCTTTCGCACTCCACTGTAGTTTTCACATCACTTGCTTGGTCATTACACTGTCTTCTCTGTTATACCCAACAAATTTTTCTCGTTCATACTTTTTCTTCACTTTTTTCTTTTTTCGAGTATTTTTCTCTAGGCTTTTTCTGCAAGATTTACTTGATCTTCGATAGAAAATTTTAGTTAAAACTTGCTTTTGTCACTTTTCGTTTTTTTTTGTTTCGTATTTGTGTGTGTATGCGTTTTGTATAATTAATTAATACTGATATACCTTTTGTATAATTTTTGGTGGGTTGCACAATGCATTCGATTTGTTGCTAGACTGCGATATTTGGAATTTTTCACATTTGAACACAAAATTTACATGAATTTTTAATACTTCCTACACTGCGGTATACACTTTTTCAGCAACTACTACCGATTTATATATAC
This sequence comes from Bactrocera zonata, assembly GCA_037783105.1. Taxonomy (NCBI): domain Eukaryota; kingdom Metazoa; phylum Arthropoda; class Insecta; order Diptera; family Tephritidae; genus Bactrocera; species Bactrocera zonata. Next base: position 181,455 of record JBAWJQ010000533.1, read on the forward strand.
ATTTTTCAGCTTGCCTGTGGCCCTCTGCACTGTGCCCGTCTTCTGCACCACTAGTTTTGGTATAATACAAAAAAATGTGCTATCAACCCAATTGTGCGGCACCGTTAGCCCGATTTGACGCCGTTTTCCAACTAACTACCCTTAAGAACTGAACGCCAATTCGATGAAACGCTACTGTTATACCCAAAAGTGCTGAAACGTCGTCGCCGCTATCGGTCGTCGCTGCCGTTCGTAGTTGGTGTATTACGAGGCGTCGTGAAAGCCCATTTAGTGAAAGCAAATTTGTATTGAGCAAAACCTTCCACTTCGTACATGGCGAACACTCGCGTTTGGAGCACGCTCGTCTGAGTCAAACACATCGATAACAAATCAGTTGGTTGCAATAACAATTCTGGTAGAAAACAGCAACATTCACTTGTACACCTACATATGTACATAACATAGCTACACATGTATTGTCGCCCTCAACCCGCTGGCCGACAGTCTGTTTGGTGGAGAGCTAACCGAAATTGTGCTCGCACTCAACACACTGCGCGTACGATTGTGTCGGCCGTCTCCCATGCGCTTCGTTTCGTTGGTAGTGGCACTTGTAATCAATGAAATGTGGCGCCATCGTATTGCCGCAGGACATCAGGCGCTTGCGAGCTCTCACACCGAAGCACAACGCAAAGCAGAGCAATGTAAAGAATTGAATCGTGCTCTCTCTCTCCCGTTTGCTTAGAGCATCCACTCACATTGCACGCTTTTGTCAGCGGTCTTGTGAGGCGCGCGGGGTTGTGTGACGGTATTTTGTTGTAAATAGTATGGAAATTCCATTATAAATGACAGAGCAAAGAAAAGCAAAAGCACAACGAATGCCAAATAGCAAATAGTTGAAATATGAAAGAAATAGCTTGTGTACCTTTCCACTGGAAAACGAAGGCAAATTTCATGTTGGCAACAACGTCTATTGGGTAATTCTAAATCTAAGGAACGAGTCGGTTCTTAGTTTTAAATTTCGCCGATAAATACTAATTTTAACTCAGAATTTTCTGTATTTTTTAAAACAAATAAGGAAGTGCTAAAATCGGGTGTAACCGAGCATTTTTCAAAAATCAAAGCCTGATGTGCAATATTTGCCATTCTGCGAAATTATGAATATGTATATTAGGTTGTCAAAAAAGTCTTGCGGTATTTTCGCTAGTTGGCGCTGAAAGCGCATAGTTCTAGTTTTATTCGTCGCATCGGGTCATGCTATACCTTTTTGGAAAGCTCATTTCACGCGCTAACACGTGTTTGACTGATTGTCGTTTCTTTTAAGTCGTTCGTGAGTTGGAGCAAAATAAAAAGAAAATACAGCATATTTTACAGTACTACTACGATAAAGGCCAAAATGCATGTCAATCCGCCAATAAAATTTGTGCAGTTTATGGACCCGATACAGTTTCCATTTCCACCGCACAACGATGGTTTCAACATTTTCTTTCTGGTGTAGAGGTGGTCGAAGATGCGCCGCGCTCCGGAAGGCCTGTCGTTGAAAATTGCGATAAAATCGCTGAATTGGTCGAAAGAGACCGGCATAGTAGCAGCCGTAGCATCGGTCAAGAGCTGGGCATGAGTCATCAAAAATTCATTTCAATTTCAATAACAACTAAAAATAATAATGAAGGAAAAATTCCTGCATTATTGTGAGAAAAGCGTGACATGCTCGATATACGTATGAAAAATATGTCACAAAGCACCCCACGCTTTTCTCACAATAATGCATTAATTTTTTCTTCATTATTATTGTTAGTTTATACAAAGAATTATTTTTCACTTTTTAGTTTGATATGCTTTAAAAGCGTGTTTTTTAGTTTTTTTAAACTATATTTATTTTTTAGTTTGATGTGAGAAACCCCAAATTTGTTAAAATATGAACTATGACATGTAGTATTGGTTAAGTAATTCGATAATTAGGCAGCATTTAATATCTACTCGTAACCTTTCATGATTAATTGTTACATTATTTGCGACCAAGTTCTATTGACGACTTTACGAATTATTACTTCTTATCGAATCATTTCTTCTAAAGCTTCTTAAAGCTTCCTGTCAACTTTGAACAGTCTAGTTCTTCAATTCGAATACCGTCCAAAGATCTACAACGACTAAGTGCTACATAAGCTTGTCCAGCAGCAAACAGTCGAGAGCCCAGATAAATTACTGCATGTTCTACTGTACAAGCTTGCATCTTATGAACGGTCGACGCCCAACTCAGTATGCTATTTAAATGTCACCAAAACTAGTTTTATATAGATGTTGCATACTTTTAAGCGCATCTTTTTTGCGAACTGCTTAAACTGGTTGCAGTACCACTTAAAAAAGTTACAAACATACACATACAAGTGAAGCTAATAAAAGCGTATTAAAAATAAAAATACGGCAAGACTTTTTTGACAACCTAATATTATAATCAAAATTGGCATGTCATGTATTTATACGATGGGTCTTAGATTCTACAGTTTTATTAATATATTTTGATTCATGTTTCGTATATTTGTATCACAATCAACACCAAATGGGGCGTCTTCTAGCTAAGACTGGGGTATATAATTAGACTTCTATATATCTACTTCTGCCAATACCGGACGTAGGAACCAACATACATTGGCTTTACCTTTGGAGAAGGATTTAGCAGGATGTAGCATTGCACTCAATTGCAAAATAATCACTGTAAAATATTTCAAATTGATTGTACACTTTTCTGCCCACAGATTTCAAAAACAGTTTCCAGCCCTTAATACGTTAAAAGTGAAATCGTTCTGTAACATGGATTTAATTCGATTCAAACACATATCTGAACTAAAGGGTATTTACATACACTAATCAATTTCTTCGGTGATTGCATTATTACTTTAAACAATGATCCATGTCAAATTTTTTAACCGCATGAAATTAAACGCTTTATGCTATATATACAAGGTGCGTTCCAAAGTAAACAGGACTTAAAAAAAACAGAACAAATGGTTTCTTTCGGCAAAATCAATTTATTTTATTCAAAATAGTCTCCTTCTATTTTAATACAGCTTTATGTACGGCCCAAAAGCCTGTCGAACGAGTGTTTTAGCTCGTTGGCCGGTATGACCGCCAGTATGCCGATGCAAGCATTTTGAATGGCCTCTACGTCTGCATAACGCTTTCCTTTTATGGGAGAATGCATTTTTCCGAAAAAGAAGAAGTCGCACGGTGTCATATCAGGTGAATACGGGGAGTGGTTAACGGTTAAAATGTGATTTTTGATCAAATAATCGGTCACAAGCGTCGATCGATGAGACGGCGCATTATCAATTTTTGGTCGCCATCAATTTGTGTGGAACAAACCGTGCTCCCACCTTTCCTAAGCCCAAATGTTCGGTCAAAATGATATAAATCGATGTTTTGGAGATGTTCAATTCCATTACCATGAATGATGACTTCGGCTGATTTTTGACGAATTCACGCACAGTTTCGATGGAATTTCCGGTGATCACAGCTTTTGATTGGCCCACATGTTGATCGTCATTTACTATATGTTCTCACGACCACTTTAAAAACGTTGAACGTCGTGCACTCTGCTAAGGGATAGGCAATCATCGCCAAAACTTGTTTCATCAATTGAAACGATTCGGTAAAAGTTTTACCAATTTTAAAACAATATCTAAAGTTGACTCTTTGTTCGAAGCCATTTTCGCACCGATAACACAAACATACTGACATTTAGAACGCAATAACTTCACTTCCAATCGATGAAATGTCATGAAGTTCTCACTGGACATTCGAAAAAGATAGCAGATTCTTACGCACCAGTCGACATATAGATGACGCCACAAGGGGGCGCTAGATTAAAAAAGTCCTGTTTACTTTGGAATCCACCTTATATGTAGGCGGTTCCGGTAAATGAACATCTGGAACTATTATGTTAATACTTAACACTTTGCCGACACTCTTAAACTACAGTGAAAAAATTGATGTAATCGAGCTACTACACGCCTACCCCACTATACTTTTATATTTTGAGACTACAGAACAATATTCTCCATTAAGGTCTATACACTTTTGCATTCGTCTAAACCAATTATCGATTAAGATATCTCCAAAACATGCATTCAGAACACATCAACTACCTCTTCAGGTGTCGAAAAGTGTTGACGTCTTATGAACGCGTTGACGACGAACGGGAATCATAGGAAGTCAATTGCTACTAAGGCAGATAATACAATGGATGACTCATCAAATTGATGTATTGAGTGCTCAGATATGCATTTGTTTCAGTCGACGTTGGGGAGTTCGCATTGTCGTGATGAAGAGTGGTACGGCTTCGACGGTTGATTTTCCTGACTTCTTGTTCTGCATTTTTCCTGTGATACGATTGCGACAAGTCTAGTTCTTCCAAAAAAGCAGACAACCAATTGATTGAAAGTGCTTAGTGTGTGAAGAACTTTCGATGGATCCATCTCATCTTGAAACACTCATGTTGTCACTGTTGTTCACTTTTGGCTTCCTACGTGCAAATCCCACTGTCTGTTTATCCGTCCATCCGTGCAAACTGTCTATATATAAAAGCAATCTAAGTATATGCGTATATTTTCAAGTCCTCAGATACCAAATGTGTAGACCTCAGTGTTTATGGCTAACTTTTTGCCAAACATATCACTCAATCTGTGCGATATCTAATTGGGTTACAGGGAGGATGTTTTTCTGATAATAGTTGCCCTTGTGTTCAAAATGAGTAAAATGTGGTTGATATTTAATATACGACTTTTGAATTCAATATGTGAGTTACCTTTATGAAATTAAAGAGTGTGTTAAATATGAAATGTACAAAATCGGGTGAATACACCTAATACATTTTTAAACATGCGGTTGACTCTATCCATATATTTCGGTCAATCTGCGAGCTATTTTAATGAAGCTCAGATAGCATCTATTTCTGGTAATAGCATGTAGGGTGCCAAAAATGGAACAAATAGGGCAATAATACCCGTAGCTCCCATATAAATAATGCGTGGTTTCCCACCGGATATATCGGAGCAAAAATGTATAAATATGTGTTTAAAGTACGTAATAATATATATTCTAGTTAATGCCAATGCAGACTCGGCACTCGAAGTGTAACCATCTTCAGACCGTTCGCGCAGCTGTCGCACTGGAATAATCTGCTTATAAATTTGCTGAATGACAGCTCGGCGTATTGTTCACAAGTGTACAAAAGCGTTTTGCCAAAAGTGAACTCAAAAAAAGTTATTAGCGATGGCATTCAATCGTAGTAGTGTGATTGCTTTATATTTAGCTGGAAAAACACAGCCAGCAGTTGTTCGTGAGCCTTAAAGTTTTTATTTATCGTACCATCACTCGCTACCATGATACTGGTATCATCGCAAAACGCCATGGAGGTGGTCATCAAAAGACTGCAACGTCACGTGAGATGGTTCGGAAAGTGCAGAAGCGACTGGAGCGAAATCCACGACGAAGTGCCAATCAAATGGCTTATCAACTGAAAATATCCGACCGCAGCATCCGACGCATATTGAAAAATTAGCTCAAGGTCAAGCCCTACAAGTTCCAAAAGGCCCATAATCTCACACCGAAGCAGCAACAAGTAAGACTTGAGAGAGCGAAGCAGTTGCTTCGCTTGGCCGAAAGCTGTCAAATTCCGAACATTGTGTTTTCTGGCGAAAAAATTTTTCCAATTGAGCAATTCGTAAAATCTCAAACCGATAGGGCTTACTTGACCGACCGTTCATACGAGTCATCGGTTGGCCGCCAGGAGGCAGCACCCGCCACAAATAATGGTTTGAGCCGCTATTACCGCAGATGGGCGCTCTCCAATCGTTTTTATCGAGCCTGGCGTCAAAGTAAATCCGACATATTATCGGGAAAGTGTTCTGGAGGCTGCTTTGAAGCCGTGGGCAAACAAACATTTCGTTCGCAAACCATGGACGTTTCAACAAGACTTAGCACCGTCTCACAAAGCGCGAGTGAACCAAGAATGGCTGAAAAATAACATTCCGGATTTCATTACGACCACACAATGGCTCTCGAATTCACCAGATGCGAATCCAATGGATTATTCTCTCTGGAACATTTTGGAGAGCAAAGTCCGAAGTAAAAAATACACCAGTTTCGACATGCTGAAGAAAGCCATTGTCCGTGAGTGGGCCAAAATACCGGGAAGTCACATTCGGGCAGCTTGCGATTCGTTTCTTGACCGCCTCAAGGTCATAGTTAAGGCAAAAGGTGATCATATCCAGCAAAAGTGAATCGGTCCTGAATTTATAATTATTTTCACACATTTTGTACTTTAAAATAAATAAAAATAATTTTCCTAACCGAAGTTATGGCTTTTTTAATTCGAGTGCCGGTCCTTGTAATGTGTGAAACCTAGTTCTCATATACAACATACTCGTATACATAATTAGGATATTTACAAGGTGTCATATTTTGTCATATCGTCATATTGTCATATTTTTTTATGACTGTCATATTAGCACTGTTGTTGTTTCACATGCAAAATTAAAATATGACTGATACAACACTGCGCGGTATGTTTATTGAGTTCGCTATTCTATCGGCTGTATTTGTTTACAAATACAGCACTGCGTGGTATGTTTATGACAAAATATGACATACAACAGTTAAGAGTGCTCACAAGTGTCGTATTTTTTAAGAATATTAAAATATGACATAAGACATACAACAAAGCTTGTGAATTGCCTAATTATTATACTAAATTTAGCCTCGACTGGACAAAAAGAAACATGTATTTCGATTTACTGTAATCCAAACTAAGACCTTCCTTATTATTTAGATCTTTAGGGTATCCTGTTAATTTGGGAGAATTTTCTTAAAAAGAACGAATGTTTTATTTAAATCGAGTCCATGAAAAAGCAAAATTGACTTTTTGTGTTTTCGAGTAGAGACAGACAATTCGAGCAGTTTGCAAACTAATTGCCATAAAATGTCTTTTCTAGCTACATATATGTATATGTGTGTATATAGTATCTCAACTTTCTTTGTAGTGAAATATCTCGGCAACAACCTTTCATGGCTACACTTTTTAAATCTAATTCCTATGAAACTATAAGGATTTTATGGGGTGGGGTAAAACGTAAAACACACGCTGAACTTCTTAAACTATTGTTTTATTTATATGATCCTACGTGTCAATATTCAACAGAGTTTTCTTTAAGAATTTTAAGTATCACAAAAGTGTGTGATTTCGGATCAGGGATGATTTTAATAGCTAAACTACATAAAACGTACAACAATAACAAACAAATCTTATAAAATAGCATAAAAACCGCGGATAACTGATTTGTTTCGCCGAAGAAACCTCACATTGGCGAAACGATATTTGATAATAATGATTGCAAAAAAAATAGTATACATAGGTTGCTATATATATTTCTGGACTAGGCAACACTAAGTGTTGCCAGGTGCAATCTGACATTTCTATTGGAAAGTTTGACATTTTTTAGCATAACATCACTCAGAACATTTTGTCATTTAATCGTGAATTGTTTTATTTACAGGGAATTAAAAAATTTATCTCGGCCAAAAAATGGAATTAACTCGTGAACATTTTCATGTGATCATTTTTCACAACTTTCGACGTGGATTATCACGAAAAGAGTGCATCGATGAACTAAAATCTTCGTATGGCTATGAAGCACCATCCTATAGCACTGTGAAAAACTGGTACAACGGATTCAATCGTGGCCGACGCTCGCTTAAAGACGAATTCCGTGAAGGTCGTCTAAAAACAGCCGTTGTGCCAGAAAACATCGATGCCGTACGTGAACTGATAATGCACGACCGTCATGTAACATACCTTCAGATAGAGGTATGCCTATGCATTTCTCCCACCAGCATACATTCGATATTGCATGAACACCTGGCCGTAAAAAAGGTTAGTTCTCGTTGGATCCCGCACAATTTGCCAATCGCTCAAAAAAAGGCTCGTGTGAATTGGTGTAAAGAAATGCTGAAAAAATACGATCGCGGTGCTTCAAAAGACGTTTATAAGATCGTCACAGGTGACGAATCATGGATCTATGCGTATGAGCCCGAAACAAAACAGCAATCGACCGTGTGAGTCTTCCAAGACGAGCCAAATCCAACGAAAAAAAAAACATTTTCGTTGATAAATATGCCCATTTTCATTATTAGGCCAGAAATATATATTCCAGCCCTCGTAACACTTAGCAGTCCCTATATTTAAGGCTATTAAAAAAATATGTTGATATTACAACAGTTCCTCGGCTAAAACGCATGGGATTTCACGAGCGAAACTGCCAAACAAATTAAACTAGCGATATTCCTTACATATCTTTCGATTTCATTTTTATTCGGGGTGAAATATAAAGTTTGGATACATATATTTCCATTAAAAAAATCATAAATAAATAAGCTTAACAAAATTGAGGGAATAAACCCAAATTCTTACACCTAAATTCTTACTTAGCACTTCTAAGAACTAATAAGCTTATATCAACAATATACACGCAGGGAATATCTTACAAAGAAACAAATAATTAGCTAACATTGTAATTGTTTTTTATGATATTTTTGTAAAACATAGCCTAAAATGGTGTATGTATTAACTGTTTATTTACACGTGAATTCCTCGTAATTTTCCTCGCACACGTCACAGGTCACATCGCAGCACCAACGGAACTTACAACGACACTGTGCTCTTCGTCGTACTTGACGTGTATTATAGCCACGCCCACAGCACAATTTATCACAGCTTTCAGTTCCACTCGAGGTACGATTGCACACACGACCAATCGTGCCAAGTATGCCTTGTTGCACATTGCGCTCGCAATAATCCGGCGACTTTTGGATATAGACCAGCTCCATACGCTTCAGTTCACGACTACTATTCCTCCTAAAAGCCGAATAACAATAAAGTCACTGGTAATTCATAAAATGAGCGGTCACTTACTCCCTTAATACTTGTTTCAGTCCATTTACGTCTTTAACGTGCACATGTTTTGCTCTCTTGTATTTCCGCATAAGCACCTCGCCGATCTGACGAAAAGGTGGCAGACTCTTCCAACACGTCTTCATCTCACACGAACCACTCACGCCATGACACTTGCACTCCGTCTTTAGCAGATTCTTAACTAACTGAAAAAGTAAATTCGAAAAAAAAAGACAAATTAGAGTTAGCTCCTAGCTTCGAAGCGCTGAAGTACTCACCCTTCGACCAACTCGATTGTTATGCAGATTCATCAGCGTGCGCGCGTCGCCTTCGATTTCGCGTGCATCAAGAAACTTGCGTGTGAACTTCATGCCAAAGTTGATATCGGCCGAACAGCCGCCCCACTTCCAAGACTGCGAATCACTGTTGGGTTTGTGGCGCATGTCGCAGCCGCACAAAGATATATTGCCACGCGCGCAGGCTGCCGTCACAGAGTGCGCCGCTCCGGCGCTGGCGATGGCATAAGTGAAGGCCGCTTCGCGAGAGCCTGTAAGTAAATAACATGGCAGTTTGAAAATGTCTTCCATACAACTTTTAGGTGCGTTGTATCTAGTTTTTACCGACAAACATGACGTGTCCAAAGACACCTTCCTGCCAGACTTGTGAGCAATTCCAACGATGTCCGCGGAACTGGTGCTGACACTCATGCGATCCCATCTGATGACCTTCACCCAACGCGATCAAAGCATCTGGCGACTCACTACACAGCTGCGGTTGTTGTGGGGTTAGACCAGGTATTCGGGAACAGATGGCCGACGTAAAACTGGATACTAATCTAACAGAAATTAAAACAGAGAAGCACACATGTTATTTTCCCGTTGAGAAGTTAGTTATGTACATACAAAATTATTTATATATTAATTATTTACAGCCCATTAAAAGGAGCGTTTATATCCATTTAAGATGAAAGTGGTTTAACAATATTTTCTGGTCGTTGTAACAAAAATGTTGACTTTGTTGGAAGCAAAGAGCTTATATGAATATTTTAAGGAAATTTTTTTCCAAATTTTTTTTTTTTTTTTTGCATTTGCTGTTCCCCTATACCCTAAGAATTAATGTAGAAACCCACTTTACCATTGGAAGGTTTCGGAAATGGCCCAAAAATAATAATACCGCTCGACGTTCGGAGCGCTCGGGGTGCACACCTTAAACTTTAAACACCGTTTTCTCAAAACACCCTTTTTTAAACTGGCGGACATGATTCCGGTCGAACTACTCAACCGATTTGCTTAATTTTTTATTTAAATGTTCACAATGTTGTGTTCCAGATGATCCAAACGTGAGAAATCGTGTCCGCCAGTAGAAAAACGCATCTCATTCACCCAGCCATTTCTCCGACAGATGTCATCAAAAAATTCCGAAAACATACACTACGATATACATACCTCATGATATGTGAAAAAAGTTCTATTGTAGAAGAAAAATTTCTATAAAAAAAGATTAAAAAAACTGGCGAGACTACCCTACTGCCCCCTTAGTAGCATCCAATTTCGTTTCACTCTTAGAATTGTTGATTGTAAAAATTACGTATTGCCACTGCGTGTCGCAATCTGTCTGACTCACATCTTCAAAAATCTTAAAACACTTTATTAAAATTAATATTATTAAATGAATATATGAAGCCAACTTCAAATTACTTCTAAGCTTTTTCAGTTCGGCCAAAATTCTTCTTAGCTGTTGTGTCGTGTGATGGGTTTCGCTGCTTGTAATGTCGTGACCTGAAGCTACCTCTAGTCGTGACATTGCAGGCAGACGTCATTCAGCGAATAGTGGTATATTTTCCGATTTATCTCCCTATGGAGGACTGCCATTTTAGCAAACTCAGAAGGAGGTGAATGAGAGAATAAAATAGCCATTGCTAATGAGTTACCTGGTAGGTATAAAACTTTAAAGGTACAAACCCGAGAATACAAAGCTTAAAATGGTAGTCATTGAAGAGAAAAAGCTGGCTGGGGTATCAGCCCACATATCATTGAAAATCGAGGTCGCTACCGGGCACAGCGATTATGCATGCTGTATTGCCAGCGGCCACACCTTCATTACAACGGAAACAGATTGAGGTGGTTGTAGTACTACTGACAAGCCAGCTCACAACACACGGGTGACACAATCCATTAAGACTGGTATCAAAAAAGTGCTGTGCACACAAAGACAGAGAAAGAGGAAAATGAAGAACGGCTTCGTTCTGTGGAGTAGGTAAGCAAGGGTACCAACTCTGAAAACAAGAGAGGGCACCGGGAGAAACCAAGTAAGAAGAAGCTGAAAGCAAATGCGCCATTTAAGAAAGTAGAAGAAGTGGCTGGTGCCGTTTGTTACCAGCAGGGTACATTTCGTCAGACATATAACTGGTGTCGTACCTCGGATTCAGTGTTTGTGAATGTATTAAGGAGCTTATAACTGAAAATAGACAGCATTCGAGAGAATTGAAGGCACTCTCGAAAAACAGAAAGTTGATGAACGCAGCCGAGAAGCTAAATTTAATGAAGCAGAAGAGTTTAGAGGAATTCACATTCTCAAAATCAACGAGTTTGTGGGAAAGCGAAGAACGGGGGGTTTTGGGCTACAACAAAATTCCATTGGTGCCTAAGGAGGAGGTTAACATACTCCGCGTGATGGACATGAGAATCAGGACGTGCCGACTAGCTGGACTGGAGGAAAATGAGTGTGGTGAAATATCTGAACTTTCCACTATCAAATTTTAAAGTTCATTGGATAATTGATATATTTTTAAATTAATAGATTAATGAAAAACGTTTGACGTTCTGTAATGAATATGTTTCGCACCCTTTTCGCAATTCATGGTCAATATAATTGGCCTAATGAGCGTAGTATTCGCATTATTCCGTCTTAAGCTTATGTTTCTATTAATTATTAGAATATTATCGACCACGTCCAGCACGCAGTGGAGAAAATAATCAGTCATAGCTGATCCTTCGCAAGACACATGGCCTCTTGAAAAGTTGCAAAATGATCAGACGTTCTCGAGCCAAATTTTGTTCAGCAATGCCTCATTCAATACAATCAAGAGCTGTCATTTCATTGAAACAAAAACAACGGTTTGGTGTGATTTGTGGGCTCGTGGAATCATTGGTGCACATTTCTTCAAATATGATGTCGGTGAGGTGGTAACTGTCAATGGCGACCGTTATCGCGCCATGTTAACCGACTATTTGATGCATGAAATTGAATCTCGTTATCTCGGCGTTTGATTTATTTACATTTGTTTTGAGCTGATTCAGAATACCGCTAAGTCAATAACTCTTCCTGCCTAGGCTGGCCTCTGTATTCCATTGAAGTTTCTGATATTACATTGTTTATTTAATGCTGGCCACCAAACCCAGTATTCCATATGTAAGAATTGGTGTACTGACGGCCGTACACACTCATATGCCTATATTTGGTTTTAGGCCGTAATTCCTACTGAATATTCTCTGTTACCTACTTGTTTAATCCTTTCTCAATATTCATTTTCCAGTTCAGTTTGGTATCGATCTTGACTCGTTGTGTGAGGAGAGGCATTGTAGTACCACGGAATTAGAGAAGTTGAAATTGAAGTATTTTGGTTGTATCTACATATATTTGAAAGATAAGCTGTTTTTACATACGAAACAGGATATATGAAACCAGCGGAGAATACTTGAAAAACATTTGAAAATTTTCAAAATTGTACCAATTTTTAAGCTAATCCCAACAATTTTCATAAGGAAGAAAACCAAATTCTATTATGAGTACTAATTCGTGGTAAGGGTCCTAACACTTTCGTATATATTTTAGAAGCAAAACAGGACAGTTGTGAGAAAAAACTCTGCAACAACCACGCTTGCCTTTACTTAAGGCAGCAATAAATCAAGTATAATTACTAGAAAAACTCACTTTGACATAATTATGATTAGAATTGACTAATCCGAAGTGAAGTAGCATGGTCGGGGACTGCGCTGTACAGCACAACCATTTGCATCAGTTGAAACTGCAAACACCTACGCAGCTGAAAAATGATTTGTTTGCTTTGATCAAGTATCTCGTAAATCGACCAGTGGCTCGCGGCCAATAATTATTTTTACAAAACATGAAAAAATTAATTTATATAAATATGAATATTTGCACGTATTTGTACAGAATATTCACGAGCGTATTTTTTTTTTTTTTTTTTTTTTTTGATATTTCATTTCATTTAATATATATTCATTTTTGAAAATATGGCAAGCACGACTCATTCCACATACGAGTATATGATTAAGTGTAATTATAATAATCTGAGCCACTAATCGCTGTGTTTACAAAGTACGCGAATGTGAGCAAATGCATGCACCCGACTGCACACATACTTAGTATAAAGATACAACAACATGCATATGAGCCCATATAAGCACGTTTTAATATTTGCTTACTGCTAAGTGAGCTTGCCGACAAGCGCTTATGATTGGCTCATAAAATTGTTGTTGTTGTCTTTTTTAAAAGCATCTTTGCCAATCTGACAGCGAATAAATCAGAGCGAGCTTATTGAATGCAAATGACTGAAAGAGCTTGAACCACAACCACAAAGGTTTGCTAATATACATATACCAAGCGATACAGTCTCATTCAAATATATATAATACATCTGTACATGTAACTTATTGGCATTTACATACATCTGGTTTAAGGCCGTCCAGGTCCCTTTGCTTTATCTTTAAACATTACTTTACTTTTCTACCTTTCCGTATCTGAAAAGCCCACGACCAGCTTATCGTTTGCTTGTAACCTTCTCTCAAGTATCACACATACTCTCTTACGAAGACAATTTAACTTTCACATTTAGAAAATTCCGAAAAAATTAGCCCCGATATAGTTGCAAACTATTATAGATTCGGAGAACAACAGAAAATTTAAGCAACCTGCTATTATTATGTTAAGTTTGAGGATGTTGTTTATCCCAAAAACTCATAAATAAATCCACAGTAAAGTAATTCGTGTCGTATGAAAAAGATAAAGTGTTGAAAAATTAAAAGTGCGATAACTCGCTTAAGAAACATTTCCCAACGAAGATTATGCTTAACAGCTGGAGCATATTGAATAACATCGGGGGCGATGTTATGACTGAAGAAGGAAGATAATACCAGGAATAATTTGAAGTTAATTCCTTTGCAGGATCTAGCGCAAATGTAGTGCATTTTGGGTTTATTAACCCATAACACGATTAACGCTTCCATGTGTGGATGCCAAGCACCATTGGTATCGACTAAGGTCAAAAAAGTCTTGCGGTATTTTTATTGAATCAATTCGTGTGGCACCCATACATAGAGCTTCTTAGTGACTCCAAGCTTCTTCAAATGGTTTGTAAGGTTTGATGACTACTATGCTGGCCTCTTTGACCAATTCAATTCATTTTATCGCAATTTTCGATGACAGGCCTTCCGGAGCGTTGCGCATCTTCGACCACCTCTATACCAGAACGAAAACGTTGAAACCATCGTTGTGCAGTGGAAATGGAAACTGTATCGGGTCCATAAACTGCACAAATTTTATTGGCGGCTTGAGATGCATTTTTGCCTTTATCGTAGTAGTACTGTAAGATATGCCGTATTTTCTCTTTATTTTGCTCCATGTTTGCGACGCTATAACTCACGAACGACTTAAAAGAAACGACAATCAATCACACACGTGTTAGCGCGTGAAATGAGCTTTACAAGAAGGTATAGTATGACCCGATGCGACGAATAAAACTAGAACTACGCGCTTTCAGCGCCAACTAGCGAAAATACCGCAAGACTTTTTTGACAATTTTTGACAAATTTCTGCTTATATTCGCTCTGACTAGAATTACCATCAAAGCCACATATTCCTATGGATAATTGGTAATTAGAGGATTCATGCCGTTCATTTATTACATATGTGATGCAGTGTGGTCCAATAATCTTTTTATCTCAACGTCAACATCAGATTCTGAGACCTTTATTTTCCTTTAAAATGTTATCATAGTAGGTTAAAAAGTTAATATCAAGTTTTTTGTTAACGAAGCTTCTAATAATTAGATACTGAAGCTTTATTAAGGGGTTAGGGGTTCTTCAAATATCATTGAACATGCTTACTTATCAGCAAAGCCGAAATTCTACTAAATATAAATATCTATTTATATATTAATATACTTACATATGTACATACATATATACATAATGCATTTACATGCAACACATCTAATAATAATAAAAATGCATGGGGACACAAGTCAAAAATTTACAGAACAGATAACATTAAACACACACACACACACATGTATTAAATTGTACATTTCAAAATAACCCCATGTCAAGCAGCAATAAACAATATGCTGCAATAGATACAAACACACACATACACATATATTTAGTTATTTAAGATAGTTTTAAAATTTGTATATAAGCAAGACAAAAACGAAATAAAATCAGAATGAATAAATTCTCCCTTAATATAAGACTATTCAATTCCCCCCACCAGCGGTAAGGATTGTTAGAAACTATATTGAGGTATTAACAGGGGTAGTCAGAGGCACGAAAAAATGAGAGTTTTCAGTATTTTTTTTTTTTTGCTACTAAATCATGTTATTTTACAAAAGCAGTAATATGGCATTATTATAGGATGTGTTGACTTGAAGTCACGAAAATTTCGAAAAAAAAATTAATTTCCGAAGTTATAGCTATTTGTGTTGACCCTGTTCCAAAAAGAGGCACTTGCGGTGAGAAGCATAAGTCCTTGGAGATTCATCTAAAAACAATCGGTCAAAAGCAAATAGTTTTATAAATAGATAATCCCGGTCCTGATCGAAAGATTTTATTTTGTTTTCAAAATTAACAAAAGCGGCCTCAGGAAATTTTTTTCTAAATTTTTGCGAAAATTAACAGTTAATTGGTCTTAAAAAATCGAAATTTTCGAAAAAATAAAAAACCTTCGATCTTGAGTTTATTATGAATTCTAAAAGCTGTATAAATTTCATTAAAATCTACTGAACGGTTTTCGAGTTACAGTTTTCACCGACTCAAAAAATATAGTTTCTAGAAAAACGCGTTCAAAGTTTCCCACTAGCGCTTTGAAGTGCCCGAGCTCTCTTTTTTATTTCTCGAATAACTCAAAAACTAATTATCGGACCAACGTGAAATTTTCAGGGAATATTTTTAAGACACTACACTTGACGAAAATGCAAAAGATAATTTTTTGAAAATTCTAACTAACCCCTTAAATTTGCTCGGTGATAAGCGATATCACTTCACACATTTTCTAAACACCAAAATTCAAAAATATAATATTATATATGGGCGTGAAAGTTTGCACCAATATGATGTGCCTAAATACGAGTAAAAGTACGTATAAAATAAATATTTGATCAAAGTGAGAAAATGATGAAATGAAAACCAAAGCTCAAATATGTATGTATATATATGCACGATAAAAAAACATAAAACAATAAAATTTGCACGAATATACATACACGTAAATATAAAAAATAACACACAAAACATGGCATGCCTGGTAGAATCACATGAATACTCGTAACAAAGAAAGTTGGAAAAAGCAGCTGAAATCAAAAGCATAGACTTAGAAAACATTAACTGATATAAACACTTGATTCATTTGAGAGCGCGACAGGGATCACAACTTTTTTAAATAAAAATATTAAAAAGTGAAGGATATGATGCTTGAAAATCGTCAGGCAAGTGTTAGAGAGATGGCAAGAGAGCTCGACATCTCTCACAAGTTCGTTGGAATAATGTAGTGGATATTTTGGGTATGAAACGCATACTTGCTGGATGAAGCTGATTTTTTTTCAAACAGAGTACGGTGAACAGGACCCTTTGGACATGCTTGATTGTACGAATTCCGATCCCACATTCATAGAGAACATTATAACTGCCGCTGGGACATGGTTTTCGGAGTTTGACATGCAAACAAGTTAACAACTATTGCAATGGAACCCGGTTTAGGTCGATGGAAAAGATAAAACAAAATTCGCTGAAGGAGCTGAAGGCCATCACAAAACGTCCTTATGAAATATTCTTCGAATTCTGAAAAAATCTTTGGCATAAGTGTATTACATCTGGTGGGGATTACTTAAATATCGTTAATAATGTGTGATCCATTTCAAGGTTCCTACTTTTCTAAAGAAAAAACGCAAGAACTTCAAATTTTTTAAAGAGAATGTCTATTATACTTCGAAACAACATTCTTTGTTACTTAGAATTTGAAGATTCCAAATATTGCCCGCGGGTACGTCTCGGATGGTCCATCCCTTGATTCCAACTTTCGATGACTCGTTCGAGTATTTCGAACGGTAACTGGAAAATGACACACTTGATGTTTTGCGACAAGGCTTGAATCGAAGAGGGACTGTTCGCATAGACTTTAGATTTTACATATCCCTAAAGGAAAGAATTCCAACGGTATGATATCACACGATTTTTATGGCCAATCGACCGGCCCAAAACCTGAAATTATCTGCTTACCGATTTGTTCTCTCAATAAATCCATTTTGCAAATGATGTGATGTGTGGAAAGTGGCGCCCTTTTGTTCAAACCAAAACACGAGCTTCAATTTCAAGTATCAAATAGTCGATTATCATGGAGCGATAACGGTCGCCACCGGCATCATATTTGAAGAAATATGGACCGACGATTCCACCGGCAAACAAACCACACCAAAAACTAAACTGTTGTTTTTTTCTGGATGATCTGAATAAATTTTGCTTGTTAGCATTGCCTTTGAGCCAGAAATGGGCTAATCAAAATTTGGCTCGAAAATGTCGGATCTTCTTGGAACTTTTCAAGACCCCATAGACTTTCCATGGTCTTCGTGTGCACTCTCAGTTACGGCTTCTTTATTTTGTCACTGCGTGCTGGACGTGGTTTGTTTGGTCCAATATTATCCAATAATGTTTTGATGGGCCTCAAGATGGATAATGGTGATTGCGAATATTACACTCATATTTTTTACAGAATGTTAATTTTCACAATAAAGTTGAACGATTTGTAAACGTTGTACAGGTGTTAGTCTTTCCGTAATGAAATGCCAAACAATACTGAACAAACAAAAACATGGCAGCTTGGCACGACTCACGCGTGATCTGTTAAGAAAAGGCTATTGAAAAAAGTACCTCTACTTTGAGCACCCGTTATACACATATGTATATTCGGATCACAGCGTTGAAATCAGCTTTAAAGCTCTTAATTTGACAAATTGGTACTCGCTCCCCAGAGCGCTGAAAGCAGCTTAATTACTTCTAGTGACACTTTAATCTAGATAAGCGGAAATGTTTCTTTCATATGCAAAACATGTCAATGTCTCGACACATTTTAGTCTTCATTGAATTAGTTTTATAATTCCTCATTACAGATACATAATTTTATTAGTTTTATTAGCTTTTCGCCTGCAGGCAGGCCAGGCCTTGATAAATGAAAAGGTGCAAAATATTTTATTGTTTTTCAAATGTGCATGTTATGTTTAATTATATTCCAGTTTCTTCTACATATAAGAAACCTGTCGGAGTAATTATTATCGCAATTAAAGGTTTACAATCGTATGAATACGGAAATTAACATAAAATATTTTTCACATGACCAATTTATAGAAAAGCAGTTGAAACAACTCAAAAATGCATAGAGGAGTGGGCTCAGGCTGTTTTGAACGTTTCATACCCAGTTGTGATATAACATATATAATATTTATAATATATTCTTTATAAAAAATATTTCCTTTATATTAAGATTATTTATTATGGGGGTCTTTCTTAAGTTCAATAGTTTAGATATTCAAAAATATCTTCCTGAAAGGATTTCAAATTCATATTATTTCCGAAGTTAAAGACGTTTTAGTGTCTTGGCAACTGGAACGGTCTAACGGACATTTGGAACAATAGGCGACTTAACGTAAAACTTGTAAAGAGCCTTTCTATAAACTCACTTTTTCAATACAGTTGAGCAGTTGAAATAATATCTCAAGTTCTAATCAGCCGATTTACTTGAAATACCGAATGAATATTCTTAAAATATCTCTCTAAGACGCCAAGCAACGAAAAACTTAAAGTTTAAATTTCTAATATTTAAAAAAAAGTTCGACAAAATTGAAAAATTTGTAAAAAATTCGACTTTTGTTTTAGAGTAGCCACCATTTTATGATTTTCTGTTTTTCAATTTTGCAGTTTCCTGAGGTAGAGGCATTCGTATTAATGAAGAATATGCATCATTATTTAATTTTCCAGATGGTCACAAGGGTAGAAATCATGGCGATGGCAAATCACGATTTTTTTCCTCTACTTCAAGGACAAGGACACGACTCAATCATAAAAAGAATTCCTTGAAAATAAGTTTATGTACTCTTAAATATAATTTTACAAATTATAAAAAATGGATGGTAAAAACATCAAAGACTTTTTTTTATCAATTGTCAAAAAAAGCTCGAATTTCGGGCTTCTAAACCAAAACATTTCCTTATGATGAACAGATGAGGGTCCCATTTTTTGCTCAAAGCTCAAAAGAGGAGGATATGAAATGTTGAAAATAGATATTCTGTGTTAGATTTCGAGGCTAATGTTGTTATTGGTTTTAAATTCTGGTTCCCAAATAGACGAAATTATCTGCGACTTCAAAGTTATGACCGTCAACAGTGATGTGGGAGACAAGTCGCGAGTGCGACGACTTTTTGCTTGATAACAGGAGATATTTCGTCTTGCCCTCATTCACTGGCAGACCCATTCGCTTCGAATCCTTATCCCAACTGGAGTAGGCAGTACTAATGGCGAGGTTGTTGAGGATATCATTAGCATAGACGTACGCCAGCATCTGTACACTCTTGTAGAACATTGTACCTTCTCTATTCATATCTGCAGCTCGAATTATTTTCTCCAGAAGTAAATTGAGGAAATAAAACGAAAGAGAGTCGCCTTGTTTGAAACCTCGTTTAGTATCGAACG